>JAZKJV010011144.1:0-600000 GCA_037367405.1 Ottelia alismoides | reverse complement strand
TAAAAATATAGGGGGCGCACAATTGTAAAAAAAGGGAGTACAAGTGTTATTGGAAAAACTTGGAAGGACACGAGTATATAGATCTTGATATGATGTAGCATTTTTCATATTTATTTGTATGATACTACTGGTTTAACTCGGTTCGACCCGGTTAAACCATATGAACCAAACCAACAATACAACGGTTTGGTCTTTTCCGGTTTTTATGAACTGCTGATGTCATCACCGGTTCGACCAGTCGGTCCCATTGGTCCGACCATAAAAACCAAAAACGATACTTTCTCGGTTTGATGTCCGGTTCGGTTTTTAAAACCTTGGTATAAACCACAAACAAGTAATAGGATTACCTCTTTAAGCGTGATTGCGATCGAGTCTCTAAACGAAGAGACCTCCTGTCTCAAGTCCGATCCGACAAAGGAGATGCTTGCGAGCGTGGGGATGAATCGCGTGCTTCTCGTAATCCATATTGATGATCCAAGCGACGGATCTCCTGGTCTCGACACATGAGATCTGAAGTCTTCTTCACGAGCGAGGTGCACCAAAGGAGACGGAGATCCATGAGTAATCGATCGGGCAACATAACAACAACGTTGCGGCGATGGAGACTCCCTCTAGGGCATCCATGGTGGACGGCCATGAGAGAGGAAGAATGAGGGCTGGCGTGTATAGAGAGAGAGACTTATGTTCTCTTGTGTATTGTATAAAGAAGAGCAAAGGAATGCCTCCTTTTATAATATTTTGGGATTCATGGATCTCAATCCATGGACAACACAAATCCAATGGCTCTCATTGATTGTGTTTCTTTTAATGGCTAAGATTTGTGTCGGTAAAAACCAATAGCAATTAATTTAATTTAGATTAAATCTATATTGACAAATCAATATAATTCATTTACCAATTAAATCAACTAACATTGGAGATAATGGAAAGGAGGCTCCTCCCTTCCATATAGGAAGAGTGGACGGCCACCCTTTCCTTTAGGGATTGGTGGCCCTCCCCCCTCTCCTATTAGGAAAGGGGGAATCTCAATGCAATCTTAAGATTGCATGATTCCATATGTCTTCAATTATTTACAACAACAATTATTGTAAATTATTCATCAAAATAATTCATAATCATTTTGTGAATATTGCAATCTTACCATTGGAAATTTGTGAATCATATTCCCAACCCAAAATAAAATGTAAATTACATTTTCAATTTAATGTCCAATGTGAATCCAATTCACATCAACATTTAATTAACAAATGTAAATTAAAAATAGCTCTCTTTTATATATTATAAATCACATTTATAATATATATGACTAATATGAATATTTCTATCCACATTATTCATATCCATGATAATTAAATCACATTTAATCATCTTGGATCTCTATTCTCATGTGCTCAAATAATATGAATCACATTCACATTATTCACATCTTTGATAATTAAATCACATTCAATTATATTAAATGACTATCTTTATAATATGAATCAAATTCATATTATTCATGATAATTAAATCACATTTAATTATACATTTTCTCAATGCTCGGATACCCCTATCAACAACGAAATTATCCTGAACCCTTTCAAGAATAATGCGCTTTCTCCGCGAATACTTGGAGATAAGGACAGGGCGATTGTATTGTTCCACATAGTGACTTGGATATTGAGATCATATCTCAAATCCAGATCGCGGGCCTCCCATAGATGCTTGATTAAATCAAGACTGCAAATCTAATCTTCTCATTGCATCTGAATTACATTCAGATCAATGTCCAAGTATCTACGGAGAAAGCGCTTTATCATTGAAAGAGTTCAAGGAGAATTTCATTGTTGATATATGTATCCGAGCATCGAGAAAATTGATAATTAAATGTATTTAATTATCATGGATAATATGAATTTGATTCATATTATAAGGAGAGTTATCTGAGATAATTAAATGTGATTTATTTGTCAAAGATGTGAATAATGTGAATGTGATTCATATTATTTTGGCACATGAGAAAAGAGATCCAAGATGATTAAATGTGATTTAATTATCATGGATATGAATAGATAACATTATCCATATTAATCATATATATTATAAATATGATTTATAATATATTAGAGAGAATATATTATAATTTATATTTGTTAATTAATTATTGATGTGAATTAGATTCACATTGGATGATTAATTAAAATATAACTTACATTTTGTTTTTGGGATGTGAATGTGATTCGCATTTTTCCAATGGCATGATTGCAATATTTCTCAAGATAATTATGAACTATTTTTGTGAAATAATTTACAAATTGTTGATGTAAATCCTGGAGATATCATGAGCTAATGTACCTCACGAGATAATGAGATCGCATGAGATAATGAGATCTCATGAGATGTTGGTAGTCATCCCCCCTTTTTAGGGGATATGGTTCATCTCCTCATTATTTCCAAGGATAATTAATTGATTTGATTTGAATTTAAATATATTGATTTATCAATATATATTAAAATAAATTAAATTAATTGTTGTTGTGTTTTTACAACAAGATCGTAGCCATTGAAAGAAACACAAATCAATCTCAACCATTGATTGTGTGTCGTCCATGGATTGGGATCCATGGATGCCCAAAACCCTATATAAGAAGAGGCATCCATTGCTCTTCAGGTGACAATATGACACAAAATAATGAATGCTCTCTCTTTTTTTATGTACATGCCAAGTCTCTCTCTCTTATAATGGTCGTCCACCATAGAGCCATTGTGAGAGTCATCATCGACGCAGCATCGTCATTATGCTGCTGGATCATCTACTCGTGGATCTCCATCTCCTTCGGTACATCTCGCTCGTGAAGAAGATGTTGGATCTCGTGTGACGAGATCAGGAGATCTGTCGCTTGGATCATCAACATGGATTGCGAGGAGCACGCGATTCATCCCCGCTCGCAAGCGTCTCCTCCGTCGGATCGGACTTGAGACAGGAGGTCTCTTGGTTTAGAGGCTTGATCGTAACCACACTTCAAGAGGTAATCCTATTACTTGTTTGTGGTTTAGACGAAACGATCCGAGAAGCATTCTTAGATCATGTGATTTCGTCACATAAAAATTTTGATTTCCGTTGCATCGAGCTTCTAGTGCGACTAGTTGCTCTCGATCGCATACGATGCGATCATCACGCTTCCATGATGCGCTTGAGGATTTTTCCCACATCCTTCAGCTAGTTGGGAAGAGTTACTACTACTTTCTTGATGGGTACTTCGGCTATAATTAGGTGGCCATAGCACCTGAAGAGCAGGACAAAATGACATTCACCTATTTTTTTGGAACTTATGCTTTCAGACGGATGCCCTTTGGTCTATGTAATGCCCTAGCTACATTCCAAAGGTGCATGTTGTCCATCTTCTCGGACATGGTGGGTGATTGCTTAGAGGTCTTCATGGATGATTTCTCAGTCTACGACGACGGGTTTGATACTTACCTTGACTTCTTAGACTACGTGCTTCAACGTTGTATTGAGGTCCATCTTGTTCTATTTTGGGAGAAGAGTCACTTCATGATGACTCAGGGGACGGTGCTTGGTCATATCATCTCTAATAGGGGCATGGAGGTCGATCCATCCAAGGTGGATATCATCAGGAAACTCAATCCACCATCCAACTTGTGGTAGTTGCGGTCTTTTCTGGGGCATGTTGGTTTCTATCGAAGGTTCATTCAGGACTTCAGTCAGATTGCGTGAATTCTTACTGATCGGTTGATGAAAGACACCGAGTTCATTGTAGATGATAAGTGTCTTGTGTCCTTCGAGACTCTCAAGAATTTAGTTGTTGAGGATCATGTCCTTCAGCCGCTTGATTGGTCTCTCCCATTCAGATCAAGACGGATGCCTATGATTTTGCCATAGGGGCTATGCTAGGACCAAGGAGGGATGGATTACCTTATGCTATTAACTAAGCTAGTTGTACTTTGGATGCCGCCCAACGAAGTTATACTGTCACAGAGAAGGAGATACTAGTCATAGTATTTACATTAGATGAGTTCAGATCTTATATTCTCTGGTCAAAAGTGACTATTTTTTCATATCATACCGCCATCAGGTACCTCATGGCAAATAAGGATGCCAAAGATAGATCAATCCAATGGATCATTATACTCCAGGAGTTTGATATTGAGATTAAGGATAAACCTGGAGTCAAGAATGTGGTGGAGATCATCTCTCCCAATTGGAAAATATTGATGAATCAGAACAGATGGATCATATTACAGAGACCTTTCCATATGAGGTGATCCTTTCTATCACCTCGCTTCCATGGTACGTTGACATTGTGAACTATCTTGTTGCCAAGAAAGTTCAACAAGGTTGGCCCAAACAACGACTTGAGACTTTCCTTACGAAGGCCAAGTCGTACCATTGGAAGGATCCTATCCTTTATCATGAAAGAGGGGATAACGTCTGGCGTCGATGCATTCCTCAGGAGGAACACCATAGCATCCTCACTTACTACCACAAGCTTGAGGTAGGAGGACATCATTCTAGGGGGAGAACAACATGGAAGGTGCTCCAATCCGCCCTATGGTGGCCTACCATCTTCAATGATTCTGATAAATTCGTGAAGAGGTGTACTGACTATCAGAGGATGGGCACTTGTGGACAGTGCGGTATGATGCCTATGTAGTTCATTCAATTCTGTGAGGTCTTTGATGTACGACACATTTATTTCATGGGTCCATTCCCTAAGAGTCAGGGATTCGAGTACATTCTATTGGATGTTGAATATGTGAGTCATTGGATTGAGTCACTGAGATATTATTGGATTCAGAGAGTGTAGGAGATCAAAGGAAGGCAGAGTTGGTAGCCATGGAGGAGCTTAGAGATACATCCTTTTCGAGTAGCCTACAATATAAGGAGTGAGTGAAGATATGCCATGATGTCATATCAGTCATAAGCAGTTTGAGACGAACCAGAAAGTATGGTTGTTCGATGCAAGGCTGAGACTATTTCCAAGGGAAACCTAAGTGCTCGTGCTACAGCGAATTGATTTTAACACATGAGTTTAGTGCTTCATCAACATGGTATCCATCGTTTGAGATTTGTTTCAACCCACCACTCTAGTCTATAGATACCCATGCAACTATACACTACAAAAAAGGCATGATTTATGTGCATGGTATGACTTGCACTTGGCAAGCACATGTGCTCGCCAATATCTCAGGAATCACATGTGCTTTCCGATATCACAACGAGCACTTAGGTTACACTTGTGCTCGTATGGGCTGATCGCCCATTTGGATTTTGAGGTGCATTATTTGTTAATATATGAGCAAACACATGGGTTACATAAATAATCGCTTAGAATGTGCTCGCCCATTTGAAATTCAAGGTACGGCTCGGGCGGGCGCACATCAATATTTTCTCAAGCACGCAGAGAGACTCTAGCGAGCACATACATCTGTAAACAGAACGTCAGCTAACCTCCTATTCTTCATTCTACCTGAGTTTCTCCCCAAACCCTTCCCCCCGATGATTCGTACTCTGTCGTCCTCTCCTCCAACGAACCCCGTTTGGGTCATTCAATCGCACACACATCTTCGTCTAGGTATATTCTTTCATCCTTTCTCTCGTTTTTTATCATTTCATTACATTTCATGTTTTGATGGTTTAGGATTTTCATATTGTTGATAATTTGTTTGTTATTTTCTATATTCCTAGTGCTTGAACTTATTGTTCATGATGCATAGGACTTGATTAATCTGTAGTTATTGTTAGGTTTGATTATGTTTGTCTAATATAGGTGGAAATTCATGGACATGCCAAGTGTTTGATGAAATGCCACGACCGGTAACATGACTAAATTTTTATAATAAATTAGAATATTGAATTATATAGTAACACTAGGTTTATCACAATGATTAACGTCTTAATTGGGGTTTCAAGATTACATATGGAAGTGGAAAAAAGAGAGAATTAGATCAATGTTGATATGAGAGAAGTAAAGAGGAAATACAAGGGTAGGAGTTCGAGAATGTATGGGTGGCATTGAACTTGAATTTGGAGTAAGGATAGAAATGGCTCAATTGAAAGAGGGTATGAGAGATAAAAAGTTGTTGGGAGTAAGAACACAAGATGATGAACCTCAGTCCTATGTTAGAAGAAAACAATGAACAAAATAGTTTATTAGGAGAGGGAGAAAGCCAGCCATAGCTTCAACAACTGTGAGAGACCGAAGGTAATAGATCGTGATGGAAAATTAAACAAAAAAAGGAGATAATCATGAATATGATTATCGATGTACAAAAATCATGATTTTTTTAAAGAAATGAGAGGGTAAATATGGAGAAGAGAGTGGGGAACATAGATGATAACGTGGGATTTTAAATGGGTCAGAAATAATATCACAACGGAATGCAGAGATATATTGTCGCTGAGGCTGCCCACAAAAAATCCCTAGTCAATCAATGACTAACCTACAATAGATATAGCGATAAAGGCAAAAATAAATGTGGAGTTAAAGTTTATTATAAATCTATAATATATGTGTATAGTTTGTACGCATGTGTAGAGTTTGTACTCAGGGAGAAAATGGTAGACTGTGCAAATAAATGCATAATTTTTCCTTTTCTCTTGTATGTTTATTATCTTTTTTATGGGTTTAATTTTATAATTTTTTTATGGATTTTAATTATATATATTGAATTTTTTATTTCCTTTTTTATATTTTCTGGTCATTAATTTCCCCTTTCTTTTAAATATATAATATAAGAATATACATAACTATTACAAGGTAAGCTAATATGATAATAAATACTACTAAAAATAATTGAAATATAGGAAATAAAATGTTTTGGGTTTTACATAATTTCTTTATGTTTTTATGATTTTTCTGGAATTTCCACTTTATGTATTTTTAAAGTTAAAAATATCTTAAAACATGGATTAAGTAAATAGGTAGAATTGATTTGAAGATTAAAATAGCAAATAAAATCCAAATATCTCCAAATCAATTTTAATAGATAGATAATAATATAAAGAAAACGTAAAAATGCAAATAAAATTTTTTGGAGTTTTTAGGAATTTTATATCTTTTTTAATGGATTGGAGATTTTAATTTTTTTTAATCTTTTTCATTTTCTAATTTTAGGTATTTTTGGTATGGAGATACAATATACTAACATAAACAAATATTTTTAATTTTTCAAAATGTTTTTATATTTTTTTGGCATTTTTTAAGTCAAACATGGGCAAAAAGGTGCTCACTTAATTTTTAATAAATATTTAAAATGCCCAAAACATCAAAATAAAAATGTAACATGAATGAACATCCTAGCAGACATCTAACTCTATTTTTGCATAATTTTTGGAGCACGGATGCTATTTTTAATAAATGGAACACAATCACAAAAATACATGTACTTGCAAGGGCATATTTGCAATTCAAAGTATGGTCAAGGGTATGTATGCAAATTTCCCAAAATATACTTCTAATATTCAAACTTTATGGACCATTTTACGATTCACAAAATCGTCAGGGTATATGTACAATTTGCCCAACTCATGTGGGATGCCACGTGAGCTAGGTTGGACTGGACCCATATGCAATATTAAATCAATAAAGGGGTCTTTATGCAAATATTCAAATATTTTACACTACAAAATTTACTTATAGGACTAATCAATGAAAAACAAAAAATGAGGGCTAAGAATGCAAATTACCCCAAAATGGGTGGAGATGGACGACTCCGTTGCTTTCACTTTGCCACATGTTTCCTTCTCCACGCACGATGGTGGTTCGATCGTGGATGTTTGAGATTAGATCCCGGGCTAAGATCAGACGGTTGTGGCTTGCGAGATCTAACTCCTGGTGATGAATCTGAAGGTAAAAAATGATTGTACTATTGTGGTCATGTTTGGAAAACATGGAAGAAATCCCATTCCTCCGAGCTTCGATTTGTTGTATTGTGCACCTATAACCTCCTCCCTTGCTACGGGGATGCTCCAAAGGTTCCTAACAATGTCCTCTAGCTGAAAACTCTCCAAAGATCACCAGAGTTCTCTCGGGAGGACAGAGGAGCGAAGATACTCCAGATACCTTTGACGACTTCAAAAATGCCCCAACAAGGGCTTTGGGGCTCCATGGACCTGCACATGAAAGGAGCTGGGTCGAGGGAAATTTGCCGCGACCTGTTATTAGCGGAAATAGGCACGATGTGTGACGGTGATCTTCGGTGGAAGGCGACAGAGGGAGATTAGATCTCTTGGTCTACAGAGGAGTAGAGTAAATGGAGGTGTCCGATATGTAGGACAAGCATTGGGGAAGGAAACGAAGGCGGTGGGCCTGGTGGCGATTCGGAACAGGGTATGTGGCATGACGAACAGAGTGGATGGAGCTATAAAGCTTTGACGAGGTAACTTTTCTAATCTACACTAAAGTAGTAATTAAAACATGAAATAAATGGCCTAAATGAACCCTAAAATCTACAGGTACATAGGAATGATAAGCATGCAGCTCGAACTTGGCCAGGACCACCAAGGAGCAAGACGGGCTGGAGCTCTGCCGTGTGTTACCTCTACTCCTCCGTCAACCACGCCAACGCCTAAGGGGTGCACCATCTGTCACATGGAGACTCACTTGACCGAGGATAGGGGGTTTCATGGATCAGAAAGGGTCCAAAATCACGAAGGAAGGAGGGGGACTATTTCTGAACATGGGTTTCGACCCTTATTGACCTAGGGCCAGCGAATGATTAGGGTTACGTACAGATTATATAGGGCTTGGGTGAAAATCATGGAAGGTCAGGGACCAAAAATAGTGAAGGGCTAAAGGGTGAAGGAGATCTGGTGGAAGCAGGAAAAGGGAGGAAAAGGTTTGACTTGACACTTATGACAAGTCAAAAGTTCGAGGGAGGCAGTTGACTTGGGTCAACATTCCTCGACATCTGATTGGTCCACGGAGGACGCTATAGGACAAAATATGCATCTTTATTCGAAAATAAATTATTTCAAAATAGTAAATGATTTTATTAAATTTTTATTACAAAATAAAAAATATTTATTATTTTATGTAGTATTTTAATATGATTTGTATTTATGTTTATGGGCTTATTTATTACAAGTTAGTATTTAAGGTTATATTTATAGGTATATTCATCTATGTTTTGTATATTTATTTTATTTTGTATTTTTGGTTATATTTTTTCTCAATTTATATATTTATAAATTATGTTTATATACATAAATATATTATTATTATTATTGATATGATATGTACCCTTAAATAAATATAGCCATATAGGTATATATTATATATGTGTAAGTATAGAATATTTATCTATGTACTTATATAAACTATTTTAGTTTTATGTTTTCATTATGATTTTATTCTATGTAAATATATAAATGTATAATAATTATAATTTACAAAATTCTAAAAATATAAATTTGGTAAAGTAATAAAGAATAAATAATAATGAATATTTAATTCGGGTATAATGTATAATAGGGTTCTAAAACCTAACTTTTGCATCTTAAATCCAAATTGGATGAATCCACCTTCATTAAATAGCTTATTAAAGTTATATACAATGACTTTGCATTTTAGGATGTTTGGGTTTTGGCTTCTTATATGGATTATGAACGGTAAACTGTATATTATTTTTGTGTAAACTTAATTTTATATTTTTATTTGTATTTTTATCTACATCTTTCATGTACAGAGTATCTTTATTTGAGGTATAAATAATAGAAAATAAAATATGTCTCAAAAAAGAATTGTTGATGAATAAAAGAATGAGTTTTTATTGGATTTTTGGCCCTTATCTCCCTTTACTTTATTCCTTGTCGACCAATCATCAAGATGCCTAGGTATCGGGTTTTAGGGTCATAAAATACCTTTGGCATTTTATTCTTTTCCTTTTCTTTTCTTTATTCTATAATTTTGGCATAAAATTGTATTTTATATACAATAAATGAAACAAATAATGAATGTTAATTTGTACAAAATGATGCGAATTACATGCATTAACTAGGGGTTTTAAGGCCAAAATGATAGAATAAAGGTGATGAATTAGATATTCATCAGCCCTCATACTTTCCTTTGCAAGTCCCTAGTAAACACTTATGCAATAAGTGCAATAAAAATAAAAAAGAAAAAGAAAGTGGATTGATTTCAATTATCAGACTTGACTTCACAAAATCAAACTTTGGAGCTTAAGTCGGACCATTTGATTTTAGGTGTGGTTGAAACCTTATTTGGAAATAGATTTGAAACACAACAGCCTTTGAGAGTCTCAAAACCCTGCTCAAGTCTCGTCAATAACCAGGATAGAATACTTCAACTCATACGCAAATCCTTATGACTATGAATCTATCTTGGACAATTTGTGAGATATGTAGCTCTCCTCGGTTGAAGCAGTAAAAGTCAGTCTTCTCCAACATGGTGACCCTAATTACCCAATCTAAGAACTCTTTCCTCAAGAAGCAGGGTATTCCCTTCTAAGTATAGAGAAAGGTATCAACAAGAATGGAGACCGTGGAGGGTATCAACAAAGAATTGATAAAAAAGATAAAATCACGGGAAGAATGTACACATAAGTCCCCCTATTTTTTAGGGTAAAAGAGACCTAAGTATAGACAACAACAAGAGTGATGAAACAGAATGAAGAAATATCAACATAATAGTTACCCATATACTTAGGACAGAGTACGTCCTAAGTATAGACACACAGATATGGCGAATGATCTAGGTACACATGACATACGAGAGAAAGAAGGAATGGAGAGACAAAACACACACACATATACATACCGTAGAAAAGAACGGTGAAGTGCTGGACTGTATCTGACAGTCGAATACCATATTTTCTTCATTGTCTCCCTATGAGAACGGTGACGCAGTCAGAAAGAGAAAGATACCCTAAAATGCACTCAAGTGGGTGTCAACTACCAGAAATAACATATCAAAAACTAAGCTAGGATCTAATAACAGGAAGCAGAACATCATATTATAAGAAAGGAGTGAGAGATCAAAGTTGATATAATGAGACATGGAGGAGGAAGTATCAGTACAGATTCCTCCATGTCACTCATAATCTCAGGAAGATACAAAAAGTGAAGAACATGAGACTCTTCTTTCTTTAGATGATATCTGTGAGCTGATTACAAAAATCATAACATAGGCTCTCACCCTAGAATCAAATGGTTGCAATGGATGGAAGCTCTAAAAAGATGACTTGACAACATAAGATGAACATCAAAGCATCATCCAGAAAAAAAATCCATCTAACCCTAAAAACACAAATTGACAAATGAGCTAACATAAAGAAATTTCTTATTACAGTTCTTTTCTAGTTTCATTGAGTAAATAAGTATACAAGCTACGCCAGCTTACATTCAAAAGCATGCATATAAGTTTCCATCGTGTCATTAAACCATTACCTCCTCGTCCTTAGTATCAACCTTCTCTGACAAATAATATTCAAGCATACTATCGTTATCGACGTACCACGGTAGACTAACTCCAACAATTTTCTAGTGAAAATCTCATCAATATGTCAAGCATCGAGATGTCAGATAAGTTCATTGATGATGTGGGAGTGGACCACTTTTTAAATGGTGTATTGGTGTTAAGATCAATTCTTGATGAGTATATCTTGGGGTGCTTCCATATAGTTATCGCATTCTCGCCCTAATGCCATGTAACATTGAAGAATACCACTTTTGTACTAACTAGAACCTAAGTCGAGGTCCAAGATATTAGCATTCACTGGAGCTGCAACAACTACCCCGCTATATCTAAGTTGAGTTGTGAAACAGTGTTCATGGCACTTATACGAGTAGGTGGAACCCACATGCTTTCAATCACATCATAAATGTATTTGCAGATTATTGCTCAAATACAGCAAGATCATAGTCTGAGTAACTAGTACCGAATCATATGATGTTTATTTTCAGGATTTAGAAAATGGAGGAGTATCCTGCAGTTTTTAGTTCCCATTTGAGTTGAAAAATAAAGATGCCTCCATTCTCTCATTTTTCGAATGTTGTTATTCTTATATTTCATTCTTATATGGATCAAGAAAAATGATAACTTGATTTAACTCTTTATCAACTTGACATCATTCTTGGATCTAGAAATCCATTTTATACGATTGAAACTTTTTAAATTATTTCTTTTCAAGAATCAAAATTCTTTGTGCTAGTGCGAGATTAAAAAAAGATCTTGGACACATGATGGATCTTGAAGAACTATTTCAGCACCTCCTAACCAAAGCATCCACGTTTAATATACTTCTAAATGGTTGATCAAATTTAATGCATTCTTCAGGTAAAACAAGAATTTGATATCCTTAGACATAATATTAACCACTTGAGCTCGTTATCTAGTGGACATAAGGTCAAAAGATCAAGAACACACCAAATATTAGAAGGCGTTGCTTAACTTTGTGAGGGTTTTTAAGGTGATCATACTCATATGGGTTAGAAATCTTAGAAAAATCAGAAGACTTGGTCTCGTGATCCACCAAATAGGAGACACAACCAGAGACGAGATCGAGTACACAAGTCAGAAGACTCTGCTTCATGCTCCACCAAATTGGAGACATCAGAAGTGAACCCGAGTACCCACAAACTGATGTATCCTTCTGCAGAATACCCTCGGAGAGTGATAGATACTAAGCAACAAATAATCAGAATATATTTCATCCCTGTGAGGGTCGTCAAGGAGATCAGACTCAAAGGATCAAATGGATCAACAGAAGCAGTCCCGGGGGGTGACAAATCGGGTACCAAACAGAAGAGATCGAAAGACCTTGAAGATGTTACAGTCTCCCGCAGATAACCCTTGGAAAGTTTGTGAACTAGGCAGGAAATAATCAGAAGAGTGTGACTCATCCTTGTGAGGAACATCAAGGAGAGAAGACTCAAAGGAGTCTAGATAAGCGGTCTCGTGATCCGACAGATCGAACATACAGTCAGAATGCGAGACCAACAACTCATATCAGACGACTCGATTTTGTGCCCTATCAAGATGGAAGCACAAGTAGTGAGGGAAACTGATGGTAAAGAAAATGTTGTAATCCGCAGATAGTCCTCGTGGAGTGATGCAAAATAAGTCAATGAAAATCCAGGTAATAATGGCATCAAGTCTCAGTTCTTCAAAAAAAACAATCATTCATTCACCAATAGGAGAGGATTAGGCTATGGGAGGGATACGAAATCATCAGGGTAATCACCGTGCAGTCCCTCAAATCAACCAAATCAGTTGAGATGAATCAAGATGTTAGAAGGATATAATCTAAATGATAAATCAGGATGAAAGAGTCGGGATATGGAGGATGGATCAACCAGGGAGATGAGTGAAATCATGTGGATTCCAAGTACCATCACTTTGAAGAACAGAAAGAGATCATACATTAAACGTCTGAATCAAGATGGGTGGAATCGGCTTAGAAGTTGCATCATCAAATAATCAGGCATAAAGAGCCCTAGAGCCCTCTCATATAGGAGAAAGGCTTTAGGGAGAAATTACATAAAGAGCACAGAAGAACTAGAGAAATATAAATAGAGACACTGATTACATAATTCTCCAACACTCCCCCCTCAATCTGGAGTATATATGTCTATCATGCTCAGCTTGGAACAACAACGGTCGAAAGGAACCCTTGCGAGAGTGTTGGTGAACATATCTGCAATCTTTTCTCCTGAAGCAACATGGGAGGTAGAAATAAACCCCTTTTGGATCAAGTCACAGGTATAATGACAATCAACTTTGATGTGCTTTGTTCTCTCATGGAAGGCTGGATTATTAGTTATGAAAATAAATGCTTAATTATCACATTTGAGGTGAATTGGAAGAGGCACCTCAACTGCAAGATCAGTCAAAACAGACTTAACCCACATCATTTCCGTGCTCCCTTGGACCATAGCCCTGTATTCCGATTCAACGCTGGACCGAGCAACAAACTCTTCCACGAGACCAATGAGCTACCAATGAACACAGTGAAGCTTGAAGTGGACTTCCTGTCCTTGGGACACCTAGCATAATCTGCATCTACAAATCCAGTAAATGAGAGTGACATGTCTCTTCTGAAGAGCAGACCTGCACCTGGAGAAGATTTCATATACCTTAAGATCATACAAACTGCATCCATATTAACTTGTCTAGGTTGCTCCATGAACTGGCTAAGTCTTCTCACAACAAATGATATGTCAAGCTTGGTAATAGTAACATATAACAACTTTCCTACCCGCTCCTTATACTGTCTCTTATCTATCTCCTCAGATTCATCATTATAGAGTCTAGCATTAGGATTCATTGGTGTAGTAGCATGTCTGCATCCCTGTCATACTTGTCTCAGCCAGAAGATCAGTAGCATATTTTCTTTGCGTCATAATCATACTCTGCTGGCTGCGTGCAAACTCCAAGCTAATAAAATAACATAACTTGCCAAGATCCTTGGTCATAAACCGTCGTCCAAGGAAATCCTTAGTTGCCTGGATACCTTGTTCATCACTACCAGTAACAACAATGTCTTCAACATAAACTAGAACAACAACCATATCTCCCTCAGTTATCTTAATAAAAAGAGAATGATCTACAGTAGATCTGACAAAGTTATTTTGTTCAATCAATTCTGAGAGCTTCTGAAACCAAGCCCTCGGACTCTGCTTGAGGCCATATATGGCCTTGTGAAGTCGACATACCATACTAGACTCCCCTTCAGCAGCAAACACTGATGGTTGTTGCATGTAAACTTCTTCCTACATATCACCATACAAGAAAGCAGTTTTCACATCCAACTGGAAAAGCGGCCAATCACTTACCACACCAACTACAATAAGAATCCGCAATGTGGAGTGACGTGCAACCGGGGAAAACGTATCCTGATAGTCCACCCCATACATTTGGGTGCACCCACGAGCAACCAACCTTGCCTTATATCTGTCAATTGTACCATCAACAAGGTGTTTTACAGTGAACACCCACTTACTGCCAACAATAGACGTATGAGGAGGAGCCTGCACAATGCTCCACGTAACTCGAGATTGTAAGCGCCTCTTCCCTAGCTAGACTCCACTGACTACTCTACAACGCCTCCTAATAAGACCGCGGTATTTCCACTACTGACAACCCCATAATGAACTTCTGAAAGTCCTCTGAAAGGCGATCTAATGACACATGGGAAGCAAGAGGATGCATAGTGCATGGCTCCTTAGAGTAATAGGCACGTCTAGATCTTCAGAATTCATAAGAGAAGTAGCATCACGATCATCCTACACCTCACACTGTACATGCAAATCATCATTGCCATCAGAAGAACTCAAATGTTCAGAACATATCTCAGGCGTGCAGGATGATTGGCAAGGCACATGCGCACGGGGTCGACGCTGATAAACCTGGGGAAAGAACGGTGGAGGAGGTGGCGGCGGTGGTAGAGGAGATGTAGGTGACAATTTTTGTAAAAGTCGCCCGACTAGCCCGACTAGTAGGTCCGACTAGTCTAGTCAGTGGGGTGGCCGACCGAGTACCGACTAATTCCGATTAGGTACACTAATCGACCAATTCTTGCTTGGAGATACCATTTTTTATGTTTTGCTTTTTTATTAGAAAACTTATTGTAATATGCTTAATGTTTTATTTAAATTCACTTACTTCTTTTATTTTATTATGGTTGTATAAAAATGTACAAAATCTATGTAAATATATGTATAAAAATGAGTTATATATTAAAAATAATCATAAAATTCAAGCTGATTAAAGTTCGACTAAATCCGATTAATCGTCCGGATGTTGATCAATCCTTAATCAATGACCCCGCCGACCGAGTACCGACTACCGACTTTGTAACCTTGGTAGGTGATGGTGGAGGAGGAGACGCATGAGGTGGTAGAGTAGTAGGTGCTGATGATGGTAGAGTAGCGATCGGAGGTAGAGACATATATACCTCTTCCCCATCTTCAGAAGAACGAGCTTTTCACATGTAGGAGAAAAGTATATAATAGACTCAAAAAAGGTTACATCAGCACTACCATAGTACATTCGTTGAACCGGGCCGAAGCAACGATATCCCTTTTGGGTCTTTGAGTACCCAACAAACATACATTCGACAGCTCTAGGAGGGAGCTTGTCAAGACCGAGGGACATGTGATGATGAACGCCAATGAACCAAATACACGAGATGTGAGAGAGAAAAGATCCGTCTCAGGAAACACCATCAAGAATGGGATATTCTCACCCATAACTGAAGAGGGCATATGATTAACAAGGTAACAAATGGTTAGAACCGCATCCCCCCAGTATGAGTGAGGAGCACAACTCTGAATTAAGAGTCCTTGTAACATCCAGAGATGGCGGTGTTTTTTCTTCAGCCACCCCATTTTGTTGATAAGTATATGCACAAGATGTTTGATGGACAATACCATGAGACGCAAGAAAAACGCAAGCTGATTAGTACAAAAATCCAAGGTATTGTCATAATGTATCTACTTGATTTTTGCTGAAAAATGTTCTTTATTTCATTAATGAAGGACTGAATGACGAAATGAAGACAACATTGTGTTCCAAGAAGAGAATATTCTTGAACTGGACTAGCAATAGGTTGATATGGGCAAGGAGGCAACCACAAAATCCAGCTACTAAAGTGATGATTAAGACACGATATTACGACTTAATGAAGAAGACATTATACATAAAGAAATGGAGATGGACACAAAAGAACTAAAAAACTCATTGATCTACAAACTCAAAGAGTGATAAACGTAAATGGACCCAAAATCACAACCATTGTATAAGCAACCTCATCCATGTTCACCTACTCAACACAGTGAAAACCAGAGATGGTAGTCTTTTATCTTTTCCATTTTAGAGTTAGGCGAGCTTCAAAACAATAGTAAAATCATGTAGGTAGGCATGGGATTGTGGCACTAATCCTTATTATGTATGTATCGCATATAAAGTGCAAAAGACAAATGAGGGGGTTGCTCTCCCCAAAGCATCGAATCCATTACGTTTATTTTAAAGATCAGCTAGAGTTAGAAGCCCCATTTTTTTATCATTTTTTTGTATTTTTCAATGCAATCGCCAAACGACTTCCCAATTCCATTAACATCATAGATGATCAAAATTAGAGTGAGAAGGCCAGAAAAGCAATGAAAGTCATGAATTGATGATGCATGCATAGTCAGAAGACTTATAATGCTTCCTAGCTCTCTTCATGTGGGATGCTTAACAAAATTGAATGAGGGATTTGATAACGAGGGATATGATAACAAGGGATTTTAAACATATATTGTGGGATGCATAGTCTGAATACTTACAATGCTTCCTAGCTCTCTCCAGATCTATCCCTGGCAACGGTGCCATTTGATAACGAGGGATTTTATACGTGTCAAAAATAATATCCTAACAGAATGCAAAGATATATTGTCGTTGAGGCGAACCACAAAAAACCCTAGTAAATCAACAATTACCCCACAATAAATATAACATCAAAAGCAAAAAAAGATGTGGAGTTCAAATTTATTATAACTCTACAAAAAATGTGTATAGTGTGTAAGCATGTGTAGGGTCGAATTCAGGGAGCAAATGGTAAACTGTGCAAATAAATGCATAATTTTCATTTTCTCTTGCCCATTTCCTATGTTTTTGTGTGGGTTTTAATTTTTATTATTTTTATGGATTTTAATTTTTATATATTTTTTTGTTTTGAATGTTATAATTTTTTAATGTCTTTTTTATTTTTTGATTTTTAATTTAATTTTTCCTTTAAATATATAATATATGAATATATATAACTATATATATAAGGTAGGATAATATAATTATAAATACTGCTAAAAATAATCAAAATATATGAAATAATTTTTTTGGTTTTATTTAATTGTCTAATATTTTTGTGATTTTTTTGCGAGTTTTTATGTATTTTAAAGTCAAAAAATACCCCAAGATAGGGATTAAATAAATATATAGAATTGATTTGAAGATTAATAGCAGATAAAACTGACAATTCTCCAAATCAATTTTAATATATAGATAATAATATAAAGAAAATTCAAAATTACAAATAAATATTGTTGGAGTTTTTGAGAATTTTATATCTTTTTTTACTGGATTTTAGAGTTTTTTAATTTTTTATCTTTATTTTTTAGGAATTTAGAATGGAGAAATAATATACTAAAATAAATGAAATGTATTTTTTAGAATTTTTCAAAACATTTTTATATTTTTGGTATTTTTTAATTCAAACAAGGGTAAAAACATGCTCATTGGGAATTTAAATAAATAATTCAAATACCCAAAATGCCAAAATAAAAATATATCATGAATGTACATGTTAGCTGATATCTAACCTTATTTTTACATATTTTTTGGAGCTCGGATGCTATTTTTAATAAATGAAATGTAAGAAAAAAATACATGTATTGACGAGGGCATATTTGTAATTAAAAATAAAGTTAGGGGTACACGTGTAAATTTTCCAAAAATATACAACCTATTCAAACTTTATGGAACATTTTACAATTCACTAAATCACCATGGTATATATGCAATTTACACAACTCACGTGGGACGACAAGCGAGCTGAGCTGGACTGGGCCCATATGCAACATCAATTCAATACAAGGGTCTTTACACAAAATGTACAAATTTATTTACACTACAAAATTTATTTACAGGGCCAATCAATAAAAATAAAAGGTGGGGGCTAAGTACACAAACCCAAAAGTGGTGGAGATGGGAGGCTATGATACTTTCAGTTTTCCACGCATCTCCTTCTCTGTGCATGATGACGGGTCAGTCATGGACGTTCGAGATTAGATCCCGGACAGAGATCGGGCAGATGTTGCTTGCGAGATCCAACGACTAACGATGAATTTGGAGGTCAAAGATGATCAAACAGCTATGGTCAAGCTTGGAAGAATAGGGAAGAACTCTTGTTCCTTCAAGTGTCAATCTGTTGTAGCGCGCACCTACGACCTCCTCCCTTACTATGTGGATGCTCCAAAGCTTCCTGACGATGTCCTTTAACTGTTGGTGGCTTCAAAACTCTCCGAGGATCAATAGAGTTCTCCCAAGAAGCCGAGGAGAAAAGGTTCTCCAGATACCTTTTTCGACTTCAAAAATTCCCCAGCAAGGGCTTTGGGGCTCGGGGACCTACACATGAAAGAAGCTAGCTTGAGGAAAAATTGCCCTCAACCTGTTATTGGCTAAATGGACACGAAATGGGTTGTGTCGGTGATATCCACGGGAAGATGGCAGAGGGAGATCGAATCTCCTAGATCCATAGAGGAGCAGGGTAAATGGATGTGTCTGATATGTAGGAGAAGCGTTGGGGAAGGAAATGAAGGCAGTGGAGTTCGAAAGAAGGTGTGTAGCACAACGAACAAAGTGGATGGAGCTCTAGAGCTCATGCGAGGTAACTTTCCTAATCTATGCTAAAGCAGTAACTAAAACATGAAATAAATGTCACAAAATAAAAATTAATAGCTACATGCACCTAGGAAATGATAAATGCACATCTTGAACTTGGCCGGGACGACCATGGAGCAAGACGGGCCGGAGCTCCAGTGGGTCACCTCTCCTCCTCCTTCAACCACGCCAACACCTCAGGGGTGCACCATCTATCACCTCGAGACTCGCTTGACCGAGGATAGTGGGTTCAGGGATCAAAAAAGGACCAAAATAGTGAAGGAAGGAGAGGAGTTTATTTATGAACATAGGTTTCGACCCTTATTGACTTAGGGCTAGTGAATGATTAAGGCAATGCACATAAGATCACCGAGAATCATGTGAGATGAGGGATCGGAAATGGTGAAGGGCTTGAGGGCGAAGAATATCTAGTGGAAGTGGGAAAAGGGAAGAAAGGTGGGACTTGACACTTATGACAAGCCAGAAGCTCGAGGGAGGCAATTGGATCAACATTCCTCGACGCCTGATTGGTCCACGGAGGATGCTACAAAATAAAATATGCATCTTTATTCGAAAATAAATAATTTAAAAATAGTAAATGATTTTATTAAATTTTGGTGATAAAATAATAAATATTTATTATTTTATGTAGTATTTTTTAGATGAATGTTATTTATTTTTATGGGCTTATTTATTACAAGTTAGTTTTTAGATGAATATTATTTTATTTTATCAATTTATATAATTATAACTTATTTTTTATACATAAATATTTTTACTATATTTTTCTGATATAATATGTATACTTAAATAAATATAGGTATATATTATATAGGTGTAAGTATAGAATATTTATCTATGTACTTACAAAGACTATTTTATTTTTTTGTCTTCTTTATGATTTTATTCTATTCTAAATATGTACATATATAATAAATAATATTTACAAAATTATAAAGATATAACTTTAAAGAATAAATAAAATGAATATTTTATTCGGGTGTATTGTACAATAAAGGTTCAAAACCTAACTTTTGCATCTTAACTCCAAATTGGATGAAACCAACTTCATTAAATAGCTTATTAAAAGTTATATACCATCAAAGTTGATTTCGATGCATTTTGAGTTTTGGAGGAGATATGGGTCTAGGAAGTCTGGGTTTTGGCTTTTTTATTTAGAGTATAAAAGGTACATTGTATATATTTTTTGCAAACTCAATTTTGTATTTTTATTTGTATTTTTATCTACATCTTTCATGTATAAAGCTTCTTTATTTGAGGTATAAATAATAGAAAATAAAACATGTCCCAAAAATGAATTATTTATGAATAAAAGAATGAGATTTTTATTGGATATTTGGCCCTTTTCTTCCCCCACTTTTTTCCTTGTTGACCAAGTCATCAAGATGCTTAGTTCTCATGATTTAGGATCATAAAATATCTTTGGAATTTTATTCTTTTTCTTTTATTTTCTTTATCCTATAATTTTGGCATTAAAAATTGTATTTTATACACAATAAATGGAACAAATAATGAATGTTAATTTGTACAAAATGATACTATTTACATGCACTATTTAGGGTTTTTAAGAGCAAAATGTTATAATAAAGGTGATGAAATGAAGATTCATCACCCCCTATACTTGTCTTTGCTAGTCCATGGCAAACACTTATGCAATAAGTGCAAAAAATAAAAATAAAGAAAAGAAAAAGAAAGAAAGTGGATTGATTTTTGTGCTCAGATTTGTCTTCACAAAATCAAAGTTTAGAGCTTAAGTCTGACCTTTGGATTTTAGGTGCGGTCGAACCTTATTTAGAAATGAATTTGAAACACAGTAGCTTTAAAGAGTCCTCAAACCTTGCTCAAGTCTCATCAATACCGAGGTCAGAATACTTCAACTCATACACAAACCTTTTGACTATGAATCTATCTTGGATAGTGTGTGAGATATGTAGCTCTCATCGGCTGAAGCGGTAAAAGTCAGTCTTCTCCAACATGGTGACTTTAATTTCCCAATCTAACAACTCTTTCCTCAATAAGAAGGGTATTCCCTTCTAAGTTCAAGTGCAACCAGCTCGGGAAGAGGAGGTGGAGGAGAAGAATGGATGGTAGCTAGTGTAGCTACCTGTCCTAGGATGCTTGACCAGTGTAGTCAAGCCATCTGGATGCAGGCTCACAAACATATGACTTTGAAGCTTAAGCTTGCATATTGACTGTACAAATATGTACACTCCGGCATGCATTTTATTTTTAATCAAGCCTTTCCACTTTTTTGGAGTTTTTGATAGATTATCCCTCTTTTGAAGCTTTATTGCGACCCACAACTTTTATCTTTAGACCTCGTCGCCATTGGATTAGGTTGGGGTACAATGGCCACAAAAGGGTGACTTCCTATGTTTCCATTAGCTTGTGCCTCATACCGACAAATCCAGCCCTCTACCAATTCAACTAAGGGGAGCAAAGTAAAGGTACAAGTACAAGCTAGGTCCTTATCAACAAGAGTCATGCATGTGCTCCAAAATACTCCAGTTAGGCAATCAAGACGACATTGAACCAAGTATCGTGATCACAAAGAATTAAGTCAACTAACTTGAAATATCACAATTCCAGTTCCTATAAGGATCCTGTGATTAAGTATATTTGATATCCAAATAAGATCCAGTCATTGGATTTTACTTAGACTTGTTCAATTATCAAACTTTTTGGGATGCAATTTTCAAAATTTGAACTTTTTATGGATTTTTTTGAAAATTTTATGCAACTTTTTGAAAAGGTTTTGCAAATGTTTTTGGGATTCTAAAAAACAAAAAGACTTTTGGAATAAAAAGGAAGTATGTGCAAATATTTACACATGTGTGCATCTATTATTTATAAGATTTGAGGTTTAAAGGATTTGCAAGAGATATGTTGATTGTTTTTATAGATAAGTATATGTACAATTAATGAAAATTTGTTTATTTATTTGGATGACGTATCTATTCCTCTAACTTATTTGAAAATAATTTTACAAATAATTTTGAAAACTATAGTTCAAAATAATTTTTGCTAATAATCTTTACACACATTAACAAACATTTGAAAATAATTTTGTAAAGATTTTTTGAACAGTATATAGAGGGGTTTCAAATATTTTTGAACCCATTTTCAAAATCATTTGCAAATAGTTTTTCAAAACAAATTTATTTTACATAAAGAAAAGAAAATTTTACAAATAAATCAATTTTTCAAAGGTTGAAAATATTTTGCAAAATATTTTTAAACAATTTTCAAAGGTTGAAAACAATTTGCAAAATACAGAATTATCAATTATGGCTAAAGTATATATAGAGTATATATGACCTACCTATACTTAGCTTGAGCTATGTCCTCATAGATGAGAGAGAGAAAGAGAAGACATAACTCTTACTGAGTATAGAAAAGCCTAAACTACAACGACTGAATATGGAATGGAAGAATATGGAAATAAATGAATAAGAAGGCGATCATCCTCCTATACTTAGGATAAAATAATCATGATTTATAGCAGGTTGTATCTACATGCAGGGATGGTCAAGGGTGGGAATAAATAAATCACAGCTCGATTTGTCTCCCCCTATTCTTAGGTAAGATATCCTAAATATAGAGTTAAATATCAATAAGAGAGGAGATAATGGAGGGGATCAATAAAAAATTGATAAAAAGATAGAATAACAGGAATAATGTACACATCACTCCCCCTATACTTAGGGTAAAAGAGATCAAAGTATAGAAAACAACAAGAGTGATGAAACAGAACGAAGAAATAACAATATAATAGGTGCACCCCCTATACTTAGGACGACGTATGTCATAAATATAGATAAACATATAGTGACATACGAGTGAAAGAAGGAATGGAGAGACAAAACATACACACACATATATATATATAATATACAATAATAAAGAATGGTGAAGTGCAGGACGATATCTGACAGTCAAATATTGTACTTTCGCCATCATCTCCCTATGAGAACAGTGATGCAGTCAGAAAGTGAAAGACACCCTAAAATGCACTCAAGCAGGTGTCATCCACCGAGAATAACATATCAAAAACTAAGCCAGGATCCAATAGCGGGAAGCAGAACATCGGCTTATAAGAAAGGAGTGAGAGATCAAAGCTGATATCATAAGACATGGAGGAGGATGGATCAATATAGATTCCTCCATGTAACTCATAGTCTCAGGAAGATACGAAAAGCGAAGAACATGAGACTCTCTATGTACATCGATATCCAATGGATGTAAGGTCAAAAGATCAAGAACACACCAAATATCAGAAGACACAACTCAACCTTACAAGGGTCATCAAGGTGAGCAGACTCAAATGGGTCAGAGATCTCAGAAAAATCAGAAGACTCAATATTGTGATCCACCAAATAGGAGACACAACCAGAGATGAGATCGAGTACACAAGTCAGAAGACCAGGCTTCGAGCTCCACCAAATCGGAGACACTAGAAGTAAAGCCGAGTATCCACAAACTGATGTATCCTCCCACAAAGTAACCCTTGAATAGTGATACATACTAAGCGATGAATAATTAGAATAAAACTCATCCCTGTAAAGTTCTGTCTATATCCCCATTATTCACCAACCAAATATACGTAAATTCTCGATCAACATAAATGACTAAATATTTTAAGATCATTTTATACCTCATTTCTAGCTCCTACAAGTGTATGACATAAAGTTATCTTAAATATATTTATGTTGGCTTTTTTAGTTCGGATGTCCCAGACTAAGGGAGTCCATAAGGATTTAAACTTATTACAAGGCAATTGTTGTCACATGTTGTAGTTTTATTTCTGATAGATATTTGGTTGTATAACCCATTCCTCTTTGGTATACCAGACCGATCATACTCTACTATTAAAAATTTCACTACAACGAAGGTTTTGAGAGTTGATTGTAATTGGTTTATGGGGTTTACTGGAGAGGTGTATGGTTATACTATTGAATTTTCCTTAGAAATAAGCTATCATGTGACAATCATCATCTTACAGTAAGTTTAATTGTCACAGGTGTTTTCTCTCAACCTATCATCCATATCGGAGACAAAAACAAGCATTTAAGAGGAATGCCTCATAACTTGCATATCCTCTGATAATTAAAATCGATGATATGATATTATCAACTTTACTGTAATTTGAATAGCAACCGGGTTGCAAAGAAGATAACCAACATTATCAAGACACATTTGACTAGTACACAATTTTGATGGTGTCGCATTCCTACTAACCGAATCATTTGATAATTGCTACAACTCATTTATTTAAATTTTTTCAAAAATTTTCAGAGTAGGTATCATTTTGTTGCTAGTTCGGGGAAGGAGGCTTATCATCGAGCCTTTATTCATTTGATGGAGAAGAGGATGAGCGATGCATTTTTTAAGGCAAGGAGAGACTCGCATGTGAAAACTGTTAGCAATGTGAGCTCAAGGCGAACCTTTCCTACAATAAATGTCATTGTAATGTTTGATATATCAATAAATGCTATTGATTTATTTTCACTCCCTGACTGAGATTAAATGATTGAATGCACTTTGAGGTCCCTTAGTACAAATAGAGTTATGCACCATGGCTGTCTTGATGAATGTTAATCCAATTGTTGAATCATAGAGGTTGGTACATGGATGAATATCTAAAGAGTTAGATTGATGATTGATCAAGCACCATAAATGATTGTTAATAGAATATCTCCAGCTTGAGTAGGAGATGGCAATTCTTTCTCATTTGGATGATATCTGACCGGCCTCTTGATGCATGCCCTCTACATAAGAATGGAGATTTGGACGTGTCAGATAAGTTAGGTCAAAGAGTTGACTTAGCGAGATCGTGATAACCAAGCCTATGTCGTATATTGTCATGACATAGGCATGCATCCTCTGACTGGAGACAGATATATTACTATATGTCTAAGTATGTATATTTGGCAGACCAATATGTTGATGGCCTAATAAAGGTCTATACACTACACGAGCTGGTATGCGTACAAACACATATGAGTAATACAACATCTCAAAAGGGATCAAACATGTTTCACTTTGTAATTTTTAGGGTTTTTACAAGGAATTTTCAAACAAAATTGATGTTATAGATAAACCATACAAAAATATACTAAAAGAAAATGTTTTGGAATTTCTAAGTCAATATTCGAATTTTATGAATTTTTAAAGGTAGACAGGACACTTTTATAGGTTTTTGATTTTTCAAAAATAATAAATGCAACAATAGGAATCCACAAAAATCACGCTAAATACCATACGCCAACATGAGTTGATAGTAATTTTTAGATAATTTTTAGGATTAATTTGATAATTATTAAGTCCAAAATACAATATGTAATTAGACATAGTTTACAAGGACCTAAGTGCAATTAGAATAAACTTCAGGGCCAAATAATAACATAGGTATAAAGTATAGGACTGAAGTTGCAAAAAGTCCAAACAATCACACGTACAACACGTGATCCGGACTCACAGGGGGTATAAATGCAATTACCAAAAACTTATCTTTCAATTCATAACAACAGAGAAGTTCATACGAAATACTGCAAATAATCCAAAGAGCACATGGGGATGCACGTGAGTTCAAATAAACAGGACTAAAGTGCAAATATCAAAAACTATGAGATCCAAACTGTAAAGTTTACAACTACAATTTTTTTATTCAGTGGACTAAAGCTAAATAGCGAGAAATGCAAGTATAAGATGGAAATATACCCCTTGGGGCACGCACATAGCGTGCGGGACCACTTGTCAGGCTTTTGGTCTAACTGTAGCCCTTGACCACAACCCAAAATGCTCAAGTCTAAGTTGTTTAGTAGTAGTACTCACTACTTATAACCCACTAGCACGCTTTTGTGACTACTAGATATGGTACTATCTTGGGGTGCTTCATGCTCCACTATTATGAGGTTGAAGTTCCTCGGATCACGTTGACCACATTGCACTTTGTTGATGGGTCCCTCTCGGGATTGTCAGACTTGGAGAAGGATCTCATGAAATTGGACGCACAATTGGTTTTGAGGAGCTCCCCGATCAATATGAGTGTGAGAAATCATGCTAATGGGGGTGCAAAGTAGAGGGAGACATGGAGCAATTAACAATAGGTTGGCTTGAGGAGTTTGACATGTTGTAGAGGTTGTAAAAATTTGAGCAAGAGTGGTACCTGAAGAACATTGGAGAGAAGGGGTAGCTGCAAGTGAAAGAAGGGCTATGTTGCTGACACGTGCCAACACCTTATAGTTTCTAGGCTAAAATTTTTAAAAATGGCGAAATAAATAAGAAATGACCAAATTAGTAAAAACTAAAAAAGATAATAAGTGTATTAAATAAAATTTCGAAATTGTCAGTCGAATTTAGCTCAAGGAAGAAGGTATGATGTTCGCGGCCTAAATATATGTATAATATACATGTATTTGATGCTTTTTATTTTATTTTTTGTATTTTCAATATATAAAACACATAATCAGGCACTTATTTATATTTTAATTTTATTTTATAGCGAGGTTAATGTGAATTAAAAATCATGGTTAGTTAATCATAGGCATAAAATGCATGGGTTTTTCTCCTTTTGTTTTATTTGTTTAGGTTTTATATTTTGTTAGATAGTATATATGGTAATTTCAAGGAATACATAGAAATTTTATTAAATGTTCAGTACATGAGTTAATTTACAAGTGTCAAAAATATTTAAATGTATATACCAATCAGATCAACAACTTTATTTCTCACATCGACGGTGAATATCCCTTTATTCGAACTCAACGAGTAAGTAAATAGTTTGATGAAAAGAATATCTATCAACTCGTAGGATGTACTAATTGAGACCAATCAAGTGTTTAATCAAAGGCACTACTTGAACAATTCAAGTACATTTAAGTGCTTAATGCTTAAGATATTCAATCCATAAAGTTCACTTAGAAAGGCGATTAAAATGTTGATCTCCTAAGGTAGCTCTCGAGCTCTCCCATCAAAGCACACTCTCATTAATATGTGGATCTTCTTGTTGATTGTAGTTAGTAGAATGGAAAAAGAATACGGACAAATCCTTCCGTAATGGACAAAGACAAATCATACTTCAGCACAGCATGGAATTTGAAAACAACCCCTCTCCCCATTGCCCACCTCTAATTCCTCCCCCACGTCTCCCCCTCAAGACCCTGCTGCTCTCATCCTCATGGATCAGATAGATAGACATACAGTCGGGGTACAGATCGCTCTCACATAATCCAACCTCTCCCCTTCCCTCTCAACCTCGTCCTCTAGGGTTTTCCATGGCCGAGCAGCCGAGGAACACCCGCTGGACGTGGGAGGTACCGGGCTTCGAGCCCCGGAGATCTATCGAGCGCGACGACCCCAAGCCCGTTGTTCCGTTAGGGCGGAGGTTCTCGATGTCCTCGTCGTCCGCCCTGCACAACTCCGAGATCGCAAGGCAGTCGCTTGGGTTGAAGCTCCAGAAGCTCAAGGACCAAGTGAAGGTGGAGTGCCCTTTTCCGTATCTTTGTGTTTTGAATTCTTTACGGCGGCGTGGTTGATATCCTGAGAAGCCATGGCATTTCATTAATTTACTCGTGGCATTTCATTAATGCAGTGCTGTGATTGGTTGTAGGAAGACTTAATAGTAACAGAAAATGTGTGTCTTGAGGTTGCTCAGTCGGTTCCTTGTAATCGCCGATTGTAAAATTTGTTGCGCGGAGCTGGATGTTGCGATACTAATTACTAAGTGGTGAACTGTGCGAAGAGGGAAGACGTGGTTTAAAGGAAATGGAGATGTTGAGATGGTTCTGTAGCCTTTTTTTTTATTGTAGACTGACAATGTCAGGGAGAACTCAATGTGGTATAGATAGAAGATGAGCGAGAGACATTTATTCGCATTTCTTGGTGGTTTGCGCAGTTGAAAAATGATGCCCTGGTGAAATGTGAGAAGTCTTTTTGACGCGATAGAAGTGATGGACAGATTAATCATCAAATGACATTGGTTCTGATAATTGTAATCAAAACTCTTGTAAGGTTTAGACAATAATTGGATTTCTTTTCTTTTTTTTATGCAAAATTTATGGACCACAGCAGAGTGTTCCCGCTTTTGGTCACTGTCTGTTTTCATATCACCTCCGTTGTCCTGCAAATGAATCATGTTTTCCTATTTAACTATAACTCTCCATGAAATTTCTGAAATATCAGCGACTGAGAAAATCAAATTGGATATAACTGTCCATCAAAACATGTTGGAAAACTTAATTTCTGAAAAATAAGATTTGTTGTGCATTTCTCCATTTTGGTGGACTTGAGCGAAATATCACATTTCCCCAAGCTGTCAAAATGCTAGCGAAATTGACATTTAGGGCATGCGGTTTGAGCCATGGAAATTGTCTGATCTTGTTGTCGAATTAATGGTTCACATGCCAATCTTCCCTTCGTTGGTGGTGCTACGACCCGAGTGGACAACTCTCCATTCTGGAGACGATGCATGAGAGGTGGCATCAATGGTTAATGAGGTGGAATTGAAGCGGCTGATGCTTGGGGTGTGACTGATGAGGTGGTCGGAGGTTTTGACCCAAATGTGCTAGTAGAGGTTGGCTCTGTAGATGTACATGAGCCTTTGGTCTTCAGTTTGGTTGATACATCAACGGTGGTGGTTCGACGTTTTGATGTGTTGACAGACAACTAGGTTGATTGACCGGATTTGTGTAGTGGGATCGACTTGGCTAGGTTGTGTTGGCGGGTCATGTAGGACATGTTTCGGCGACAATGGTTCTTTAGGTACAAGAGGCTATTTCATCATCATTGATGGGTAATTCTAGCAGAGTTGTCCATGAAGAGGTGGGTTTTTACTTCAGGACGAGCAATGGAGTGCAGTTTAGAGGTTGGGAAGGCAGGATGGGATCGTAGATATTGGCGGAGGTGGGTGAGGAGGGGAGTGTGCTGAGGGTTTTTAAATGCAAGAGGCATCATGTGGATGGAATGAGATTGGAAATGAAGGAGCTTGAGTGTCCTAGGATAGGTGTTAGGGAGGTAGTGATTGTGGAGAAGTTGACAACGACAACAAGCTATTTTTGGGTGAAGTTGGCAAAGACATCCCCCTTTGTTGCTTGATGAAGATTGTTTTTTGCTTGAGGCATGGAAGGAAGATGTCATGTACGTGCATGAGACAAAGATAGAGGTTTAGGATTTATTTTTGTGGAGGTCAGTTGCAGGGTCCTATCTACCCGAGTTCCATGCTGTGCCCTTTGTTGGCGCATTAGGGGGCATCATGGTTGGATGGAGTGATGGAGTTGATGAACTTGCTGAGTGCTACCCAAGTCCTTTCTATTTAGTTACAGAAGTTTTCAGATGGCTTTATCTTCTTAATATCTATAATCCATGGCCCATCGGGGGCTTTTGCTTCAGCTGATTTGTGGGATGAGCTGTGAATGGTTGTATCTCGATTTTCGAATTTAGCTTGGATTGTATGAGGTGAGTCCAATGTCACATTGTTAGTTGTTGATTGTACACGTGATATGGGATGGCTGGGTCTTGATTGGGTCAATTTTCTTGGTTCTGTGGAGTTGAAGGTGGTGTTCCCATTGTCGAGTGTGGTATTGTTGCCCCGATCACAGTAGGATCATATGCCTATTTGTTAGGACTCGATGGAGAACCACCTTCTGGGTAACATGTTTCAGTTTAAGCGCTCGTGGTTGCAAAGAAGGGCTTTTGCATGAGGGTCTTGCTATGTTGGCAGGGGAATGTAACGGAAGGTTCATCATTGAGAGTGATAGCTGATAAGTTGCTATGCGTGGTATGCTTTTTGAGCTCAAAAGAGAGATCCGAGAGCATAGAGGGCAACAAAGGGAAGATGTTCATGAAGAGATTGTGCTCCTGGATCAACTTAAGGACTTTCAAGAGTTATTGGAGGATGAAAAGACAACGAGATGCGAACATCATCACGTTTTGCTGGAGGAAGACAAGAAAAGGGTGATTAAGTAGTGACAATGATCAAGATTAGATGCGACGAAAGAGGAGATGCAATCCCTCGCTACCTTCACTTGGTGGTAAATGGGCTGAGGATGCGTTACATGGTGCACTCCATCGAGGTAGATGGAGAGGGATTGGAAGGTGACCATGCTATTGGGGATGTGGTGAGGCGGCATTTTCTGGAGCTTAGTCAGCATGTGGCTAATGGTGGTGCCAGGAGAGAGAGGCGAATATGTGTAACAATTATCGGAGTTGCATGTTATGGAGCTGACATGACCTTTCTTTGTTGATGACGTTCGAGGATAGTTTTCAACCTGAATGATGATGGCTCCTCGAGTTAGGATGGTTTCTCAATCTTCTTCTTCAGGAAAATTTGGGAGTTGATTGCTTAAGAGGTTTTGGCTGTTGTTGAGGAGGTGCATCTTGAGAATCCAAATTATTCCCTTTTGTTTCTTCTATCGAAGAAGGATGTGATGCACATGGTAGGGGATTTCTGACCCATTGCTATGTCAAATGGCATCCATCTTATCGTGGAAAAGGTGTTGGCCTGGTCAATAGATCATGCAAGGTTCTTGGTGCCTTCATTCCCCCTACTCATATGGCATTCAATCTTGACATATATATGATGGATAGGGTCGTGATTGTTTCTGATATTATAGCTTAGTGAAAGGGAAGAAATACCAAGGGATTTTTGTGGAAGATTACTCCTCCAAGGCGTACATTTGTGTATATTAGATATGGACATTCATGCATTACATGGGTTCTGAACTTCTGATGAGTGGGTCAAGTGGATGAAAAGATGTTTGACGATGTCTTCTTATTCAGTTTTTGTCAATAGAAGACATGGTAGGGATTTTCAACCATAGAGGGGCAATCATTAGGGATGCTAGCTAGCACTGCTACTTTTTGTTTTGGTGGTTGATGCCCTACTAGGATGGTTGCTAAAACATTGGATGGTGGTTTCTTCTCTTGTTTAGTGTTGTAGATATTTTTTGTGGTCGTTCTATAGTATGCCGATAGTAACATTTTCTTTGTGGTAGGAGATGCTGGTTCAATAAAGGGATTCCATATGGTGCTTTAACTCTTTGGAATGGTGTTTGAGATTGAATTGCATATCAATAATGAGAAGTCAACATTGACTCCTTTTGGGATGCGCGATGATGATGTGGTAGGTAGGGCGTGCGACGTCACTTAAGAGGCAACGAGGAGCACTCCTGATCACTTATTTGGGTTTGTCGTTGGTTGGGGGCAAGTTGAAGTAGGTTGAGTTACAATCTCTTATGGATAAGATGAAGTGGAGATTGTCTGGTTGGTAGGTCTCTTATTTATCTAGGGGTGGCCATCTGATGCTTTTGAATGTAGTCTTTTTGCTATCCCTAATTTTTTATTGTCTATGCAATCATGATGCTTATGAAGGTGGATAGGGGGCTTGGGGTTTTGTGTTTGGAGGAGATGAATAGGATATTGTTGACCAAGTGGGTGACATGTATCTGGGCGATGGTTCTGATATGCTGAGTAGGTTGGTTCATAATTTTCTAGTATGCAAATCAACTGTAAGAAGTCGATGGTGGTGCCGTTCGGGCATTTTCAGATGAAGATGCGAGAGGCGAGCTGCTCGGTCGGTGATTTACCCATCACTTATCTTGGGCTTCCACTAGTCGTGGGGAAACCATCGACAAGAGATTAGAGATTGGTACTGGCTAGGTTGGAGAATAAGTTGGCGAGATGGAAAGCGGTGCCGCTTTCAAGGGGTAGAAAGCTGGTGTTGCTTAAGCATGTCCTCTAAGCTATTCCACTCTTCTTTTGCTCTAACCCGAATTAAACTGTTGGGAGTGCGTAGGAGAGTGGAGAATTTGACGAGAAGATTCTGGTTTGATGGGAAGTAGGTGAAGGGGAGATCCACCTCACTCATCGAAAGAATGTTACTATAGCAAATGGGTTGGGGCTGGGTGTTCTAAAGGTGGATTGCATGGATAAGGAACTGATTATTAAACGGGCCATCTATATATGGGGAGATTCTATTGACATGGCGTGTCGCCTTATACTTAAGATCTATGGCATCAATGAGTCGACGATGGCTAATGCCATTCGTTTGCAATCCTCTCTTTGGTAGGGTATCGAGATGATCGAGTCGGTTTTGATGGAGAAGACCATTAGTTGGAAATGGGGAGCTTTTCCGTTTTTGTCTGGATAACTAGACTGGTGATGGCGCCCTTGGAATTCGTTATCCTCGGCTTTTGGCCCTTGTGGAGAACAAGGAGATATGTCTATATCAGGTTTAGTCATCGGATACTTGGTCCTCTCCATTTACGACGACATTTTTTGTACGACGGTTAGAGGAGTTTTTGAGCTTGCAAAGAGTTCTAGCTGACTTGGCTGGGTCGTGTAGTGGAATAGATCGTTATAAATGTGTGGAAAGAGATGAAAGAAAAAGATGTATTCCACTTAGCCCTAGAGCCCTCTTATATAGAAAAAAGGCTCTAGGGAGAAATTACATAAAGAGCACAGAAGAACTAGAGAAATATAAATAAAGACACTGATTACATAATTCTCTCAACACTCCCCCTCAAGCTGGAGCATATATGTCTATCATGCTCAGCTGGGAACAACAACGGTCGAAAGGAACCCTTGTGAGAGCATTGGTGAACATATCTGCAATCTTTTCTCCTGAAGCAACATGGGAGGTAGAAATAAACCCCTTTTGGATTAAGTCACGGGTATAATGACAATCAACTTCGATGTGATTTGTTCTCTCATGGAAGACCGGATTATTAGTTATGAAAATAAATGCTTAATTATCACATTTGAGGTGAATTGGAAGAGACACCTCAACTGCAAGATCAGTCAAAACAGACTTAACCCACATCATTTCCATGCTCCCTTGGACCATAGCCCTGTATTCTGATTCAACGCTGGACCGAGCAACAACAGTCTGTTTCTTACTCTTCCATGAGACCAATGAGCTACCAATGAACACAATGAAGCATGAAGTGGACTTCCTATCCTTGGGACACCCAGCATAATCTGCATCTACACATCCAGTAAATGAGAGTGACATGTCTCTTCTGAAGAGCAGACCTGCAAGTGGAGAAGATTTCATATATCTTAAGATCATACAAACTGCATCCATATTAACTTGTCTAGGTTGCTCCATGAACTGGCTAAGTTTTCTCACAACAAATGATATGCCAGGCTTGGTAACAGTAACATATAACAACTTTCCTACCAACTCCTTATACTGTCTCTTATCTATCTCATCAGAGTCGTCATCATAGAGTCTAGCATTAGGATCCATTGGTGTAGTAGCAGGTCTGCATCCTGTCATACTTGTCTCAACCAGAAGATCAGTAACATATTTTCTTTGCGTTATAATCATACTATGCTGACTGCGTGCAAACTCCAAGCCAAGAAAATAACATAACTTGCCAAGATCCTTGGTCATAAACTGTCGTCCAAGAAAATCCTTAGTTGCCTGGATACCTTGTTCATCACTACCAGTAACAACAATGTCTTCAACATAAACAAGAACAACAACCGTACCTCCCTGAGTTCTCTTAATAAAAAGAGAATTATCTACAGTTGATCTGACAAAGTTATTTTGTTCAATCAACTCTGAGAGCTTCTGAAACCAAGCCCTTGGACTTTGCTTGAAGTCGACATACCATACTAGACCCCCCCTCAGCAGCAAACCCCGGTGGCTGTTGCATGTAGACTTCTTCCTACAGATCACCATACAAGAAAGCATTTTTCACATCCAACTGGAAAAGCGGCCAGTCACTTACTACACCAACTAAGAACCCGCAACATGGAGTGACGTGCAACCAGGGAAACCGTATCCTGATAGTCCACCCATACGTTTGGGTGAACCCACGAGCAACCAACCTTGCCTTATATCTGTCAACTGTACCATCAACAAGGTGTTTCACAGTAAACACCCACTTACTGCCAACAATAGACGTATGAGGAGGAGCCTGCACAACGCTCCACGTACCTCGAGATTGTAAAGCGACCATCCCCTCTTCCATAGCTAGACTCCACTGACTACTTTGCAGTGCCTCCTGATAAGACTGTGGTATCTCCACTGCTGACATCCCCATAATGAACTTCTGAAAGTCCTCTGAAAGGCAATCCAATGATACATGAGAAGCAAGAGGATGCATAGTGCATGCACACTTCTGCTTCCTTAGAGTAACATGCACGTCTAGATCTTCAGAATTCACATGAGAAGTAGCATCACGATCATCCTGCACCTCACGCTGTACATGCAAATCATCATTGCCATCAGAAAAACTCTATTGTTCAGAACATACCTCAGGCGTGCTGGATGATTGGCGAGGCACATGAGCACGGGGTCGACGCTGATAAACCTGGGGAAAGAACGGTGGTGGAGGAGGTGGCGACGGTGGTAGAGGAGATGTAGGTGTCTAGGTGATGGTGGAGGAGGAGACGTAGGAGGTGGTGGAGTAGTAGGTGCTGATGATGGTAGAGTAGAGATCAGAGGTAGATATATATATATATATATATATACCTCTTCCCCATCTTCAGAAGAAACGAGCTTGTCACATGTAGGAGAAAAGTATATAATAGAATCAAAAAAGGTTACATCAGCACTACCATAGTACATTCGTTGAACCGGGTCGAAGCAACGATATCCCTTTTGGGTCTTTGAGTACCCAACAAACACACATTCGACGGCTCTAGGAGAGAGCTTGTCAAGACCGGATGAATGAACCCCAATGAACCAAATACATGAGATGTGAGAGAGAAAAGATCTGTCTCGGGAAACGCCATCAAGAACGGGATATTTTCACCCATAGCTGAAGAGGGCATACGATTAACAAGGTAACAAGTAGTTAGAACCGCATCCCCCCAGTATGAGTGAGGAGCACAACTCTGAATTAAGAGTCCTTGTAACATCCAGAAGATGGCGGTGTTTTCTTTCAACCACCCCATTTTCTTGATAAGTATATGCACAAGATGTTTGATAGACAATACCACGAGACGTAAGAAAAATTGCAAGCTGATTAGTACAAAACTCCAAGGTATTATCAGAACGTATCTACTTGATTTTTGTTGAAAAATATTCTTTATTTCATTAATGAAGGATTGAATAACAAGACCAACATCAGACTTGTTTTTAAGAAGAAAAACCCATGACAACCTAGAATACTCATCAATAGCAATGAGATAAAATCTATACCCTGATGATCAAGGACACGACTGGGACCCCAAATATCAAAATGAACTAACTCAAACAGACTATGATTACTTCGACCCTGACGACTCTGGAACGTAGACCGATTATGCTTCCCAAGCTAGCATGCCTCGCACTGAAAGGTAGAGCGAGGAGAAATATGTGGAAGAACGTGACACAACTTTTGCAGAGGAAGATGACCAAAACGAAGGTGCCACATGTAAGGAGACGCAAACCTGGCGCGGATGGAAGAAGCACCTGTATAAGGAGATTGCACTAGTCTGTAGAGACCTCCTTGCTCATGGCTAGAACCAATCACCTTGTCCGTTAGATGTCCTGAAAAACAAGAGCAAATGGATAAAAAATGACACGAAATTCAAGTCCTTGGTGATTTGACTAATGATTAATAAATTCATTGAAAACTCATGAGCATAAAGAACATTCTGAAGTCTCATTGCAGGAGTTAGCTGTACTTCCCCTTGGCCAGTAATGGGAGAGTGTGTTCCATCTGCTATCACAACAGATCGTTCAGGCTGGGTTGGACTGAAAGTACTAAACTGACTTCTATTACCACAGAGGGAATGTGATGCACATGAGTGCATAATCCATTCTGACAAATTTGCCGTGTAACAACTAGTAAAGGCATATGTTATACCTGAAGAAGATGTTGCAGCGGAGGCAGCTACCTTTGAGGATCCTGAGGGAGAGTTGGACAGTCCAGGAGTGGGCATGATCTCCCTCAGTCTGGCTACAAGTTCGTCAAATCTCTGATCAACAACAGTTGAAGGTCTCTCAACCTGCTGAGACTGTTCTGCGACTCTAGCAGAAGCAAGGAACCCATGCTTATAATAACATGTTTCCTTGGAATGGCCTGTCCTGTGGCAGAAGGTGCACGGCTGACGGGGTCGGCCTCCCCCTCCTCTACCGTGGTAAGATCCTCCCCTACCACGATACGAAGTAAGGTTCCCCCTACCACGAGATGCAACCATGACTGATGATGTCTGAAACTACACAATACCACTAGAGGATATAGTAACCTACTTAGTTTGCAATATGCCTCCTCCATTAGAGATATAACATCTGTAAGAATCTGGACGCGGGCTGAGTCATATTCAGGATCAAGGGCCGCTAGAAAGACCCAAGTCATCACATAGTCTCTGTAAGCCTTGAGTTGCTCTGACATAGCAGTCAAGGGGACGTAGTCGTGTAGCTTCTCAAACATGCCCCTCAACGAAGTGTAGAGGGTATGGAGGGGTCGACCATTCTGCTTCGACGTGAAGATATCATGCTGGAGCTGCAGTATCTTCGATTCATTCTTTGCTGGAGAGTATGTCACAACAAGAATGCCCCACATAGCCTTTGCAGTAGGCTGGCTTAATATATCATTTGCTATCTCTGTAGACACAGTCTCAAATAGCCATACACGTGCATAGGCATCGTCTGCCTCCCATGATGCATTTAACCCAGTCTTGTCACTTGGCTCCTCCATTGTGAGGATGTGCTTCTTACCATTACACTGCATCAAACTCATGAACTGCAAGGCCCACAGTTCATAGTTTGTTCCATCCATCTTGACGATGGGGGCTGGATCTTTGAAGGCCCGCAGAGATGGAACATTAGCTTTGTTATCAACAATGATGACAACTATTACTAAGACTGGGACTGCAATAAAGAAAAAACTTGTGTCTACACTGACATATGGGAAGATAGTTGTGGGTGTAGACTCATACCACAACCTCTTCCATTCTTGTGATGCTCCTTTGGGTAACTAGGGTGCTGTAGATGATCACGTCACATCCTAGAGACCCAAGACCTTAGCCTAAACAGAGATGGCAATGGCAGCGGCTGGGGCTGGCTGGGGAGCCGTGTAGCGGCGAGCGGTTAGCCGTTGGGTGGCAGCCTGCAGGGTGATGTACGGCGGCCCGCAGGGTGGCGACGACCCATGAGATGATTAGGTGGCGACGACCCTTGGGCGACGAGGGTGGTGGTGTGACTAGGATTTTTGGTGGGGAGAGCTAGGGCACAAACTCCGGTCTAGGACCGTCGCTCTAATACCACGTGGAAAGAGATGAAAGAAAAAGATGTATTCCATTTAGCCCTAAAGTCCTCGTATATAGGAGAAAGGCTCTAGGGAGAAATTACATACAACAACAACAACAACAAAGCCGTTTCCCACAATTAAGTAGGGTCGGCTACATGTATTCTTCGCCTCCATTCAGATCTATCTTGGGTCAATCCTGGACTTATATCCATAAAACTAAAATCCCTTCGTATAGTTTCTTTCCAACATTTCTTGGGCCGTCCTCACCCTCTCTTTACCGGCTCAACATTCCAACACTCGCATCTCCTAACTGGTGCATCAGCTGATCTTCTTTGCAAATGACCGAACCATCTTAAGCGGTTTTCTCACATCTTACCCTCGATCGGAGCTACACCAACTTTCTTTCTGATTGCATCATTCCGAATCTGATCTTTACATGTGTGTCCACACATCCACCTTATCATTTTCATTTCTGCTACAACCATTCTCTGCACATGTCTATGATTCACAGGCCAAGGGAGAAATTACATAAAGAGGGCATAAGAACTAGAGAATATAAATAAAGACACTGATTATAGAATTCTCTCAACATGATTGAAATTAATTTCTTGGTGAAGAAGGCATATCGTCTCTTTGCGAATGAATGGAGGATTCTTTTGGAGGATATTCATCATGATGCTAGGATCATTTGGATGATCAAAAGACCTTAAAGAGTTAAGGTGTTCTTATGGGACGTACATTTACGAAGGAGCATCAGCATAGATTACTTCAGATGGGTAACCAGTTGTGTGACGTGCTGAATTAAGACTGAGAACATGGACCATTTATTTTTTAAATGCGTCTTTTTGCTTTATTATGGAGGATGGTCGTGATTCAACGCTTAAAGATGGATAACACATTTCTGGGCTTCAATTTGGGTGACCCGCGACAACTTGCATGAGAACAATTCCCTTCCATTTGCAATGCTTTCGACCATTTATTGTGCTAGAAATGGGGTCATTTTTCTTGTCAGTCTTTCTATACTGAAAATGTACTTGAAATGTACTTACCCATTGCAGGGCCCTTTGCTCGCCCTGATTGTTGTAAGTTTTTTCTTGAGGAGAATGAGGGTGCAGTCCCAAGATTGGAACCCATTGCAAATTTATTAAAATAAAACCCAGGTATAGATATATTACAACCCGAAATTATCAGAAATAATAAATTACATGCTATGCCACAACGAAACCAATGCCCTATAGTGCCCCAAAACCCTCTCACAGAGAAACAGATGCCCTCAAAAGGTTTTCTCATTTCTGGCACACCAGATGGCCCAAAGAAGGGCAAAAAGACTTACCACGTCCTCATGAGAACTCCTATAAGCCACTCTAACTGAACTCTAGTATGACGCGTTGTCTACCGAGTGAAGCCATAGCACCGCCGCCCCCTCCCATATCGTGATTGAGGTACAACAACAAAAAAAGAGATGCTCGGAATCCTCGTGCTAGAGGCCACATCTATCGCATAGGATCTCCCCAGTGCCTAGCAGCCTTGCCTTCTTTGAAAGCAATTGCCCACGTCTCGCCAACCACATGAAGACCTTAATCCACATAGGAACCCTTCTAGTACAAATCATTCTATAGTCCCAAGCGACCTCCTGAACAACCACACGCATCCTGGCGAAATACCTATATGCCTTCCTCATCGAAAAACTCCTCTCCTTCCGAAAAAATAGTCCCGACCCAAGTTGGGGCCATCAACCTGCTATATCCCTCAAGAGGGCCACGATCTTATTGCACCTCTAGTCCGATAAAGCGGAAGCAAAGGTTGGGCACCAAGATCCAGCCGCCCAAACTTGATGCAACAAAGCATTCTTGTCCCCTGCAATGGCAAAAAGACACGGGTACTTCTCACTTAGAGGACCCAACTCCAACCAATCATCCATCTAGAAGCCAAAGCCATGCCCATTGTCCAGCACTGGTTTTACCAAAACACCCATCTATGGTAAGACACTAGACATCCCCCTCCAAAGCGACAACGTCGCCTGCATGCCTCAACTCTCCATGAACTATTGACCCCATAGGTGCTCCACATCACCCTGCAAATCAGGTCATCGGACTTCCTCCAGATTCTTAGGGCCTACTTCGCTAGCAGAACCTTATTCATAAGCTCCAAACTGTAGACCCCCATGCCTCCTTCCCTCTTCGTCAATGTCACCATGTTCCTGCCAACCATATGCATTCCCCCACCATCCTGCTGCCTGTCTGACTAAAAGAAGCGCGTCATTATCTTCTCCAGGCCTCTGCCGCACCCCACATGCATCAACCTCGTTGAGAAAAACAAAGTCGGGATAGCGGATAGAGCATGTTTGAGGAGGACCATCTTTCCCCTCTTGGAGAGCATTCCAATCTTCCATCCCGCCACCTTACTCTCCACTCTGTCAATTACCACATTCCAATCTGTCAACTGCAACCGCCCCGTAACCAAAGGGAGCTCCAAGTATGTGATCGGAAGGGATCCCTTCGGATAGTGCAAGACTCGACAAAGATCCTATGCCTCCTCCCTCGTCACCCCAAATGGGATGACCTTGGACTTGTCTCTATTCAACTTTAGGCCCGAGACCTCCCCAAAGATATCCATAATGTAAGAGGCATGTCTCGCATGCTCAGGGTCCCCATCAATGAACAAAACCGTATCATCGGCATACTGCAGAATGGGGATGGAAGTGCCGCCTATCATATACCCAACACAAAATCCGTTAGCCGTTGCCGGCCTCATCATCATCGCCAACGCATCCACCACAAAAAAAGGAGCGATGCTAGTGGGCACTCCTGTCGCACCTCCCGCTGGGGCTAGAAAACCCCCGCTCTAGTCTGCCATACGCCGGCATCGAATACGATGCCATAGTGATGCACCTCTTCACCCAACAATTCCATATGTTTGGGAAACCTCTCTTTTGCAGAGATCGCCAATGAAAGTGCCAATCAACACAGTCGTAGGCCTTGGAGAAATCCACCTTCCAAAGGACCCTCTTATGTTTCTCCCTCTCCCAATACAACACCAACTTCGAAGCTAGCACCCAAGAGTCCGCCATATGCCTATTGGGAACAAAAGCAGTCTGCTCATGGGAGATGATTCCCCTCAGGACACTCCGCAAGCGGTTCACCATGACCTTGGCAACAAGCAGGTAGATCGCATGGATAATGCGACAGGTCTAAATCCTCCACACGAACGACCCCCTCCCGTTTGGGCGACATAAACAAGAGCGCCTTCTTTAGGCACTCAAAGCCATGGTTTCCCCCCTCGAACTCCCGCAGGACCGCAACCACCTCCTCCTTCACACACTCCTAGAACTCTCTGAAGAAACACACCGAGAAACCATCAGGGCCCAGGGCCTCATCCGAATTCAGCCCCGCCTAGTCTCCTCCGCGATAGGTACTGGGTGGAGATACAATCCATCCCCCGGCCATGCCACCCCCAACCCTCCCCTCTTGCTCTCCTGGAGAAAGCGATGAAATGCGACCCGAGCCAACGACCAATCTTCACGTCACTCGTTGCCTGCACCCCTCCCACCTTAGTGCTCGTAATGAAATTTCGACGTCTTCTGCCACTGATTTTGTAATGTAAAAAGCACGTATTGTTATCCTCCTCCCTCAGACATTTCTGCCTCGACCTCTGCCTCCATTCGACCTCCTTTTTTACATCCTTCAAACACACCTGGTTCAAAAAAGCACACCTCTCCTTAACCTCATGAGACAACAGCTCCCTCGAGTCCTTCACCGCATCAAGGCAAGAGATGACCTCATGCGCTGTCGCCCTCACACTTGCCTCTGCTCACGAGTGCACCTCTTGAACTTGATTAACCTCTTCCTCAGCAGCTCGAGCTTCTGAGCTAAAGGATCGAGGTGTGGTCGGAGTGAGCTCGGCTTAGAACCCACGCATCGCTGTAAGTTTTTTCATTATTAATTTAATCTAAGTCCTGTGGTATGTCCTAGCTCGGGATACCACCTTTTTTTTCTCAAACAAATCCCCACCAGGTTTAAGGTAAAAAAGCCCAGGAAGCGTAAACCCGCGTCCTGCCAAATGACCAATATATTCTATCATATGTTTGAAGCTGTCTCCTGTAGAAGTAACAAAATACACACCCCATTTGAGGAGATCCCAGACACTGGATATTGTGCCATTACAGCGCCTTGATAAACCTGGCCATGCCAATATTGAACTTTTCATCATTTTTTTTGAAAGCACTTTCAAACTATGATTTGGACTCCATATTATTACATATTTTTGAGTTCATTTAGCTTCTGATAAGCGGACACCTCTCTTTTGTTATGACATGAGAAATAGAAAATGAGAACCGATCTTTTGTGGACCTGTATTTACTGGTAATTGTTAATTATGGTGGGGTACTAGACGAGTGTTTCTTACCGTGAAGAATTGATTGAGTTTATATTATATCCATTTATTTTTTATGGCATGCATCTGTTTAAGCATCTTTAGACATGATGTATTTTACACGGAGTCCTTATTTGTTGTCTTAGAGTTCTCTTTACAGCGTGCCAGGGAGGATTACTTGGAGCTTAGGCAAGAAGCCAGTGACCTCCGAGAATACTCTAATGCAAAGCTTGAAAGAGTTACACGATATCTCGGCGTTCTTGCGGATAGAGCTAAAAAATTAGGTAGGCTTTGTAGCTTGTTTTTATGATAGTATACTGGCCTCTATCTTATTACCTTTTCTTGACATAAAAGCCTATGAATGTATTGAAAAATTTTCTTATTGATGGGCCTTTTTTTGTTGATGTTCATTTAAGATGGCCACACTTGTTTGAATTTGGTTTTATTTGTAACTAAAGCCAAATTAACCAAACCAATTGAGAAGTATTTAGGCTATCCTGGTTACATGAATCTTTAGGTAAGTTGTGATGGTAATTCTGTATTGTTTAGGGTCACAGGTTCTAGACACTACTTTTAGGTGATGATGAGGCTAGGTTTTCCATCCACCCCCAACCACCCCTCGTTATCAAGGCCCTAAATGTCGGTTTCGGTCACCATTTCGGTATCGACCAAAACAGAATTTCGATGGAATTTCGACCGGAGTTTCGGTCATTTCGGTCATTTTTTGTACTATGACGCCCATATTTCGGTCATTTCGGTCATTTCGGTCGAATTTCGATTTCGACTGGATATCGATATTCGACAGAAATTCGACCGAATTTCGCTGAAATTTGATGCCATGCTCGTTATTTTCTTTACAAAGTACCGTTCCTCTCTCTTCTCTGCCACAACATTTACAGGTTACCTTGGCACCCTCTCTTACAACTTCTGGATTGTACCATCCTTTTATTTTCCCCTAATTTTGGGTGCTTGTAAATATTTAGTATAATATGACCCATTAGTAAAGTTCACGTCGAACATGCCATTCTATCAAAAATTATGCATCTTGGTTATTGGTCACTAACGTGTGTTGATATATGGGCTGCTTCTTGACGAGCCCTTTGAAATATAACATGTAGTCGGCATTATGGCATATTGGCCATAATTGATGTCTGTGGCATCAACCATCTCAGCTTTCTACAACTTGTCTAACTCTTCATTATTTACAGCCTTCCTGTTTGGAGATTTTCATTCACATATTTGTTTTGGGTAAGATCCAGAATGAGGTATACCAAGGGCACGACCATACTCTTTTGCATCTTCCTTAGTCATACCGAAATACATGAAAGCATGCCTCTCTTTATTAATTCCCAAGTCAGAGAAACCATTGAAGGTTAACTATTGTTGAAAGGCACTTAGCCGGTCCACCTTCCATAAAGAATAAGATGTTGTCGGCATACTGCAAATTTGTGAATGACAACCCCGTGAGCCGAGTACCCTGCAAAGCTTCTTCCTAGAACCACTTGCGCAACAATTATAACTAGCATGTCTATATTTAACATGATAACAAAGAAACAAGGGGGCACCCCTGCCCGACTCCCCTCCAAGGCTTAATAAACCTCCCTCTAGATGTCCCCTCACATCTACAGAGTATGCGACTGTAGTTAGCCACCTTTTCATCTGTGCATTCCAGATATATGGAAACCCCCAATTATAAGGTGAACACCGTAGGTCCGTAACAACCTTCATTCTACTCCATCGAACGTTTTGAAAGTTCAACTTTTGAAAACATACCTTGCACCTGTCTACTCTTCTAATCTGCTACTATTTCTCACATCACGACAATGGTTTCCATTATCAATTTGATAGAATGAGCATCATTTGTTGCGAGCTAATGAGGTCATTCAAGACAACTTGAAGCCTATTTGTCAAGAGCTTTGCCGCAACCAAATAAACGACATTGGACATGACTATGGGTATGGAGCTCTCTACTGTCAAGGTCACGTCCTAGAGTAGTAAAAAAGTCACAGCCATGTTTAGCTTTGTAACTTTGAGTTCACCACCTGATACTCCTCAATCATATACCAGACACCCTCCTTAACCTCATCATATTATACTTAAGGGCATTCGAAACCATCTAAGCTGGGAGACTTATCTGCATTCGACTCCCTACCCACAACCCAAATATCCCGCTCATTGAAGCCATGTACCAATCTCATATGCATTAGGATGGCCTCCTCTGTAGTTTTGTGCAAAGGGTTTATGGAGTTACCTCTAGTTTGTTTGTATAGAATGAACCTGTGGGCCAACCTTCTATTTTCGGGAGGGATTCACTCTGTTCTGTCCAAGATCTCGCCGTTCTTAGGGATTATTGTTGGGATGGAGGTGGTTTCAATTTTTGAAAAGATGATTGTACTGAGGATGAGGCTTTATGTAATCAGTCCCCACAGCTTTTGGAGCTAGCCGATGATCAATCTATACGAGTCGCAGTGTTTGGTCGGTTGATACTTGGACTCCACTGTTTCATTCTGGGTTTTCAGACTAGAGCATGGATTTAAATATTGGGATTATATCAACGATATACCGTAGCTATATCATATCAATGACATATCAATATCGGATATTGACTGATATTGGCTTTATGTAATCAGTCCCCACAGCTTTTGGAGCTAGCCGATGATCAATCTATACTAATCACAGTGTTTGGTCGGTTGATACGGACTGCACTGTTTCATTCTGGGTTTTCAGACTAGAGCATGGATTTAAATATCGGGATTATATCAACGATATACCGTCGCTATATCAATGACATATCAATATCGGATATTGACTGACATTGATACTACTATGAATGTCTTTTCTCTGGATATTGGTGGATATACTGTTGATATATCGAGATATTGATTGGTATCAATCAAAATTTGAAGTTTTGAGTGCAACTTTCCTGCATACCGATCTATATCGTCGACATCGATTCTCTATCTCGCCATATCAAGCTATTATTGCATGCAACTTCTTCTGGGCAATAGATAATATTTCCCTAAGGTGATTTTCATCATTTTAAACACGTTTAGAGATGGATTTCTTAGGGGTTTTGTATATTTTGTGCTCTATTACTTGTTCTTGAGTTTTTTCTATTGTCAAGCTATGATTTCTAGTATTTTTTGAGATGTTGGGGAGATGTTTTTTTAGAGTTTTAATGTATTTGTTCATAATTATTAGATTTTTATATCTCTTAAATGTCACAAGATACAATCTTACATGCTCGATTTCCTTCTGAATGAACATCCCAACCATGGATCTCATCTCCTACTTCATCATCATCACAAGATTCCTAAGCTGTTTCATTCCTAAACTTTTTCAATTTCTGATTGTGCCATTGATGATACCATTTCCCGCTCCAATATTGTCGTTGCTTATCCTTGCAAGTGATGCATTGCAAGGTGATGCACTTTTATATAACATGAAAGAATTATTGTCAATATATGGAGTAAGTGTTGCAATATGAAAGGTGAGAAGGAAGGAGTAGCTATGTCGATCTGCAACGTACCTCTTGGTTTTGATCATTATTTGGTATTATGGTATTAAATTTCGTGATATATTGCCAATATATCAATTTTGACAAGTATATCAGGTGGGAGGTTTTGATATTAGCTCACATATCGAGTTACATGATATCGATCAATGTCTCGATGATATTTCGCTAGATATCAGTGTATTAGTAAAATTGAAGATTTCGGTACAACATTTCCCAGATATCGGTCCATATTGACCAATACCATCGATATTGGACATATGTTAAATATCTCCCAATTTTTATTTTTTGATATATTTATTTCATATTTTGTTTTTTGTATCTAGTCTCAACGAGACCTCATGAAACGACTTTTGAGTTGATCAAGGAAAGTCTGCATATACATATGTTATTATGCTCATTAGCTTGTTCATATGGTTATCTGATATAGCTCAGCATTTCATTTATATATAATGTGCGATATAATGTAAAGTTAACGTGCTAAATACACCTCATTGACATCACTAAGTTATTATTGTTTGAATTTCATCATTTCCTTTCTAATATCTCTCATTAGTCAACAGTAAACAATCAACATTGATAGCATTGATTTGTGATATAGTGTGTATTTGTATGCTAAATACACCTCATTCTTGCATATACATGTGTATTTCTATGCTAATTTTTTAAGAACTACGATAAACTTAATTTGCGTTTTTGCGCCATTTCTGGTATTTCCTTCGATATTGTCGATGTATCCGATATATCCCTGTTGGACCGACCGATACGATATCGATAATCGATATCGATATTTCGAACCTTGGATTAAATGATGGAGAAGTTTGTGAAGATGTTTGATGTCCCCTATTGTTTAAAGGGGCCACCAGAGGACCGTGAGTGGTTGGATGAGAGATTCTTGATCAAGAAGGCCTATAGATTCCTTTATGCATTCACAATGCTTAATCTTGGGATCTTTGGGCTTGATTACGAGAGAATTTGAAGCTGAAAGGTCTGAGATGTGGGCGATTTATGAGTGGGGATTGGGATGCCAATGTTTTTCAAGAGGTAGTTGGCTCTTGTCCGCGTTGTGCTACTGCTTCTTAGGACATGGGCCATTTCTTCTTTGACTGCATCACTTCACTTGAAACTTGGAGGGCAACCAACATCAGAGGGGTGGATTACACTGAATTGCATCCTTTTGGGAGTCTATATGCATGGTCTGGAGTGGATTAAAAAGTGATCAGGCTCGAGCATTGCCTATGGTATTGGCACCTTAAATTGCAAGGAAAGACGTGGTTCGTCAAGAGAGGTTTTATATGGAGTGTAATCAAGCATGCTAAGGCTTTATTTTAACTTTGGTCCCTACAGTTCTTTAAAGTGTTGTGAATATACTTGTTTAGGGGACACACATTTCGGGTGCCCACCTCTTTTTTTCTTAAAAAAATTGATAGAAAGTGAACATGTGGGACGCTACATTCTACAGAACACCTTTCAACTCTGTTTACCGTTTTCCATTTCCCACATTCTTTCCCACGTTCTTTCTTTGCTAACATCCCGAGGTTTTTTTAGAACTATGGTTCATAACCAAACCATGAGTAAAATGCTCCAGTACAGGTGTATGTTATTTTAGACATTTTCTTTTGTTAAGATTGTTTCTTTATCACGACAACAACAACATAGACTTCTCCCACATTAAGTAGGGTTGGAAAGTTATTTCTTTGTTGTAGAAAGGAAAGAAAAAATTGTATTCCGTCTAACCCTAGAGCTCTTTTATATAGAAGAAAAGCTCTAAGGGTAAATTACATAAACATGACAATAGAAATAAACAATATAGAGAAAGGACAAAATAAGATAAATATCTTAACACTCCTCAAGCTGGAGCATATATATCTATCATGCTCAGCTTGGAACGATAGTGATGAAAAGGACCTCTAGCCAGAGCTTTAGTAAACATGTCTGCAATATGGTCTCCCGACGCTACATAAGATGTTGAGATAAGCCCCTTTTGGATCAAATCACGAGTGTAATGACAATCCACCACAATGTACTTTGTCCTTTCATGGAATGCTGGATTATTAGCTACGAACAAGGCTACCTGATTGTTGCATTTGAGATGCATAGGAAGAGGCACTTCAATCGTTAAATTGGTCAAGACAGATTTGACACACATCATCTCCATACTACCTTGGGCCATTGCCCTATATTCTGATTCCGCGCTAGATCGAGCAACAACAGTTTGTTTCTTACTTTCCATGAGACCAATGAACTGCCAACAAACACAATGAAGCATGAAGTAGACTTCCTGTTCGTAGGACACCCAACATAATCTGCATCTGCACACCTTGTAACTGAGAGAGGCGTATCTCTTCTAAATAGAAGCCCTGCACCTGGAGATGACTTCAGATATATCAAGATCATGAATACTGCATCCATGTGTGCCCCTGCCTGAGTAGCTCCATGAATTGACTTACTCTACTCACAGTGAAAGATATATCAGGCCTGGTGATAGTAACACATAATAATTTCCCTACCAGCTCTGTACTGTCTCTTGTCCACCTCCTCGGATTCATCATCATGGAGCTTCACATTAGGATCCAACGGGGTAGTAGCTGGTCTACATCCTGTCATACCGGTCTCAGATAGAAGATCAGTAACATACTTCCTTTGTGTCATAACCATACCCTGCTGATTTCGTGCAGACTCCAGGCCAAGGAAGTAACGAAGTGTGACAAGGTCCTTGGTAACAAACTGCTGTCCAAGGAAATCCTTAGCTGCTTGAATGCACTGTTCATCGTTGCTAGTGATAACAATGTCATCAACATAAACCAAAATGGCTACAATACATCTCTAGTTTCTCTTTACAAAGAGAGCATGATCTGCAGTAGATCTGACAAACCTCTTCTGTTTAATTAATTCTGAGAGCTTCTGAAACCAAGCCCTCAAACTCTGCTTAAGGCCATATATAGCCTTATGAAGACGGTACACCATACTGGACTCCCCCTCAGCAGCAAACCCATGTAGCTGCTGTATGTAAACCTTTTTCTGCAGATCACCATACAAGAAGGCATTCTTGACATCCAATTGGAAAAGTGGCCAATCACGTACTACATCAACAACAATAATAATCCGCAAGGTAGAGTGACGTGTTACAGGAGAAAAGGTGTCCTGATAATCCACACCATTGGTCTGGGTGAACCCACGAGCAACCAGCTTGGCCTTGTATTTGTCTACGGTACCATCAACCCGATGCTTCATAATAAATACCAACTTGCTTCTAACAACAGACACATCTGGTGGAGCATAGATCACACTCCATGTACCTCGTGACTGTAAAGCTGCCGTCTCTTCTTCCATAGCCAGACGCCACTGACTGCTTTGCGGTGCCTCCTAATAAGACCGTGGTATCTCTACAGCAGACAACCCCACAACAAAGTGCTGAAAATCCTTGGAAAGACGGTCCAAGGAAACATGAGATCCAATAGGGTGCATAGTGCATGCTCGTTTTTGCCGCCGAAGTGCAATAAGCATATCCAGATCCTCAGTAGGAGTAGTAGAGACAATACCTGCACCCTGTACCTCAGTCTGTACATTCAAATCACCCGTGCCATTAGAAGAACTCAAATGCTCAGTACATACCTTGGGCATGCTGCAGGATGGAGGAGGCGCATGAGTAGGGGGCGTTCACTGGTAGACCTGTGTAAAGAAAATAGGAGACGGTGGTGGAGGCGGCGGCGGTGGTGGGGGTGGAGGTGACGGTGATGTAATAGAACATGTTATTGACGGAGGAGATATATAGATCTCTTCTCCATCCTCTGAAGGAGTAAGCCTGTCACCTGTGGGAGAAAAATACACAATGAACTCAAAGAAGGTGACATCAAAACTGACATAGTACCTTCGTCGAATAGGGTCAAAACAACAATATCCCTTTTGGATTTTGGAATACCCAACAAACGCACATTTGATAGCTCTGGGAGAGACCTTGTCAAGACCAGGAGAGAGTTGATGAACAAATGCTACATAACTAAAAACACGAGACGTAAGAGAGAAAAGATCTGTCGCAGGAAACACAATCAAGAACGGGATCTTCTCCCCTAACACCGAAGAAGGCATACAATTTACCAGGTAACAAGTAGTTAGAACCGCATCTCCCCAATAGGAATGAGGAGCACGGCTCCGAATCAAAAGGGTTCTGGTAACATCCAAAAGATGGCGGTATTTCCTTTCAGCCACCCCATTCTGTTGGGTAGTATATGCACATGATGTTTGATGCACAATACCATGAGACCTAAGAAATTGAGAGAGCTGAGTACTGCAAAATTCTAATGCATTATCAGAACGTATGTACGTGACTTTTGCAGATTAAATGTTCTTTATTTCATTAATAAAAGACTGAATAACAGGACCTGCATCAGACTTGTTTTTAAGAAGAAAAATCCAAGACAATATAGAAAACTCATCAACCGCAACACGATAAAATCTGTGTCCCTGATGATTTGGGACACGACCATGACCCCAAATATCGAAATGGAGCAACTCAAACAGACTATGACTACTTGGACCTTGATGACTTTGGAAAGTGGACCGATGGTGCTTCCCAAGCTGGCAAGCCTCACACTGAAAAGTGGAGCGAGGAGAAATCTGTGGAAGAACATGAATCAACTTTTGCAGAGGAAGATGACCAAATCGCAGATGCCACATATATGGAGAAACAGATCCAGTGCGAAGAGAAGAAGATGCGTCAGCATATGGAGAACGCACTAGTAGTAAAGGCCCCTTTGCTCACGGCCAGTTCCAACCACTCTGCCCGTGAGTATGTCCTGAAACACAAATGTAAATCTCTGGTGATCTGACTAATTGTTAATAAATGCATAGAAAATTCAGGAGTGTAGAGAACATTCGGAAGCCTCAATATAGAGGTCAACTGCACCCCCCCGACCAGTGATGGGGGAATGTGTTCCATCTGCTGTCACAACTGATCGTCCAAGCTGAGTAGGACGAAAAACACTAAACTGACCTTTGTCACCACAGAGATGATGGGATGCGTCGGAATCCATGATCCATTCCGATAAGTCTGCCCTGTTGCAACTAGTAAAAGCATATTCTGTACCTAATGTAGACACAGATGCTGAGACAGCAACCTCTGATGATCTTGAATGAGAGCTAGTGGATCTAGACGAGCCCAGCATAATCTCTCTCAATCGTGCTACAATCTCATCAAACCTCTGATTAGATGCAGGTGGTGGATTCCCAGTCCGCTGTGTCTGCTCTGCAACTCTGGCTGACACAAGAAACCCATACTTAGAATAACAGATTTCCTCAGAGTGGCCTATCCTGTGGCAGTAGGTGCACGGTTGACGGGGTCGACCACCCCCTTCTCTACCGCGGTTGGGACTTCCCCTGCTACGATATAATGTGCGCCTCTACCACGTGACACCGCCATAGCTGAAGACGTCTGGTGCTGAAAAGAACTCCCATAGGGTACATATAGTCTACTCAATCTGCGATACGCCTCCTCCATAGGAGGCATGGTAGCATCAATGAGGATATGGGCACGAGATGCATCATATTCCAGATCCAGGGTTGCTAGAAATACTCCTGTCATCACAAAGTCTCTGTATGCCTTGAGCTGCTCTGGTGTAGCAGTCAAGGGTATGTAGCCATGTAACTTCTCTAACATACCTCTCAAAGAAGTATAGAGGGTGTGAAAGGGCGACCATTCTGCTTTGATGTGAAGATACCATGCTGGAGCTTACAGTTCCAGATAGGCATATGCGAGCATATGCATCATCCGCCTCCCATGATGCATTTGTCCCAGTCTTGTCAGGTGCCTCCTCTGTCGTGAGGATGTGCGTCTTGCCATTACATTGCATCAAACTCATGAACTGCATGGCCCACAGTTCATAGTTGGTTCCATCCATTTTGACAATGGGTGCCGGACCTTTAAAGGCACCCATGGATGAGACTTCCACTTTGTTGTCGGACATGATGACAACAATCTTTAAGACTGGGCTAGCAACAAGAGATACCAGCGTCTACACTGACATACAGGAAGATGGAACCTCTTCCATTCTTCTGGGGAGTTCTTGGGTAACTAAAGTTTTCTAGATGTTCACGTTACACCCTAGGTACCCAAGAATCCGTGGGATGGTACACACACAAAAAGACGGAGCGGTGCCTGGGCGGCAACACGTGGGCGATGGCGTGAAACCCACGGCGTGGACGCGTGTGCGGTGGCGTGGACGCGTAGGGGGCTAGGCGGCGACACTGGGGGGGGGTGGGTGGGGCTAGGCGGCGACGTGGGCAGCGGGGATGAAGCCCACGACTAGGGTTTTGGTGAGGGGGGTAGGATTCTAGGGCACATGCTCCGTTCTAGGACCGTCGCTCTGATACCATGTGGAAGGGAAAGAAAAAGTTGTATTCCGTCTAACCCTAGAGCTCTCTCATATAGGAGAAAAGCTCTAAAGGTAAATTACATAAACATGACAATAGAAATAAACAATAAACAGGATAATAGAAATAAACAATATAGAGAAAGGACAAAATAACATAAATATCTTAACATTTATTATGAAAATTTATTATATAGTAACCTTGTGCAGAGTTATTTTTTCAGATCAAGCTGCTTATGAATCCGAATCCAGAATCACCCCATTGGTGAATGAGAAAAGGCGGCTATTTAATGATCTTGTGACAGCCAAAGGTATGCCACTTGTTCAAACAAGTTCTTATTAAATTGTTTTGTCCAAGCTGGACTAGAGTTAAAATTCTCCAAGCTCCAATTGCAGGAAACATTAAATTGTTTTGTCGTACAAGGCCAATATTTGAAGATGAGGGAGCATCTATCGTTGAGTATCCTGATGAATTTTCTATCAGAATTAATGTTGGTGACGATTCTCTTGCAAATCCCAAGAAAGATTTTGAGTTCGATAGGGTCTACGGCCCCCATGTGGGGCAAGGTAAGATAGTTATGGCTGCATCTGGATTTGTGTTGTTCTTAATGAGCTTCTTTTGATAAAATTTTACATTGTTATATGCGGAGAGCATTACTTGTGGCGGTTTATTAATTTCCAGGGGAGCTTTTCCACGATGTCCAGCCTTTTGTCCAGTCTGCCTTTGATGGATTTAATGTCTCTATATTTGCCTATGGGCAAACTCGTTCAGGAAAAACACACACGTTGGTCTGTGGCTTCTCTTTTGTTATATCTGTTCATATCTTATAATTTTTATGTTTACTTGCAAATGGGTAGCACTGTTGTCGTTTGAATCATTTCTTAATCATAGCAGCATCTGTTTCATTTCCTTGTTATTAGCAACTTAATTTTATTCTCTATCTACTATTTTATTAAATATCCTCCCTTGACTGAAGAAACAGTGAATCACACCATGCATGAAGGCCCAAGGGCCGGGGCCTTGCCATAGTATGTTGTGGCATTGATGAGTTCATTGATGAACCATGATTTTTGAAAATTTTCTCGTCTTGGTAAAATTTTCATTGTATTCCTGAACCGCTTATGGAAAAGTTTGAATTCTTTTAAAAGAAATCTGGGTTGATGAAAAAAGAGAGCAGACATTATGAATGAAGATAGCACAATGAAACAAGCAGCCAAGTGACCGGAGGAGAACGAATAATGCAAACAGTAATGGAATAAGAAAATAAAAAGGTGGTAAAATCAGAAAACATAATAGTTTTTGTAGGGGAGGCGTGTGTAAGGATGGTGGCAGGGGAGAAAACAACATCGGCAAGACCGAACTCGATGGAGGATCACGACAGGTCTATGAGCGTGGCGTCAAAAGGACGGAAAGCATTCAACCGCAAACAAGGAAGAGGGAGATGGATGGTTCCAAGTCACCCACCTAAAGAGAGGGCGTAGGTGCTTCCGTTGTGGCAACTCGGGTCATGTTGCATCGGAATGCATGCAGAGGCCGTGGTGTTTTCACTGCCAGAATATAGGTCATCGCCGTGCGTCATGTCAGTCGTGCTTAGGACCTCTGATCGATCGCAGAAGGAAGATCATGGTGATAGATCGTCTGGGATCAACGGAAGCAAATTAAAACTGGGTTGGTCCTTCAAGGATGCCATGATCGGAAAGGCTGACATATAATCGAAAGGTCGTTTAATGATAGGCGTTTGGGAAAAAGAATGCCTCTTTATCAAATCAATATGGGCAGGAGCGGTCCTCCTGTTCGGAAGGAGTTTTTTGGGTGATGTCGTGGCTTTAGGCCCCAAAAAATGTTGTGTATGAGGACTGTCGATTGCTCAGGAGAACAAATTACTGAGCCCGAGGGGAAAAAATGACATCTCTTGGTGACTGTCGCTCTTTGCGGATAGAGGAGAGGTATCTTTCATTGGAGGAGTCGCCCGGCTGAGAGGCATTCCTTTCAAGTCGAGAACGATCTGGGCCTTGGAAGGGCTGCTCAGGTCGATCGGACTGGTCAGGAAGATACTCACGAATGGTTGCCTATGGGGATCGAACCCCGGAGTCATGATGGTGTTGATGGACTGCTAGAAAGCTGAACCGGGACATTGACCGATGACCGTGCTAAAGATCGGCTGAGAAGTCTTCCCTATCTCGTCCCAATTCCTATCACCACCGCCTCCCTCATGGCTCGCGCAGGAAGATCCCTCGACGTTGTCCTCATGGAGCTCGGAGACACGTCAACGTGAGGAGATATTCAAAAACGCGGAAGTCGAGGCATCATATCGGGAAAGAAACAAAAAGGTTAGACCTTCCGTCTTCGGGAAACACTTCCATCTATAGATAGCGCCTTGGGAGCGTGGGAGGGGTAGCAGATGTCTCTTGAGCGGTGATTTTGGGTGGTCATTTGCAATGGTTAAACGGGTCTTGGTCCGTCTACTATCAGGTACTCGAAAAGGATCTGATGCGGCAGACCTTACTCCGAGTTTTCAGATCCCTGAATAGAGGTCCCAACTCTCTGCTCTTCGGGTCGATCAAGTTGTGAAAGGCCTGCTCCTGGAACCCGTCTACCTTTGACTGTGGAGAAGGGTCTTTGTCGTTGGAGCTTTCGTCAGAAGGATACCTCTTGCGTGAACCCGTCTTTTCCCTATGGAAGAGCTCCAAGTAAGTTGCTTCTACTGTAGAACGTGATTGGAGATTTGGGGTCCTTGGAGGACACTTCCGACTGGAGGCTCTTTGAAGAAGCTTCTTCTTCTTCCCCACTACCTTTAGGCGATGGATATTGGGCTGGAATGGGCGGTGCACCCCCCCCCCCCCCAAAAAAAAGGATGAACTCTATGTGGAGGAGGATGCGAGGGCGAAAATCTCTTTGATACGTGAGGAAAGGCTGCCAAGTTTGATTATCGGAAAAGGTGTCGTGAAGAGATATAGGAGAAGACGTAGACAAAAGGTGATAGCTGGTGAATCACAACCAATCTCCGAGCGTAAGAGTCAAGTAGTAGTACTAGCATGAGCTTTGAGGGCTATGGGTGCGCAAACCGTGACTAAATGGAGGTCCTCTCATGGAATGTCAGAGGTCTGGGTGACCCAGAGAAAAGAAGGGCATTGGGAGGGAGATTTTTGGACTGGGGTTGTGATGTTCTTTTTCAAGAATCTGAGCTCGACTCCTGTGATGCGGGCGTCTGGAATTCTTTTGGAGTGGGAGCCATTTCCAGCTTTCGTGCAATTGATGCCCGTGAGAAGCTCGGGTGTGCATCTTTTGGCGTGGAAGGATACCGCTTTTCGGTTCCAGTAGGAGATGAAGGGGTCCCATGTCCTCCCGGTCTTACTGGAGTGTTCCACTACAATGACCCTTTTTGTTTTCTCAACAGTGTACGGTCCATGCTAGTCGTTGCTCCGTCATTTGGGCTGAGTTTCGTGCTGCGATAGCTGTATTTCTGAATTGTTATGGCTTGTTGGTGGAGAATTCAATATCACGTTGTTCTCGTCTGACCGTCCTCACTTACGTGGGGGCCAGGATCAGGGCTCGACTGATTTTGCGGAACTGATTGATGACCTGGAACTTGAGGTTCTTGATGCTACGGATACGAAGTACACCTGGCAGAGCTCGGGGCCACGCTTCCACATTGATAGATTCCTCACATCGCTGGAGCTGATGGAGCTATTCCCTATCTGGTACGCCTCTTGCAGAACACATATCTGTTCGGCTCATTCACCGCTGATCTGGGACTCCGGTGACTCTCCTCCACCGTGGGGCTTTTTCAGATTTGAACGTGCCTGGCTGTTGGAGGACTCTTTCTGGGAGCTAGTGAACTCTCATTGGTCTTCTATGGTGGTGTCTGGCTCGATGCCATATAGATTTGTAGAAAAGTTGTGCGACATAGGCTATGTGCTTATAAGAAGGAAATTAGAAGAGCTAGGAGAGAGCCTGCGAAATTAGATGTTCAAAGACTTGACAGAATGGAGGATGGCAGACAACTGATTGCTGAGGAACTGAGACAAAGGACCTCTGCACAACGACTGATTGAGGAAGAAGATAGGAAGCATATCACTGAATGGAAGCATAGATCACGGCTTTCCTGGCTTAAAGGAGACACAAACACAACTTTTTTCCACAAGGTGGCTGATGGCAGATAGAGGATCAATACTTTTAGATCTTTAATTATCAATGGCAATAGAATCAAGGGAGACAAAGAAATGGGAAATGCGATAGCTGATCATTTTCACGATTTTTTGAGGAGGGCAGAGTCCATACCTTGGTGGTGGAGCGGCAATGAGGCGTTATGTCTATCTCAGGCGCATGCAGACAGTTTAACATTGTGGGTAACTACTGAGGAGATTAAAGCGGTCGTATGGGAGTTGAACGCGGAGGGGCGTCAGGCCCGGATGGTTTCCCAATTTGCTTCTACAAAGAATTCTCGGATTTGGTGGGTGGGGAGGTGCTGGAGGTTGTGGAGGAATTTTGTAGGTGCAATGCAGGGTTCGAAAGAGTTAACATGGCACTGATCTTCCTTCTCCCCAAGACAAGGTCGGTTGAGATGATTGGGGACTATATGCCAATTGCTCTTTCCAATGACATTTACTTAATTGTGGAGAAGGTATTCGCGATACGTCTCAACAGAGTTCTTGGCTACATGGTTTCACCGGTACAATCGGCTTTCATGCCAGGACGTCAGATTGATGACAGTTTGGTCATGGCTGCTGGAATTATCTCGGATTGGACGCGAAGTGGGAAGCATGCTATACTTTGGAAAGTTGACTTTTCCAAGGCATATGATACGTTGAACTGGCACTTCTTGTGGACGGTTCTGTATTGGAGGGGTTTTCCAGATTTATGGGTCTCATGGATGAAGCGCTGCTTCACTACGGCATCCTTCTCGGTGCTTGTGAATGGTCATCCGGAGATTGGTTTTTTCAACCTCAGAGAGGGGTAAGGCAGGGGTGTCCCCTTGCCTCCATGCTTTTTGCTCTTGAAGTTGATGTTCTTGCTTGCATGGTGGATAGAGTGCATAATGGCTGTGTCTTTTCGGATTATAGGTGCGGGGAGCTGCGTATTCCCCTACTCCAATATGCAGATGACACTATATTGTTCGTGTGTAGTGGGAAGGAAGAGGCTAACGGTGTGGGTTACACTCTTGAGATCTACAGGGAGATGACCGGCCTCAGACTGATTTTTTTCCCATTGTTGTCCCGTTTGGCATGACTGTTGAGGAGGCGCAATACTATGGCACAGAGTTGGGTACAACATGTGGTGCACTTCCTATTCACTATCTAGGGCTTCCCCTCGTGGCTGGCAGAGCCAAATTGGTGGACTGGTTATCAGTGGTGGAAAAGATGGAAAGGAAGCTGAGTAGTTGGAGGATGTCCCTACTGTCTAGCGAGGGTCGTTTAGTACTGATTAAAGCGGTTCTATCGGCGATTCCGGTGTTCTTCTTTCCCTTGACTTTTGCCGGTGGACGTGAGGAGGTGAATGGAGCAACTGATGTGTAGGTTCCTATAGAGTAGATTCGATTCGGAGAGATGACATCCACTTGGTTGACTGGGAGACTGTTACTCTGCCTAAGAGTTGTGTTCGGTTGGGGAACTAAAGCTTGGAGAACCTCAACGAGGCCCTCCTGCTAAAGTGGGTGAGTAGGATTTGGGGTAAGTATGAGAGTATATGCTGTAAACTAATCCGTAGCTTGTATGATCTCTCTTTAGTCAACCTAGGTGTGCAACATCATGGTCCGAATCAATCATCGTTCTGGATGGAATACTGAAGGTGCTGCCTCGCTTTCGTGAACTTTATAGGCAGATTGTGGGAAATGGTGCTGCGTTTGGCTTTTGGATTGATGATTAGATGTGGGATGGCCCCCTTCGTACCCTGTTTCCTCGTTTGTTTACGCTTTCTGCTAACCCTGCTGCACGTGTGATGGATTGCTGGGATAATGGAAACTGGATGCCATCCTTTAACTCCTTCTCTGATCAACGAATTGAGGAATTCCAACGTCTTCTAGATTCACTTGGGCAGGTGGATAGGCCATCATCTGGATAGGATCACTGGGTGTGGAAGGGCTTGCTGTTCTCGGTGAAGAAGGTTTATGGTGCCATCTGCAGGCCCCCTTCTCCTTCTGACAGCATGATCAGGGTCTGTAACTTGATCTGGTCTCTTTGGCTCCCAGAAAGGATAGGTTTCTTCTTGTGGCTGTTTAGGCGCAAGCGCATTATGACTAGGGATCACTGTTATAAATTGCTTGGGGTGACCTCTGATAGATGTCTTTTGTGCAGTGTTGAGATTGAGACACTGGATCACCTTTTCTTTAATTGCCCAGTTTCTGCACATGTTTAGCTCGAGGAAGGACTACCGTGGCTTTGTCACAGTTCTTTTGATGGCTTCTGGTCTTCCTTCTTTGTGGCGCTATCGGAGCAGAGAGGAGGTTCTTTCCCCGGTGGCGGTATTGTGGGCCATTTGGTTAGCCCACAATGATGTTTTTTGTGTCATCGCTTCTATTGTGAGAATGTCTGCGCTCATTTAAAACGTCGTCCTCGGGCTTGGCTTTTGTAACATGTAAAACCTTTTAAGTAATAAAATTTTGGGACGGGCACCACTGTGTGTCTTCCCCTTTTCTTGGCTTAAAAAAAGGACGGTGGTAGGGGTGAGATGATGTATATGGTCAGGCCACGTTTACTTTTTACCAGGGTTGGGTTCGGGGATACATGCGGTTGTTGGGGGGTGTGAAGGCCATGTCATAGCATCACATGTGAGGTGACATGGCATGGTGGCGGTCATGGTGGGTTGGGGGGGGGATAAGGACACTGGTGCAAATTGGGGTGCGTTGTTAGGTAGTGGCGTGGCATCACTGGGTGAGGTGGCATGATGTAATGGCATGGTTGGGTTTAGGGATACGTGCGGTTGTCGGGGGGTGTGAAGGCGGTGTCATATCATCACATAAAAACAAACAATTGTATTTAAATAGGAACAAACATTAAGAGATGTTTAGATCCATTTCATGTTAAAATAATCAAATGGAGGGATTAGTTAAGAATATTTGAATACATAAAGTATTGAACATAACTCTTAAAATATAGATCTTTTAATTTACGAAATGGACTGAAAATGAATGAAGCATACATTTATGAAATGGACTGGAATTGAAATATTTGAATCTATAAATTTCAAGTGATGCATGACTTGTAGTTCCGAAGTTGAATAAAGATATTTTAATTTACGAAATGAACATAAGCTGAATGAAGCATGGATAGAAGCTGAATAAAGAGATTATGGGATTTTGATCTTAATATCGTGGAGGGATACTACAGTTCAGAAGCATGTAGTAATTTTAGAAAATCATGTTTATCAGGATATTCTCCGTGATATTATAAAAACTTGAAAAACTGGAAACCCTAACCGTTTAGGTCGGCAGTGCTAGCTGAAACGGGAGGAGAGGAACGACAAGCTGGCTGAAGCGGGAGGAGAGGATCGCGATGCTGGCTGGAACATCGGAGGAGGTGCGGAGGAGGAGCGACGATCACCTGCCGCTTGGAGAGGGTTTCGAAGTGAGTATCGGGTTTCAAAGAGAGTGTGTGTGAGGGTTTTGAAGAGTCGGACATCAACATAAATCCTAAACAATCGGGTATCCGATCCTCTTGCAAAATTCGTCACTTAGTTGGCTGACTAAGACGACTATTTGGCCCGACTAGTCGCTTTACCCGACTAAGGGTCGATTATTATTAGTTTAGTCGACCAGGACACTGAGTCGATTAATCGGGCTGACTAGTTGGCCTAGTCGATCGATTTTACATGCTTGACATCAGTAAATTTTTTTGTTTATTTTTAAAGTTTTTTTACTGCCAGCCTTGATCGTCGAGAATATACTTAGTAATTGCCCACACATTTGATCCTTGTGTCGATGCCAAGGCCGAGTTGTATGCTAAATCATTGCTCCAAAGCAAGGCCCTAAATGTCGGTTTCACTCACCATTTTGGTGTCGACCAAAACAGAATTTCGATGGAATTTCGGTGGAATTTCGATCGGAATTTCGGTCATTTCGATTATTTTTTGTACTAGGACCCCCATATTTCGGTCATTTCGGTCATTTCGGTCGAATTTCGATTTCGACTGGATATCGATATTCGACAGAAATTCGATCGAATTTCGCTGAAATTTGAGGCCATGGTCCAAAGTCTATCCTATGTGTGGGTTGGATGGGTAGGGCATCCCATTGGCCAAGTCTATACTTGTTTTAGAGTTTGTTTAGTTACGGTTAAAATTTTATGGCTTTCATCTCAATGCTCTGAGTTTAATTTATGATGTAGCATTCTTTTTAAATATATCATGGTGAAACTATTAGATTATATACATGTTGTATATTAACACACAACAACAAATATTGTAACATATTGCTGATATATTTTTATCACCAAGTCGTCGATATCTAAAGGGGCCATCATATTTTTCCTCAGGTGTCGACAACGTTTCGTCGATATACCATCATATCAGTGATATATTGCCAACACTAATGCTTTCTTTCTATTTTTTTAATGGAAATAAGATCGGCATGTGCGATTCCTTTCCCCAATTCATCCATATTGTTCGAAAGTTAATTCCAATAACCATGCTTGAGTGATTTTGGGGAATTTTGGAGATCTTGAAGGCTTCTTAACTCAGAGGCTCCTTTCAGAAATGTGCATCCAAGCTGAGCATGATTGACATCTATGCTCCATTCTGAGGGGTCCCAGGAGCGACAGTCCTTCGTTACACGGACTATAACAGTTCTGACAGGCCAGTCTTTTTTGCTTGTGGGGACTTTCCAGCATTCCCTCTACCCTATGGGAAAGGATTTTATTGACAAGGGGACAATGCCATTGAGTGTAGAGTTATATTTATGTTTCTATATTGTTTTCTTAATATTCTACTTCGTCTGTCCATCTTATTTAATTTACCCATAGGTGTCTCCTCTATATAAGAGATGATAGGATTCATGGAATTAACATCTTTCGATATTTTTTCCCAACAATTGCTTTTACATCAGTCATCTTCAAAGAGCTCAACATTGGCCCCTTTACATTTCAAAGGAAAAAATCTTTCTAGTGTCCATTTGTTCGACATGTATGGACAGCTGTGAGTATGCTTATGCTCGATACCTCTAGTTGGCATGTGTCATTTATGGATGATGTGGAGGTGTGGCCTTCACTAGTGGATGCAAGAGGGGGTGCGACCATTACTGTCATCTAGACATTTAGATGCTATGTAATAGTATCATCTCTAGGGGTGGTCGTGCTTATGTTGAGAAAGTTTACTTCCTTGCTAATTGCTATTAGGAACCTGCAGCGAAGGACGATTAATGTGTTTTTGCTTTTTTTAGATATAGTCTTCTGGGATGACTATAAATTAGTTGTCATCCTTTGGTTTTTAGTAAATCGATACATCCATGATGAAACCTAGAACTTGAAAGATATTTACTATGTGCATGTATATCACTGGTGCTTTGAGAGTGAATATGACTGTTTTATGACGAATAATCTGAAAAATATAATTTGCTAGTATTAAAATGTTGATGTTGCATTTTTTCTAAAAAGTCCTGGTCTTTGTCAATTTTAGGAGGGCTCCAGCCATGATCGTGGGTTATATGTGCGGTGCTTTGAGGAGCTCTTTGATCTGTCTAATGCGGATAGTACCTCCGTATGTCAATACAACTTTTATGCAACTGTCTTTGAGATTTACAATGAGCAGGTTATCCCCCTCATCCTCCAGTCTATTGTTTCTGTTGTGAAGCTTCATAAATGAGTTTGGTACATGCTTTAACATTATTTCTATCATATTCACCTTCTGCATGATTCATTTATGGCTATTTTAGATGATTGATTCTGGCCAGATTGGGGTTTTTCATTGATTTTCTTTCTGAAACTTCCATGCAGGTTCATGATTTGCTCTTGCTGTCTAACAGCTCTCCATCCAAGATCTCTGTGGGAACCGTGGACCCTACTGTAAAACTTGTTCAGGAGAAAGTTGAGAATCCCTTTGATTTTTCTAGGGTATTGAAGTCTAGTCTTGAGAGTCGTGGAACCGACGTTTCGAAGTTCAACGTTTCACACCTGTATGGTTTGCATTAATTAAAATTATTTAAAATAAGATATTATTTCCATAGCATATGTTTGTATTAACGTGACTATATATATGCTATATACTTATCTTTTTTTAATATACTTTAACATTTTGTATAACCCATTTCATGAATTGTATTTGCCATGGATATCCATTTATATGCATTGCACACACACTTTATAATTAATTATGTTCCCTGGAATATAGTACCTTTGTAGTTAGACCTTACCATTTGACTTGCAGGATTGTGACAATTCATATTCATTATGCCAATTCTGTGACCGGGGAGAAAATACATAGCAAACTCTCTTTAGTTGATCTAGCTGGAAGTGAATGCTTACTTGTCAAAGATGCCAGTGGTGAGCTTGTGAAGGATTTCCTACATGTATCCAAATCACTATCTGCGTAAGTAACTCTGAGTTTTCGTGTCTTTACTTCTCTAAAGCTAATCTAACATGTTTCTCTGCAGATTGGGAGATGTCTTATCGGCTCTAACCGCGAAGAAGGATGTTGTCCCGTATGAAAATTCAAGGCTAACAAAGATCTTATCGGATTCCTTGGGTATAATTTATATCATCATTTTTTCAAAATCTGTTAGCATAATGCTCATGATGCATTGGTAAATTAAAGCCACGATGCTAAGAATGCAATTTTGTATTTATATGCATTTGAGTCCACAATTTCTTTCACTGTTCCTGTCATACCTTGCTAAGATAAGTCACAGGTAATTTTTTCATTTACTCATCTTTTACAAATAGGATGTAACCAGAGGAACAAAGCTATTTTGGATTCAATTCTTTTGCATGGTGTTGAGGGATGTAGCATTCAGGTCTTTCCCACTTTAGTTTCTTCTAACAGCTGTTGTGCATACAACATGCACAGTAATGGTAACATTTCAGATTTTTGATAACAAATTCAGAGGCAGCATGTTGTCGCACCATTGGGTGTGCCAGTTTATGCTTGCTTGGCCATTACTTAGGTTTCTTATACATCATAAAGCAGTATATGGTATGCCACTAGGATTGTGCTCCAATGCACTGTTAGCTAATATAACACAAGGCTTGTGGCAAACTCCACGTATGAACACCTCCTATGACAGCCCATATTTCTGATGTGTAATGTCTAGTTCATGAGTTGTGCGTATCTAGTTTAATGCTCAGTTTTCTCTGCACCCTAGTTTTCTTTTGCTTGGAGCATCAATTGCTTTGTCCCTAATAAAAAAGGTAAGTTTGAAAACAGAATGTGCAATATTGATGCAAATAATCTCAAGAAATTAAGGAAATTGTTAATGACCTCAGTTCTTAAGACTCATCACTGAGAGGACTATGTAATTAGGTTATATGGGTAATTTGATTCTTCTACCGTCCCTTTATTTATTTGATTAAAATAATCCCATGTCACTTATACCCGTGTGCGGTCTATTAAAATTTTCTTGTACTAATTTTTTAGGAAAATGTGACGGTGAAATCCCAAGTTGGGATCCGCCATGGTAGTTTCATTAAAATGAATCAATTTGCATTATAGGTGACTAACAATAAGATGTAAGATGGCATGCTCAGTTACATTATCACCATAGTACACTTGTTTATGAAAAATAGTTCATTTCTACTGCACCAAATAACCCCAATTGAGCAAAAAGCCTAACCCCAATTGAGCCAAAAGCCAGCCACAATCTTTCTCCGACTGAAGCCGTGATTTTTGCACTCTATTCCATACCCCTTAGAGTAAGCACACCCAAAAAATAGGTGATCAAGTCCTCACATCATCATAACATCGTGGACATAACACGTTGCTTGTTCGCATGGTCTTGTCCCTGCGCACCTTTGTTAACACACGACCGTATCTAAACAACGAAAGAAAAATCTTTATGCGCTGCGGATTTGTTCCCCTCCAAATCACTTTATAGTTGTTGGGAAAAATAAGAGTTATGTTTATCCCTTGAGCCCTAGACTCTCTTATATAGGGAGAGGCCTATGGGCAAATTACATATGGTAGACAAACGAAAAGAGAAATAGATAAAAGATACAAGAACATAAAATAAACTTCTACACTCCCCCTCAAGATGGAGCATAGATATCTATCATGCTCATCTTGGATAAGTACTTCTGGAAGGGACCCCGAAGTAAAACTTTGGTAAGAATGTCTACCGTTTGGTCTCCTGTGCTGACATGCGTTGTAGAAATGAACCCTTTCTAGATCATATCATGGATATAATGGCAATCAACCTCGATGTGCTTTGTCCTCCCGTGAAATGCAGGGTTATTTGCAATGAATAATGCATCCTGATTGTCACATTTTAGCGACATGGGTAGAGGAACATCTATATGTAGATCTGTCAGAACTGCGCGAACCCCCATCACTTCTGCACATGCTTGGGCCATAGCTCTATACTCCGATTTAGCACCTGATCTCGCAACTACTGTTTGCTTCTTATTCTTCCATGAGATAAGTGACTCCTCAACAAATATAACAAAGCCTGATGTAGACTTCCTATTCTGTGGGCACCATACGTAGTCTGCATCTGCGCATGCTGAGATAGTAATAGTGCCCGCCTTCCTAAACAACAATCCTGCACCTGGAGATGACTTAAGATACCTTAGTGTCATATGTATAGCATCCACGTGTAGCTGACGAGGTTACTCCATGAACTGGCTCACTTTATTTACTGCAAATGAATATCTGGTATGGTAATAGTAACATAAAGAAGCCTCCCTACTAGTTTCCTATATATATATCCTCCTGTCAACCTCCTCAGTATCGCCATCATGCATCTTCATGCTTGGATCCATGGATGTAGAAGCATGTCGACATCCAAGCATACCTATGTCACTTAGCAAGTCAGTGACATGTTTTCTCTGAGTCATCACAAGTCCTTGTTCATTTCTAGCAAACTCCAATCCCATGAAATATCTAAGTACTCCTATATCCTTGGTAATGAATTCTTGGCCCAAGAATTCTTTTGCTTTTTTTATTCCCTGCATATCATTTCCCGTACTAAGTATATCGTCAGCATACACCAAAATGACAGTCGTACATCTGGATGTCCTCTGTACAAAGAGAGAATGATCTGCATTCAACCTTTTGAACCCTTGCTTCTCAAACAAATCTGAGAGCTTCTAGAACCAAGCTCTCGGGCTCTATTTTAGGCCATAGATCACCTTATGATGCCTGCATACCTCTAAACCCCCCCAGCAGTAAACCCAGGTGGTTGTTGCATGTAAACTTCCTCGTGAAGATCACAATATAAAAATACATTTTTGACATCCAATTGAAATAGGGGCCAATCTCGAATCACATTAACAGATAAAAGAATCCGTAAGGTAGAATGACGAGCAACAGGAGAAAACGTGTCAAGATAATCTACCCCGTACGTCTGAGTAAAGCCCCGAGCAACCAATCGATCTTTGTACCTATCAATTCTGCCATCTGCATTTTGCTTCACCGTAAAACCCCACTTGCAACTCTCAATAGATGCCCCGATAGAAGTTGGAACAAGGCTCCAAGTACCTCCTGACTGAAGGGCATCCATCTCTTCCTCCATAGGCAGACGCCATCTACTATCGGCTAATGCCTCCTGGTGAGTCCGTGGAATGTTCACAGCGGATAAAGCAACTACAAACCTCGTGAAGTCTCCTGTCAGACGCTTAAAGGTAACATGAGAGGCAATCAGATATGAAGCACATGACCTTTTCTGCTTTCTCAGCGTAATAGGCATATCAAGTTTTGCACCAGCTGTACCACCATCCGTGTCATCCCTTACCTGATCCTGCTGAGAAATACCATCAGTCCCATCATTAGAATTAATGTTGTCAGAACAAACTTGGGCCATGGTTGATGATTGACCATGATCATGAATATGGGCTGACCGTCGACTGTAGTGGTGTGGTAGATGTGGAATCAAAGAAATGGAAGGTGATGGATGTGATGGCGGTGATGGGGATGGTGGTGGTGTAGGAGCTTGCTGTGGTGCATACATGGGTGGAGGAGGAATATATATCTCATCAGTTGTGTTTAATGGCACCAACCTGTCACCTGTAGGAGAAAAAAACATGTCTGACTCAAAAAATATGACATTTGCACTGACATAATATATTCGACGTAACGGATCATAGCAACGATACCTTTTTTGAGTCCTGGAATACCCGACAAAAACACATTTGACAGCCCTAGGAGAGAGCTTGTCAATCCCTGGAGACAATTGGTGAACGAATGCAACGGACCCAAAGACACGAGGGGTAAGGGAGAATAACTCCTTGTCAGGAAAGACAAGGGAGAAAGGTATCTTCTCCCCCAACATAGATGAGGGCCTGTGGTTAATGAGGTAACACGCAAGGAGAACCGCATCGCCCCGTAACGAGTGCGGAACACAACTCTGGATAAGAAGCATACGGGCAACATCAAGAATGTGGCAGTGTTTTCTTTCCGCGACACCATTCTGTTGGGACGTGTAGGCATAAGACGTTTGATGAAAAATGCCATGGGATGAAAGAAATTGAGATAATGTATGCGTACAGAATTCAAGGGCATTATCGGTTTGCATAATTTTGACAGAAACAGAAAAAAACATTCTGTACTTTAATAAAATTCATAATAGTGTTGCCCGCTTCAGATTTATTCTTTAACATGAATACCCATGACAAATGACTAAAATCATCCACAATAACTAAATAGAACCTGTGTCCCTGATGATCGGAAACACGACTTGGACCCCAAATACCAATATGAAAAAATTCAAATGGAGAGCTACTTCTCTGACTCTGATGACTAGGGAAGGCGGACCGATAATGCTTCCCTAACCGACAAGCTTCACAATTGAACTACGAGCGGGGTGAAATTTGAGGAAGGACTTGACGCAGTTTCTGAAACGGAAAAGGACCGAAGCACAAATGCCATAGATAATGAGGGACACGTTCAGTGGAATGAGATGATGCTCCAGCATAAGGCGTATGGACTAGTCGGTACATCCTGCCTTGCTCACGGCCATGCCTAATCACGTTGCCCGTGAGAATGTCTTGAAAAACAAGAGATGATGGGTCAAATATTGCTCGACAATGTAAATCCTTAATAATCTGACTAATTGACAGTAAAGTAATTGAGAAATTGGGAGTATGGAGCGCATTCTGCAACTGCATAGAAGGTGTTAAGACAATCTGTCCCTGTCCTGTGATGGGAGAATGAGTCCCATCTCTTATGATGACTGTCTATCCTGGGGAAACTTGCTTGTAGGATGTGAGTTTATGTCTATCTCCACATAAATGATGTATGATCCCTGAATCTGCAATCCATTCTGAGGTACCTGAACCCTGGTAGAAAGCAGAAGTATGAGCACTACATGAGGTACTAGCTTCTTCAGTAGCAGCAACGTCCAAGCTGCTCTTTGAAAAGGTGAAGGAGTACTGGCCGGAGGCATGATATCTCGCAATCTTTGTGGGAGTTGGTTGGTCTGGACTGGATTTGTGTGCGGAGCTTCAACACCTTTTGGATTTCCTTGCGGGGAGCGCATCAACGATCAAGGAGGGAGCTGCTTCGCCCTATGGTAATTTTGTGGTCAACCTGGCTGGCCAGAAATGCTTTTATTTTTTCGGGTCAAAGGTTTTATCAAGAGAACGTATGTATACAATCTGGGGGTTTGGTTGAGGAGCGATTGGTGCGTTGAATGTGCTTTTGTGTTTATTAAATAGTTTATTAATATAAATCTGGGGCGGATACCTCTGTGTGTTTCCCCCTTCTTTGGATTCAAAAAAACGATATTCCGATGTCTTCAACTGCTCTGGAGTAGCTGTAAGAGGCATGGAGCCTCTCAAACATTCCCTGCAATGCAATGTAGTGAGCATGTAGGGGTCGGCCATTTTGCTTTATCGTGAAGATGTCATGCTGGAGCTGTAGGATTTTTGTCTCGTTCTTGGTTTGGGAATATGTGGCATCAAGAATATCCTACATGGCTTTGGCAGCGGGTTGATGCAAGACATTGTTAGCAATGTCTGGAATCAGAGTACCAGACAGCCATACCTGAGCATATGCGTCATCAGCCTCCCATGAGGCATACACTCCTGTCTTCTCCGTTGGCTCGTCCTCGGTAAGAATATGTTTCTTACCCATCGATTTCATTATGCTCATGAACTGCATGACCCATAACTCGTAGTTGGATCCATCCATCTTCACAATAAGCACATGCCATCTGATGGCGCATGTAGTGGGGATCTTTACTTTACTTTTTGACATTGTGACTGGAGACAACTAGGGTTGTAGACAAAATAAACTTTAGTCTACATTGACATGACGAGGTTTGGTTGCATGTGTAGACTTTACGCAACCAAAGCCATTAACTTGGAAGCGTTGGAGAGGAGCCCCTTAGGAAGACAACGACCGAACCATAGAAGCGGCGAGACCATAGGGACGACGGTAGCAACACATGGAGAAGGTAACCTAGGGGCGACCGAACCCTAGGACACGGGAGGCCTAGGGCGGCGCTTGTGGTGGCCAAACCCTAGGGCCGAAGGGCAGCGCAGCCGAAGCGCAGCGCGCGAGGCTTGAAGGTGTAGGGCTAGGTTTAGAGTTCGGTACGAGAGCTCCGGTCTAGGACCACCATTTTGATACCATGTTGGGAAAAATAAGAGTTATGTTTATTCCTTGAGCCCTAGACTCTCTTATATAGGGAGAGGCTATGGGCAAATTACATACGATAGACAAACGAAAAGAGAAATAGACAAAAGATACAATAACATAAAATAAACTTCTACAATAGTCATGCTTGAGATCATCATACACCCTTTCCTGCACAAAAATGAATGGCACATAAGCCTTCTTCATTGAGAATGATCTGTTTGTCCACACCCAATGACCTCTTCTACTTGTTGGCGAGTCTACACTCGATCGTCTACGCTCGCAAGCAAGGTAGGACTGTGGCAGAGTCAGGAAAGGAACAAAGGGCGTTGAACTGGTCATTCTGGGACGTCATTATAGGGGGCCAGAAAATGGAGCTCAACTGGATCCTCTTTCCATGCATTGCGGACAGGTGGAGCTACTATATATAGCTTACTGGACACTTTCTGAGATCTGATTAGGCACTTCAATGCTCTTCGAGATGCGACCACGAGGACTATGAAGAGTGGTCCGCGTCAGTGTCCACTGGCCTGATCCTTCCTCCGGGTCGAATCCACTTTCCATTGAATCAAAACCCACTATGCCTGATGTGTCAGCGGTGAGTCAGGTGCGAAGCAAGCTCAAAAGTCTTCCCAGAAATTAAGTATCCCTCAACCCTGGTTCCACTACTGGTCCGCCCTTTTCACCGTTGCAAGAGCTGAAGCCGAAGCTCAATCTGTTGCATCAACTGATTCAGAAGTAGGATTATAGAAAAAAGCACCGAAACAAAAGCAGTAGACACCCTCCAGCAGCTTCTGACAAGAGGCTAGTTTTGGATTGAAAGGGGGTGAGTCAAAAGAAGTGAGCTACTTTCCTTCAGGAAGGTAAGCATCTCAAGAAACTAAGCTAACCTCTGTTTGAGAATCCAGCCTTAAATTGGGGTGCCCAAATGCCATTTGACCAAGCACAATACAATATCTGAGAGAGAAATATGTATGAGAAAATGGTCGCATAAAGCCCCTGAGTGAGTCCAATTCATGGCTTTATTTTTCAGCGAAATTCAGTTGAATTTCCCTAAAATCCCATTTTTCCATGTTAGCAAATCGAAATGCTGCATTATTTCATTTTCGAAGTTTTGGCAAAATATCGAAGAAATATCAACGAAATTTCATCGAAATTGCATGTGGTTTCGGTGAAACATCAAAAATAAAGGAATCTACCATTTGCTTTATATCAATGAATTTTCACCCATTTCTCCATCATGTATTGAGTTTTTAGAGAGCTTTATATTACTTGAAGAAGTTCCTTTATCTATTTATGAACTTTAAGTCTAAATCCAAACCAAATCAGTTAGAAACAATTTTCAAGAGTTACATTCTAGTTTTAGTCGAAAAGTGTTATATTTTTTTACATTCTTTATTTTGATGAGTATGTTTTGTTTAGTAGTTATTGTTTGTGTTAGAGGTGATTGTCAAGGATTTTGCTTACATTTCGAAATCGAAAGCTGACTCTAGACCGCATGTTGCTATTATATATCCGTATATGTGATGACTATGACGACATACTACTTAAAACATATATTTACACCTCTATTTTACAAACAAGTATATATTTTCTATTCTATTTATTGCTTTTGGAACATAAAAAGGCTTAGTATTTTGAAAAAAATTGAGTTCATAGTCATTTCCATAATTTCTGACGATTTCATTCGAAATTCCTTGAAATTTATCTTTTCATACTTTGGAGCAATGAAATCAAAAGTTGAAATTTAAGGCTATAAGGCTTTGGTCCAATTATCCAGAAAAAATCTGAATATATATCCATTCCTAATGACTGGTCACATGGGGTTTTCCATCTTTTGAAGAACACTAACAATGCCCTGCCACGACAAGAGAAAACAGATAGTCCCTTATGCCATTGCAAGCATCCCTCCATCCCTTAAATATTCCATATCAAGCAACAAGTCAAATAATCTCCATTCCCCCTATTGTCTGATTACCCACTTTGCCAACAATACCTTGTCCATTGAATTTCTAACGCATCGAGACTGTTGAGATACTTATATTTCTGTGTTTATTTTATATACTTCTATTTGTTCAGTCTACTTTATGTAATTTTCCCTTAGATCTTTTCTCCTATATAAGAGAGCTCTAGGGCTATATTGAATACAACTTTTCATTTTCACAACTTCCTACGTGGTATCAAAGCGACGGTCCTAGACCGAAGCTTGTGCCCTAGATACCCAACCCCACCGCCGACCTTCCCTTCGACCCCCGCCGTCGCCCTTCGGCCGCTGCTGTTGCCGCCCTTTGGCCACTGCTGCCGCCCTTTGGCTGCTACCGCCCAGCAAACCATTGCCGGCTCTCCCTCGCATCCACCGTCGGCCACAACGGCAACCACAACCGCATCCTGCAGTGGAGCCTTAAGCCGCAATCGCCTCCTTCCGCGGTTTTTGTTTAGTGTTGTTCATGCACTCCTCGTCAGGTCGAGACTTGAGGTTCTAGGGTGTGACTTGAACTTTTAAAGACACCCTAGTTACCCCAAAGAGGCCTACAAAGGATGGAAGAGGTTGTGGTATGAGTCTACACCTACAACCATCTTCCCATATGTTAGTGTAGACGTAGGTCTTACTTGTTGAAGACCCAGTCTTGGAGATAGTTGTCATCATGTCTGCCAACAAAGCTGATGTTTCATCCCTTGGTGCCTTCAAAGGTGCAGCACCCATCGTTAAGATGGATGGAACAAACAATGAACTGTGGGTCATGCAATTCATGAGTTTAATGCAATGCAATGGTAAGAAACACATCTTCATGACATAGGAGCCAAGTGACAAGACTGGGATAAATGCCTCATGGAAGGAAGATGATGCATATGCACGTATGTGGCTATCTGGGACTGTCTCAACAAAGATATCTAATGATATACCAAGTCAGCCTACTGCAAAGGCTATGTGGGTCATTCTCGCTGCTACATACTCTTCGAGGAAGAATGAGTTGAAAATACTGCAGCTCCAACTCGATATCTTCACATCGAAGCAGAGTCGTCGTCCCCTCCATACCCTCTACACCTCTTTAAGGGGTATGTTTGAGAAGCTCCATATTTATATTCCCTTGACTGCTATGCCAGAGCAGCTCAAGGCTTACAGAGACTCTGTGATGACTGGGATCTTTTTAGCAGCTCTTGATCCTGAGTACGATGCTGCCCGAGCCCAGATTCCTACTGATGCCATCGTACCTCTGATGGAGGAGGCATATCACAGATTGAGTAGGCTCTCTATATCCTCTAGCGGTGCCCTACAGTCTCAGATATCTTCAGATATGGCTGCATCTCGTGGTTGGGGAGACCCTACACTGTATCGTGGCAGAGGGGGCCCTAATCGTGGCAGGGGATGGGGTGGTCTACCCCGTCAGTCGTGCACCTACTCCCACATGTCATACCACTATAAGGAAACATGTTACTCTAAGCATGTGTTTCTTACTTCTGCTCGAGTTGCAAAGCAGACTCAACAGGTTGGGAGTCCATCACCTGTTTCTGATCAAAGATTTGATGAACTGGTGGTGTGATTCTAGGAGATTATGCCTACTCCTGGGTTAACCAGCTCTCCTTCATGATCCTCAGAGGCAACTACCTCAGCATCAATGCCCATCAGGTATAGCTTATGCTTTTACTATCTGTTACATGGTAGATTTGTCAGAATGGATTATGGATTTTGGAGTATCCCATCATCTCTGTGGTGACAGGAAAACTTAGTACTTATAGTCTAATTCAATCAAGACGTTCAGTTGTGATAGCAGATGGGACACACTCTCCCATTACTGGTCAGGGGGAGGTGCAGTTTACTCCTGCAATGTTGCTTCAGGATGTTCTTTACGCTCTTGAATTATCTATGAATTTACTATCAATTAGTCAAATCACCAAGGATTTACATTGCCGTGCTATATTTGACCCTTTTGCTCTTGTGTTTCAGGATATTCTTACGGGCAGGGTGATTGGATCTGGTCGTGAGCAAGGATGTCTCTACAGACTGTTACAATCTCCTTATGTTGGTGCTTTTCACTTTGCACTGGATCTGTTTCTACCTATGTGTGACATCTTCGATTTGGTCATCTTCCTCTGCAAAAGTTGTGTCACGTTCTTCCACAAATTTCTCCTCGCTCTACCTTTCATTGTGAGACTTGCCAACTTGGGAAGCATCATCGGTCCACATTCCAGAGTCGTCATGGAGATCCCAGTCGTGTCCCAGATCATCAGGGGCATATGTTTTATCTTGTTGTAGTTGATGAGTTTTCAAGATTGTCTTGGATCTTTCTTCTTAAGAACAAATCTGATGCTGGCCATGTTATTTAGTCCTTTATTAATGAAATAAGGAATATCTTTTCAGCAAATGTCAAGTTTATAAGTTCATATAATGCATTAAAATTTTACAGTACTCAACTTTCCCAATTCCGTAGATCCTATGGTATTGTGCATCGGACATCTTGTGCATATACTTCTCAATGGAATGGGGTGACTGAATGAAAACACTTCGATCTTTTGGATGTTAACATGACTCTTATGATTCAAACCTATGCTCCTCATTTGTACCGGGGGGACGTGGTTCTAACTACTTATTACCTGGTAATCGTATGCTCTCTTCGGTTCTGGGGGAAAAGATCCCATTCTTGATTGCGTTTTCTAAGGCGGATCTTTTCTCACTTATGCCTCGTGTTTTCGGATCAATGACTTTTATTCATCAGATTTCTCCAGGTCTTGACAAGCTCTCTCCTAGAGCTATCAAGTGTGTTTGTTGGGTATTCCTAGAGCCAAACGAGATATCGTTGCTTTTATCCTGTTCGACGAAGATACTATGTTAGTGCAGATGACACCTTCTTTGAGTCCATTATGCATTTCTCTCCTACATGTGACAAGCTCATTCCTTCAGAGAATGGAGAAGAGGTCTATATGCCTGTACCTCCAATTTCTACTACACCACCATCACCTCCTCCTCTACCACTACCACCACCACCACATTCTCCTCCACTGTCACCACCACCACCACCTCCTCCAACACCTGCAACGTTTACTTTCTTTCCGCAGATTTACCAATGTCGACCCCATGCTCATGTGCCTCCTTCATCATCCATAATGCCCAAGGTATGTTCTGCGCATTTGAGTTCTTCTAATGACACTGGTGATTTGCGCATGCAGCTTGAAGTGCAAGATATCTTGAATGATACACCTTCTGCGGACGTTGATGACCTAGATTTACCTATTGCTCTACGGAAGCAGAGGCGTGCATGCACTATAAATCCTCTTGCTTCCCATGTTTCCTTGGCACATCTCTTTGAGGATTTTCATAGGTTTGTTGTGGGACCGTCGGTCGTGGAGATACCACGGTCCTATTAGAAGGCATTGCAGATTAGTGAGTGACATCTGGTGGCGATCAGATACACCGTCCCTGCGCTGGATCAGCACTTCGGACATGGGGGCATTTTGTGGCGATCTGGTGGTGGCAGGTAGGCGAGAAAGGAGGGATTTGTTGCCGCTGGCTACGATTAGGGCAATCTGGCTTGCCAGGAATGCTCTACTGTTCGCGGGACAGAGATTTTATGTGGAAAATGTAAAGATACAGGTGTCGGGCTTGTTAAGCTCCTGGAGCGCGTAGCGCGTTTTTGTACTTCCCTCTTCCTCTACTTTAATAAAATCCAGGGGTGAACGCCATTGAGTGTCTCCCCCTTTCTCGGCTTCAAAAAAAGTGAGTGACATCTGGTAGTGGAGGAAGAGATGGCTGCTTTACAATCTCGTGGTACGTGGAATGTTGTACAAGGAGCACCTGATGTTGGCAGCAAGTGGGTGTTTACTGTAGAGCACCTTGCGCACGGTATTGTGGACAAGTACAAGGACAAATTAGTTGCTTGTAGGTTCACCCAAACCTATGTGGTGGACTACCTGGATACTTTTTCTCCAGTGGCGCATCGTTCTACGATGCAGATTCTTATTGTTGTTGCTGTGGTACGTGATTGGCCACTTTTCCAATTGGATGTCAAGACTCAAGAATGCGTTCTTGTATGGAGACCTGCTAGAAGAAGTTTACATGCAACAACCACCGGTGTTTGTTGCCGAGGGGGAGTCCAATATGGTGTACGACTTCACAAGGCCATACATGGCCTAAGCAAAGTCCGAGAGCTTGGTTTTAGAAGCTCTCAAAGTTGATTGAACAGAAGGGGTTTGCCAGATCTACTGCAGATCACTCTCTTTTTATTAGGAGAACCCAGAGAGGTACCGTTGCTATTCTAATTTATGTTGATGACATTATTGTTATTGGCATCGATGAACATGGCATTCGAGCACCTAAGGATTTCCTTGGACAACAGTTCATGACCAAGTTCCTTGGCAAGTTGCGTTACTTTCTGGGCCTAGAGTTTGCTAGGAATCATCATGGTATGGTAATGATTCAAAGGAAGCATGCAACCGATCTTCTATCTGAGACAGGCATGAGAGGATGCAGATCTGCTACTACTTCAATAGATCCCAATGCTAGGCTTTATGATGATGACTCTGAGGAGGTGGATAAGAGATGGTATAGAGAGTTAATTGGGAAGCTGTTGTATGTTATTATTACTAGGCCCGATATATCATTTGTTGTTAGCAGAGTCAACCAGTTTATGGAGCAACCCAGGCATGTTCACATGGATGCAATTAATATGATCTTGAGATATCTAAAGTCTTCTCCAGGTGTATGCCTTTTATTCAGATGAGATACGCCTCTCACAGTTACTGGATGTGCATGCTGATTATCAAGGACAGGAAGTCCACTTTTGGTTTCATTGTGTTTGTTGGTAGCTCGCTGGTTTCATGGAAGAGTAAGAAATAGACAATTGTAGCTAGATCTAGTGTTGAATTAAGGTATAGGGCCGGCCCAAGGGAGCATGAAAATGATGTGGGTCAAGTCTGTCTTGACTGACCTAACTATTGAGGTGTCTCTTCTTATGTACCTCTAATGTGATAATCAAGTTGCTATGTTCATAGCTAATAATCATGCCTTTCATGAAAGAACAAAGCACATTGAAGTAGACTGTCATTACACCTGTGATTTGATCCAGAAGGGGTTTATTCTTACTTCTCATGTGGCTTCAGGTGATCAGATTGCAGACATGTTTACCAAAGCTCTTGCGAGGGGTCCCTTTCACCGTTGCTGTTCCAAGCTGAGCATGATAGACATATATGCTCCAGCTTGAGGGGGAGTGTTGAGATACTTATATTTCTGTGTCTTTATTTTATATATTTCTATTTCTTCAATCTACTTTATATAATTTTCCCTTAGAGATTTTCTCCTATATAGGAGAGCTCTACGGCTACGTTGAATACACCTTTTCATTTTCACAACTTTCGAGAGTCCACCTTCCTCTTTTGGCCTAGGCACCATCCCCTAATCTAGAATGTGGATCCCACCCTTTTCGCAAGTGCTCCCAGAAGCATTGGACCAATGATTCAAACTTGGTTCTGATGCCAGCTGAGACCACTGTGGTGGAGCAGAAAGAATCAGGATGACAAAAAGCACATGCTTGAGTAGAAATAGACTACCCCTAGAAAAAAACTGCCTCTTTCCAACCTACCAATTTCTTTTCCATCTTCTACACCAACGAGCGCCATCCGGAAGCGAGGAGCCTGACACCCTCAAGGGGAGACCCAGATAGATAACAAGGAGCACCTCAAGTGGGTAATAATGAGTAACTATGTCACTTGCATCATTCTCTGAGTGGCTGAAGAGGATTAACACCAAATTGTTTGGTTAATCTGAAGGCTTGAGATATCACCTAAAATGTCCAAGAGGAGAGACATATTTTTGGCCTTCTCTTCATCGTCTTCAATGAAAACAATAGTGTTGTCAACATGTTGGAAGATCAAAATAGAGATATTATCATTCTTGTAAGCGGGACGAAAGCCAATTTGAAGCCCAGTTTATCATCACAACCAAAGCATCAACTGCAATCACGAAGAGAAGAGGGGCCGATGGGCGTCCTTGGCTCACCACATGTTGCAACTGGAAGTAATCACCTTTCGTGCATTCATTAAACAACATGAAATAGAAATCTGTCTTAATACATCACTTCATCCATGCCACCCAAGTGTCCGGGAATGCCTCTACGTAGAAGAGAACTCCAGAGCAAGCGCTAGTCTAGACAATTGAATGTTAGAGTTATCTTATTATTGAGGTATTTCTCTTCTTTTATTTATTAAGTTCTGTAACCCCTTAAGGCCTTTATGTAATTTCCACTTTTGTTTCCCTAGGGTTTTATGCTATATAAGAAACCCTAGACCCATTAAATAAGACAAGAAATTTCATTCTCAAATCGTTCATGGTATCAGAGCAACGATCCTAGACCATGGCTTGTACCTACAGACCCTCCACTACCACTAGTCTCTCTCGACTACACAACAACATTCCTAACGCTTCACACAATACCTCACCATCGCACAGTAGTTGTTTTAGCTGCCTGGGATCGCCTTTGATCCTTGAAGGCCCCCACCTCGCCTTCTAAGGCTCCAACCACCATCGATTGGGGATGTGAATGCCTTTAAATCGTCGCCAGACTCTTAGCGGTGCCACCAGGATTGCCACGAGGCATCCCGACCCTGCACAAGTTTCTAGTGGCACCACCAGGAGACTTGCACCTTCCACCTAGCCTCAACAAGAGGCTCCAACCTCTCGCCTAGTTTCATAAGGATGTTTATAAGCCTTTGCTATGGGACCCACTCTTTACTGGGCCCTTTGTTGTTTCCACCTTGTGCCACATAACAAGGTTCATGGTCACCTTCTAAGTTTCCAGCACCAAGAACTGGGACCCGACCATCTTGAACCTTGATTTTCATGTGTGCGTGAATGTGTGCGGTATCTTCTTGATCTTTGCTTCTGACTGCCATGGCATCCAATCCTAACGAGTCCAAACCTCGATACACTACATCTTCTATGATGATACACGTGACTACTATTAAACTCAAGGGCGTTGAAAATTATTTCCTTTTGTTTCGTGCATTTAAGGTGTTTGTTGGCATGCAAAGGAAGATCTCTATCCTCATGAAAGATCCTCTTGAAGATGCTGACAAAGACTACGAGTCGTGTCTTGGTGACAATTATCAAGTCATGACATGGATGGTCGATAACATGGAATCCCATTGTAGAGAAGAGAATGAATCATTGTTTTATTCACGGGTCTAGGGTTTCTTATATAGCATGAAGCCCTAGAGAACAAAAAAGAGAATTACCTAAAACTCCCCGAAGGGTTACTTGACTTAAATAAATAGACGATACAATAACTCTAACACTCCCTCTCATGTTGGAGCATATCTATTGATCATGCCTACCTTGGAGATAAACAACGAGAAACATTTCTTCAGTAGCGCTTCGTGAATATATAAGCAAGCTGAAGCTTAATGGAGATATGTGGAGTAGTGATCCTTCCTTTTACATTAACATGAATAAAATGACAATTAACCTCAATGTGCTTAGGCCGCTCATGGAATACATGATTGGTAGCAATGTATGTATTGGACTTATTGTCACAGTATAAATGTACATGAGTAACAATTGAGAGTTTAAGTTTATATAGAAAGGAGATGAGACATGTAATCTCACAAGTGGCCTGCGCCATTACCCTGTATTTTGCCTCTACACTTGATCTGGAGACCACTCTCTACTTCTTGCTTCGCCAAGTAATAAGGTTGCTATCAACGAACTTGGCATATCTCATAGTGGATTGACAGTCCCCATAGAAGAGTCCCCATCGAGGAGATTCCTTTAAATATCGTAGGATCAGAATAACATCTTGCCAATTACTGTAAAAAGGTCTTGTCATGTGCTGGCTGGCTCTGCTCACAACATATGATATGTTGGCCTAGTAACAGTGAGGTAGAGTAGTTTGCCCACTAGGTTTCTATATCATATGGTATCCTTAAACTTAGGATCAATAGTTGTGGGCTGCTTCCTTAGTTCCGCATGAATGCCAGATGGCTTGCATCCAAGTAGACCGGCGTCAGTAAGAAAATATCTAGGCAATACTTTTGCTATGAGAGATGTAGTACCTCTGCAGTGCATTTCACATCAATGTCAAGAAAGTAGTGGAGTTGTCCAAGATCCTTCATGACAAAGATCTTCTGGAGGAAGGTTTTGATTTCTAAAATGCCTGCTTCATCGTCTTTAATGACAACCACGCCATCAACATATACTGCAAGTATGATAGTGCCAATAGATCTTCTCTTGACTAAGACATAGTAGTTAGATGTCGCCCTTAAAAGCCAAGCGTGCTGATCTCAACAGTAAGTCTGACAAACCATTCCAGAGGACTTTGCTTTGGGCCATATATGACCGTACGTAGTCGTGGCACACACACTTTCCCTCGACTATGTAACCCGGTGGTTACACCATATGAACCTCCTCTTTGAGCTCACCGTAGAGAAATACATTCTTCACATCAAGCTGAAAGACGCATCAACTGAAAGAATGGCGCGTATGATACCCATTCTTGCAGTTGGGGATAAAGTCTCAAAGTAATCAATCCCATAGGCTTGCGTGAAGCCTTTTGCAACTAGTCTGGCTTTCAATCTGTCAATGGACCCATATAATGAGTATTTGGTCATGGAGACCCATCTGCATGCCACATGATTAACTCTCCGGGGGCACGTCATAAGATCCCACATGCGTCGTGTGGTAATCAGAGGCGGAGGGAGAGGTGGCGGGTAGGGGACATGGCCCCCCTCCCATATTGGTAAATTATTAAATGGTCATGATATTTTCCATTTCTAGCCGCATTTCCTTCATTTTTTTTGAAATTTCTATAAATTGACAACAATTCCTTTCTCCTTTTTTTTTAATTTTCATAAAGTGTCACGATCATTCCTTTCTTCATTTTCCAAATTTTCGTAAAAGCCCACCAATTCTATTAAAGACGTAAAGAAACATATACATATATAGATGTTACTATATCGTTGTCTATTTTTAAATACGAATATAAATGTGGATACAACTATTGATGGATATGACAATTATATTACCATATCCTTAAAATATAGAGACATATGTAAAACGGATATTTATCACGTGTGAATAATGTTAGAAATATCATACAAATTAACTTAAATATACATATATTGGATAGGTGCACATCATTTGAATGTACAAGTATATTTATATTTTAAAATGGATAAACAGATACGGATACGAAGGTTTACAAATATCAAAGTGATATTCGTATACGTTTTAAAATAGATACGGATCTCAAAATATGCATAAAATAGATACGGTAGCGATCATATATAGATATATTTATATATGTTTGCATTCCTAATTCATATCCATCATTTTCCTAAATTTCCAGGAAACGACTCAACTTCCAACCTTCCACTTCCCCTTTCACTATTATTTCATATTGAAACCAATCCAACCTCATCCTTGCCATTCATGAAAACTTGTTCTCCATCACCTCACATGAAAAAACATTGGTCTAGTAGTCCGACATTTTAGCTACTCAGCACAGCTCCATCATCGGGACATCGACGACTCTAATGTCACTAATAGTCCAAAGTCCACTTTGCCATTCACGTGACTACATTTTTCCGAACTTAAGATTGGGAATAGGTATAGATATCCAAACTTATCCATTATTCGAAGATTGATTGAATATAGTCATGTGGGACATCCAATCATATGCCTTCTCATTTTATTTTAGGATTGGTTAAATATCATTGATATATATGGTAAAATGAGTCTGCCTCCTGGGAGGAGCTGACTTGACTCCTACCCGCTCCATTTTCCCTATTTTTTATTTTTTTTGAAAACGCTTTCATAGATTTCATTGCTATATCCCTAAATTATGTCATTCAAGTTTCGTGTGAAACAGAGGCTCCTGTGGCCTTCATCCAGACGTGGTCGATTTCAACAATTCTATGACCACTAAAAAGTGACTATCCAGAAGGAGGATGTATGAGTCTCTATTTTGCATGAAACTTGAATGACATAATATAGGGATATAATGATGAATTTCGACAAATTCATTTAAAAAAATAAAAATGGAAAAAATGAGGAAGGGGAGCCAAGTTAGCTCCCGCAAGGGGGAAATCCCATTTTTTCCGTATATATAACATTTGTATTTTTTTTGTAATAATATCTTTTTTTAATGATTGTGCTACAAAATACACTTTTCCATCTTCTACATAGTTGGCATACCTGTATATCATTTTATCATATGTTATATTTTTAATTAACTTTTTCAATCATATAATTGACCTCATAACATGCCTTATGGTTCAGACACAAATCGAACAATTTCATTTTATAATTTGGACATGAATCGTACATATATGTTTTGGCCCCACCTAATGGCATCCATTTCCTCATCTATGGCTTGCCGCCAACCATGGTCCTGGAGTGCACTATGATGATCTCTGGGAATTGAAGTGGCAATCAGAGCATCTGCAAGCCTCTTGTCACAGCTATATAAATCACCAGTAGAAGTGATATGTGACATAGGGTGTAAAGTACATTACCTTTTTTTTGCTTCCAGACTATATGAAGCTCCTAAAGAACATCCAGGGCAACAATAGTGGGAGCACATGAAGAAGGCATATCATACCACACTAAATGAACAAGCAAAGACACAAAAGTAGGTATAATGGTGTGCGTGTGTTCATAAATTATCGGTGGAATGGTGTGCGTGTGTTCATAAATTATCGGTGGAAGTGGTATATCAAAAGGGATGTCACTGATTGGCTTTGTAAAGAAGCTAGTTTGTTCAAAGAAGGTGACATCTGTTGAAATATAGTACCAATGCCCAACATGATCATAGCACATGTGACCCTTATGAGTGCGAGAGCAGCCAAGGAAAACACACTTGGTAGCTCTAGGTGACAATTTCTCAGCAACATGAAAGTTATGAACAAACACAATGCACCGAAAAATCCTAAAGGGTAAAATAAAAGGAGATTCATTAGGGTACATTAGAGAGAAATGAGTTCCCTCCTTTAGGATAGAAGATGGGACCTTGTTAATGAGACGAACATCAAGAATGACATCCCCCTAATAGCACTTTGGAACCTTCATATGAGTGAGTAGAGACCTGGCAATATCCAGATGTCTAAGTTTCCTTTCTGCTATGCCATTTTGCTGAAAGGTATACGGACATGCTGTCCGATGTACAATTCCCTAAGAAACGAAGAATGATGTTCAGTCCTATTGGGTGAACTCAATAGCATTGTTAGTTCGAATAATTTGAATACAAGCAGAGAAAGATGTTTTGATATATTGAAAGAAATTCTTTACAATCTTATTAAGCTCCGAACGCTCCTTTATTAAATAAACCCAAGAGGATTTATTGTAATCATCCACAAAACCATAAAGTATATGTGAGGCCCCCAAACATAACAATGGACTAAATAAAAGAGTGGTATGACACGACTCTACATGGACAAAAAAAGAAGCTCGATGATGTTTCCCGTACTCACACGATTCACGCTGAAAGGGATTCAGAGTAGAGAATTCGTGGAACATCATGGAGAGGGCCTTGGCAGAAGGATACCCAAGGCACAGATGCCATAGGAGCGGATTGTGGAGATAAACACTTCAATAAGAGGGTACATCTAGATAATAGAGGTCATTCTTCTCATATTCCCTACCAAAAATTTGCTTCGTTTGGATATCATGAAAATAACAACAAAAATCATCAATATCATACGAAACTCAATATGAATCTTATGAATAAACAATAAGCTGAGAGGAAAATCAGGGACACATTGAACTCTAGACAATGAAGCTTGGATGAGATCACCATAGTTTCGACGATATACATGCGAATGCGTTCCATTGGCCACTCAAACCGACTTTACGGATGAAGAGGGGTTGGAGAAGGTTAGTAGGCTACCTTCTGTTATTGAATGTGTAGAGGCTTCAGAGTCAATGATCCAAGCAGAAATGGAAGTAGCGGCAGCTTTGACTATTGTACCTGAAGTCTAGCTAGACTAGCAATAGTCCTCTCACTTATGGAAGCGACGGGCCCATGGTTTCTAGAATCTGCATCAGACAAGAGTAATCCACAACATCAAATTGAACCATCTATCCACTGGATTTTGGAGACACCTCTACAACATGGTAGGCGTTCTCACTTCTCAAAGCCACTATCGGATAAATGATGAGGATAGTCAAACTTTTGCCAACATCGCTTGGACGAATGATTCCAACGACCACAATAGATGCACTGTGGGTACTAGGGGGTAGTAGTGTCATGTCCACGACCCAAGTCATATCCATAACCCGCGACTAAAGTCGCGGTCTCGGTCTCCTCGAAAGCTCTGTCGTTCTCCTCGCCTAGATGATGCATAGTGTGCAGAGTTCTCTACGAAGGGTAAAGTAGAAGGCTGTGCTACATATGTCTTCAGTTCTTGAAACCGAACAAATATGATCTTGATCGACGACAGAGTATCAAACTTCTTGAACAACTTCTTTACAATCGAGTCCAATAAGAAAGTGTTGCACCTACCAGTCAGATCGTTCCTGCACTTGTGTAGTATAATAGGCAGTCTGAAAAATCACAAGCTCCTCGTACATGCTGGTGAGATGCATGTAGTATTTGAATAGACTAAACTCCCTGCGATGCATACCATATCTGCATGTATATATCTGCGAGTTGAGACTTGGTTGCATTCTGAGAGTATGTCTGTTCAAGATCGTCCTACTTCTCCTTGGTCGAGTCCTTGTAGAGCAGATTCGTCGCACTATGTGGCTCAACACTGTTGGTCATCCAAGTGATGACATGGTATTTGTCCCCTAGTCATGTGTCGTAGTCTTTGTCTGTCTCCTCTAGAGGATCTTTTGTCAAAATATAGATTTTCGTTGACCACTGACGAACACCTTGAAGATACGAGATCAGAGCATGAAGTTTTCTGTGTCCTTAAGTTTGATAGAAGTTCCTTGTACTGTCATAGATAACGTAGTGTATATGGGCTTGGTCTTAGTAGGAAGAGATACCATTATGGTCATGCAAAGAGATCAAGAAAGTAGCTTTGTTTTTGAATCACACATATGTGAGTTGGGAAGTGCCCTAGAAGTCATGCACAAGCTTGTAGAATTTGTGTTATAGAGCACGTCAGGGGGTCCTTGAGGACCCTGGCGACAACCCCCATGGGGTTGTGATGCCTTACGAAGATGCTGGAGGGGTTTCAGGTGGTGCACAGTGTTACACAGTCACACAAGTGGCCATGGTGAGGTTCCGGGAGACATGACACTGAAGGCGAGGTAGGGCGGTGCTAGTGACAACCCAAATGGGTTTTAATGCGGTGAGGGCACTGGAGGGGTTTCAAAACGAGGTAGGGCGGCGCTGGATGGGTTTCCACACTAGGGCGGCAGTGCTGGAGTTGTTTCCAGGTTGTGGAGACAACCCAGATAGGGTTGGGGTGGCGCCACAACAGTGGAGGGAAACCACAGAAGCATTGGAGGGCATCATTGGAGTGTTTCCAAGCACTGGTGATAGCCCTGATGTGCGCTAGATGCGCACGAGGGCGGTGCATGAGTTGGGACGTGCTCGGCGCGGGATCGTAGGGAGAAAAAAAGGGTATGTAGGAGCGTGGTTGGTAGTGGGAATTAGGTCAGAACGCAGGTTTGATACCTTGTGGAGAAGTGAATGAATCATTGTTTGTTCCATGGGCCTAGGGTTTCTTATATAGCGTGAAACCCTAGAGCGAAAAATAGAGAATTACATAAAATTTCATGAAGGGTTACATGGCTCAAATAAATAGAAGATGTGATTGTGGCAAACCTTGTGTACAAGGATACTGCCAAGGACATATGGGATGAACTAGATCAAACTTATTCGCAGCAGACGACCAAGTCTTGTCTTGTAGATATATGTATGCTGATTTGGTTGGCATCTTAGGGAGAGTCTACTCTTGTGGAATACTATCGGCTCCTCGTTGGTTTGTATGAGGAGCTAGCCATTTTTAAGTCCCCATGTTGCACCAAACATGTAATATAGAGGTCCGAATGGCGGGTTTTCGATTGCTTGTCGTATTACATTTATGTTATCAGATGGCGAGGGAACAGTTTCTCACATCAAATACCTTGCCATCCATTAAGGTCATTTTTAGTCAACTTTAGGGGTTTGTTTGGTTGATGGGTTGGGGTGGGTTGGAGTAGCGTGATGTGAATAGTAACTATTTCGAATGGTTGTGAGGGTTGGAGAGGGTTGGAATAAAGAATTAAGTTTGCCTAACCGAGTTATGGTTTTCCTGTGTCTCTAACTATTTCGAATGATTTGGTGGTGCAAGTTTTTTTTTGAGGCTCCATTTGGTGGTGCAAGTTGCCTAACAGAGTTAAGGTTTTCCTGTGGCTCTTCAGATCTGGGAGGGTCGTTACCAAGGATCATCGGGGACAACTGCTGGGATTGGAAGATGTTACATGCGTAGATGCAGTTTGACGAGGGATGATGCATCATTTATTCTTCTTTTTCCCTTTCTTTGCTAAGGTCTAAAGTCGGGCCAACGTCAGGTGGGTTGCGCGGAATGATTGTCCCGCCTTTTGGAGAGACATTCGATCAGTGTGCGACTTTGGACATGAGGATGCTTCGTTCCTGTTCGAAGTGGTGTGGTCGATTTGGTTGCTAGGAACAAGGCCATTTTGGGGGTGGGGTGGAGATGTTTCATATCGATAATATAATGGTGCATTCTACGACGCTCTATGTAGCATGACAAGTGTGATATGATGTTATACCCATACATTATTATCTTACACACACACACATCCTGTGGTGGGTCCCAAGTTGGGACACCACCTCGTTTCTCTTTAAAAAAAGATCATTGCAATGCAAATTGTGCCAAAATCCATGGGGTATGTTGGGCATTGTTGCTTGTTGGGAAGCCAATTTTTGAAGGAGATAGACGCCATGTTGAAAATGTTATTGCATACACATCGCACATATGAAAACTCTAGACGACACAATTGTAATTAGTTAATAATGAATAAAAGGTATTTATGGGCCACCATTTATTAAAGGTGAGTAGTAAAAAAACTAAATGGCAATAATACGGACATGAAGTTCTACATAAACTTGGAATTATGGATCACTATATATAAAATTCGGATTAGACTTAAAGAACTTCGATTTCACACACGTAATTGTGGATATTGTGGCATATGTTGGATAACATTTTATGATGTTAGTTGTGCCCTGATCTAGCTCCTTGAATCTTGAACTACTCATAAACCATTGTGATCGAACACTTTAAATGATTAGTAGTATAATATCTAAAGTACCCGAGGTATGTAGCTCCATACAGATGGACCTTATATTCATATAAACTTAAGTAATTTTTATTTCAAATAGAAATTGATATAAATGCAATAACATTTATTAATAAAGAACTCGCTAGGGGCTTAGATACCCAATAGTTTCCTGCTAGCCCTCATAGCCATTCTCGGAACCTTTTTAATGCACATAATCATTACTAGATGATTAAATGACTTTTGAATCACATGTTCTTGTCTTGGCCCTCTTTAGCCTAGAAGAATGTTTGCATCATAGATTCATTTTTTCTCCTAATAACTATCATGAGCAACCTGATGGAGAATAAAAGACACGAACCACCAATAAAACATGCTCGAGGACTATCCTCCCACCTTTTGAAAGCATTGCAGCTTTCCATCCAGCTATCTTCCTCTCTAATTTGTCAAGCAAGGGGCATTAACCCAAGACTCTAAGTTTGCCAGCAACCAATGGAAGCTCCGGATATATGATTGGAAATACGCCTTCACGACAATGAAGAACATGCACCTCACTATGGGTGAACTCAAAAGACACAAAGCAAGACATACAACCTAGTGGAGATAATGATATTTGATGATTTCTGATTGATTACAAACTCGAATTTAGTTTATGTTACAGTGGTCAAGTTGCTAGAGCATAGATTGAAATGGGTTATCAAGTTGATTATTAGCTTGCTGTCGACAACTTTTGTGCCCGATAAATACATGGTTGACTCCTTGGTAATGGCTTCTAGTCTGCTTTCGAAAGTGGACTTCTTGAAGGAATATGTCAACGTTGATTGGAATTGTTTTATGGAGATTGGTACATAATAGAGGCATTCCACATCTCTAGCTCACCTAGATAAGAATGTGGCTAACGACTTGGTTCTTATTGAGATATTAAGTATCTTTTATTCATTATATGTATTTTCTTTTCTTTTTGTAAACATTATGTAATTTGCCTAACATTTTCTCCTTTATATATGAGAACCTTAGGGCCTCATGAGCAAGCAACTCATTATTTTCTCTCCACATGGTATCATAGTGACTGCCCTATACCAGAGTTCCAGTACCCCACCGGTTCCCTAGTCCCCATCTACCACCCCTCTTCATATCATGTGCACCGCTAGTGCTCCAACCCACATGTGCGTCGTCGTCGCCCACCCAAGCCTTTTTGCTGCCACCATAGTCCCTCCAAGGGTCCGCACGTGCCTCAAACACTCCAAGGGCCTTGCGTGCGCTGCCCAACCCTATCCAGGACATCCACACCGCCATAGGGTCCACACAGACCATCATACATCGTTGTTGGGACAGTGGAGGACCCAACCTACGCTTGCGTACCACTGTTGGACTCGCCGTAGGCCCTTGGCCACCACCGCTAGCCCCCTAGGGCCCCCCCTATGCCCTCCACCGATCCTCTAGGGTACTTCTTTACCTCTCCAGTGCTGCCTCGCTTACAGAAAATGTTAGATTTTGACCGGAATAGGTGATTCAGACCAATAAATCACCTTTTCTGACCTCACACGGATTGATAAATGACGAGGATGGTTGTATGAGTCTACACGTACATCCAATCCTCTATATGATTGTGTAGATTCACTCAGATCGGTCTGCTACCCCAGTCGAGTTCCATTTCGGCCTCTTTTTCATCTTGTCAGAGAGCAATGGTGACGTCTTCTCTTCGTTCGGTGCCTTCAAAGGCTTGTCTCCCATCTTGAAGATAGATTATGCCAACTAAGAGTTGTGGTCCATGCAACTCTTAACCATAATGCAATGCAATAAGCTAATAACAATGAGCAGATTCTTACATAGCTGGAGTAGATAGATAAGATTGGGGAGAATGCTTCGTGGAAGCAAGATGATGCGTACATGCATATTTGACTCTTTGGTACTCTTATCACGGAGATTGCCAATGACATTTTTGAACCAACCTACTACCAAGATGACGTGCGATATTTTGGCTGCCACATTTGGCCAAGTAAAGAATGCTGCCAAGATTGTTCAGTTACAGTTCGATATTTACACGACTAAGCAGAATGGTCGTCCTCTGCATACTTTCTACCATTCGCTTTATGGCATGTTTGAGAAGCTTCATAATTTCATGTCCATGACCTCATCTACCGAGCAACATATGACTTACAAGAACTCCACGATGGTTGGAGTTTTCTTGGATGCTCTTATATTGAGTACGCAACAACGCATATACAACTTCTTACCAGTGCAACGATACCTCCCATGGAGGAAGCATACAATTGACTCAACAGTATTGCTGTTCCACATCCGACCACCACACAGACTCCAACGATGGCCGCATCTCATGGCATGGGAGACTTTAGTCAATTCAGAGGGCATGGTCCCAGTGACAGAGGAGGCAAACGTCAGTGTGGCCCTTGCACCTATTACTGTTGTCCGGTTTATTCTGAGAATACATGTCATGAGAAGCGTGGTTATTCCACCTCTTCTCTTGTGGTAGAGAAGATTGAACCTCCTGATAGTTAGACTACTCCTACAGATTCACGAATTGATGACATTATCTCCCATCTAAGGGAGATAATGACTCATGTTATTGTCACCATTACAGGTCCCACAAATGTTGCAACCTCTGTCAGAGCTTCTTTGAGATCCTCAAGTATAATTTATGCTTTTACTAGTTGTAGCATGTCAAATATGACATAGTGGATCTTGAACTCTGGTGAATGACCTCAAATTTCAACGAAATTTCACTAAAATTTTCTGAAATTTCCTTTTCTTTTGGTCATCGAAATCGAAACGCTCCCTTATTTCTTTTTCCAGGATTTCAACGAAATATCATCGAAACGTCAACGAAATTTCATCGAAATTACATGTCGTTTCGACGAAACAAAAAAATAAGGGAATCTTCCTTTCGCTTTCATCAATTTTCGCATATATTAATGCATTTTTAGTTATTTATTCTCTAATGTGTTGAGTTGTTAGGGTGATTTGTATTGTTTAAATAAGTTTCTTTGGTTAGTTTCTAATTGTTATCTAAATCCAAACCAAATTAGTTAGGCACACGATTTAAGAGTTTAATTAAAGTTTTATCTGGAGATATTTTTGTTTTTTCTTTATTTTGATATATATGTTTTAATTAGTAGTTATCATATTTGTATTCTCATTCTTATTGAAGATGTGCTTATATATCACCATTCTCTTCATATTCAAAAGGAGAAACCAATGGCTTCTAAGTACAGTTCCAAATCTGGTTCTGGTTCTGAGCAACATACTACTTTTTTGACTGTTGGGACGATTGGATGGTAATTTAATATTACATATCATATTAATATCTTACTATTAGCAAAAAAACTATTTTTATCTCATTTATTGAGTTAAAGAATATTAAAAGTCTTTATTTTTTTTAAAAAAATGAGTTTTCAAGTAATTTCCCCAGTTTCTGGCCATTTCACTGAAATTCCCCCAAATGTCTCTCCTGGCATACCGAAACGAAACCAAAATCCGACATTTAAGGCATTGCTCCTGCCATTTGTGTAGAGACAGAGCGTAGTTTAGTTCATACAGATCTATACCCCTTGTTAGATCAGTCATCATTATGAACGTGGTTCATTAACTATTACGTGACATGGGAATGTGCATTTGACACCATCCATTCGCCTAAAAAATGTCTAATATGCACACGATTTTCAGATGAATTTACTTTCGGTTAGTCATATGACCAGGGATCTGCATTATCCTGCTATTTTGACTCCTTTTCTCTTGTGTTTTAGGACATACTCACGGGCAAGGTAATCGGATGTGGTCGTGAGTAGAGGGTGCTCTACATACTGGTCCAGATTCCTTGTACTCGTGCCTCTACAATTCCTACTGGATTAATCTCACCCTACTTGCGGCATCTTCGTTTTGACCATTTTCCTTCACAAAAGTTGATTCATGTCCTCCCATAGATCTCTACGTGTTCTACCTTCCAATGTTAAAATTGCTAGCTTGGGAAGCGTCATGGATCTTCTTTTCCTGGTCATCAGTCAGTAGAAATAGTCATTTATTTGAGCTAGTTCATTTTGACGTTTGGGGCCCTGGTCGTGTTCTTGATCATCAAGGACACAACTTTTATCTTGTAACAACAGAAGATTATTATAGGCTTTCTGGGATTTTTCTTTTAAAAAATAAATCTCAAGTTGAGTCTGTCATTAAAATTTTCATTTTCGAAATAAAGGACATTTTCTCTGCTACTGTTAAATTTATTTGCTTTGACAATGCCTTAATAATATACACATTATAGTTTTCTGAGTTCTTCATGTCTAGAAGATATACTGGGCATCACATTACTTATGGTCTGCATTGACACATTGTACATGCTTGTATATTTGGGTTCTCCTAAAACTGGATTGAACTTAATGCACCTTAACAAACATGATCAACACTACTCTCCTTTTAGAGGGCCTTTAAAACTGCAAGAACAGTTCTCCCTCTCCCTCTGTTTTGAGAGAAGGTTCCGAGTCTTTTCCAATCTCCATGTCCAAAAGGAGCACAGAAAAACTTGAAATGGGTATCCATTCCCTGACAATGTTCTAGCAGCTCTTGTTAAAACTTTTCTGTCATCAAGATAGAAGGGGTTGGATGATCGGTATCATTGTGCCTGGATCTGAAAAGGAGAAATTAAAAATGTTCAATGCTGTATGCCCACCGAAGTGCATTGCTTGGTGAATGATCCCTTCAATCCTTTGATCCAACAACAATGCCTAATCTGGCAAATATTCCAAGGCATTGTAATACTACAGTTTCAGCCCTTCACCTTTATTGTTGCCTACTATAAATGTCTTCAACAAGGATTCCGCATCTGGACTAGCCATATATTTTTTGGTCGGAGCATTCAATTCATAGTTTCTTTCCCTAATAGTCTTTTTGGTATTCTTTCCTTACCCACTTCATTTTATGTTGACTGCTTATTTGTAAACCTTAACCCTAGGGGTCCGTTTGGTTGAAGGGTTGGGCAGGGTTGGGTTGGGTTGGGGTACCCCTGTGAATAGTAAACTGTGAGGAGAATTGGGAGGGTTGGAAGGAGGGGTACCTCGGGTTGGGCCAACCAAACCCTGCCCAACCCTGCTACCAAACGAAGCCTAGGGGTATTCCGATCGACTCGTTATATAAGAGTCGCCTCCATTGCAACACCAACTCTAGGACCGACTCTGCCTATATAAGGAGCCCGAGGGGTCTCATTATATTTATGCAATTCATTCTGATTTCAACTACTTAACATTACGTGATAAGACATTGTTGATTCTTTTGGACTAACCATTAAGGTAATGCTATCTATGACCATTTCATTTGTAAAAAAATGGGCATGACAAATATCATGCACTTGTTTCATGGCCAATATATATAATATATATAATAAACTATGTATGCTACTAGCGAGTAGCTAACATGGTACTCTCACCATTTTATCTTATTTTTTGTGATTTTTTTTAAAAAGTTATGGGGGGATTTTTATCATATATTGTCATGATGTTGTCATTCAAATTTCGTGAAAAACATACACTCCTAGCATGTCCATCTTGAAGGGGCTAGTTTCAACAATTTTGAGACCATCAAATTTTGACATGCTTGATGAATGGGATAAGAATATCAAAATGAGTCGAAATTTGAATGACAACACTATGACAATATGTAATTTAAATCCCCTCAAAAGTTTTTTTTAAAATACCATGAAAAAATAAAAATAAAAAGGTGAGAGTAGCGAAGTTAGCTACTCCTTGCCTCTGGTGGCATATACATTTTACCCATATACATATATATGGATGATTTCCTTGTTTAATGCATTTTCCTTGTTTCCCTTCATCTTTTGTTTGGCATGTGGAAATTCTAAAACATTGATGATTGTTAATGTGTGCCCCAATGCTATTTATTTGTCAAATACAATGCCATGTCTCAGTTTTTCTTCTCGAGTAAGAAATGTTGAATTTCCGCGGCAATTGAGACATGATTAAGAAATGGAAAGAGTTTTAGCCATATAGCTATTTACATGCACTATTTTTGTGCCTGGAGCTGAAATGGAGAAATTAAAATTTCCAGTGCTGTATATGCCCATTTATGTGCTTTGCTTGGTGAATGATCCCATTGATTTTTTAATCAAACGACAATACCTTTACCCGACAAATATCCAAAGGCATTGTAATACTAGAGTTTCTGCCCTTCACCTCTATTGCATATTGCTGTAAATGCCTTCGAGATTGATTCTGTATCTATGGACCTTGCCTGAGATTTTTTGGCCTGAGCCTTGAATTAGCAGTTTCTTCGGCTAATAATCATGTTGGGATTTTTTCCTTGATTATCATTTAATAAACATTCCATGATGACACATTGTTGCTTCTATAGGACTAATTACTAAGGCAATGCTATCAACGACCATTTTCATTTGTATAAAATGCATATGACAATTGTTAAATATCAGACGCTTGTTTCCTGGCCAATATGCTATATTTGGAAATCCAATGCATTTTCCTCATTTCCCTTCATGTCTTGTTTGGCAGGTGGAAATTCTAAAACGTTGATTATAGTTAATGTGTGCCCCGATGCTATTAATTTATCGCATACACTATCATGTCTCAGTTTTTCTGCTAGAGCAAGAAATGTTGAATTGAGCCTTGGCAACAGAGACACGATTAAGAAATGGAAAGATGTGGTATGCTCCTGTTTCTCTAATAAATTTCAACATTTTAGACTCTCTCTTATCTTTTGGTAGTATTTGGAAATGGGGACTGCATTAAATGGGGAAAAATTCGGACTTTGTTTTTTTGTGAAATTCTAGTACAATGTGGAACTCATGAACTTGATTCATGGAAATGGTCCGAAGAAAATGCAGGGAATGGTTGCATATTATATACACTGAATTGATTAGCCCCTCCAGATACTATACATAGTCTGAGCTTTGTGGATTAGGCCACCCTTTCATCTGGGCGTGTTAATATATGGTGTTAGCCTGTCGTTTGTCCAGATACGTACATAGTAATGAGCATTGTGCCCCTGACGACCCATTCCTCTTTATGTGTTAGTATACTCGATTGACCTATCCCTTCTCCATGCATGATACTTAGTATGAGCCTGATGCACCAGGTTGCCCTTTCCTCTGTGTGTGTTATTTGTTTACATTCTGTGGTTTTATACATACACTTTTATGCAATGGTAGAAGTTTATCAAACATCACATTGTTGTTGAATCCACAAAGACATCAGATATTTAAGGCAATTTGTGGTGCTACTTAGATAAGTATGGATACATATTATATACTTCATCTTGAAAAAATACTGTACAGTGCATTATAATGCACTATGTAGTAAGAAACTAAACATGAGGTTCAGGGAAGTTGATTTTTTTTTGAATAAAAAAGGGGGGACTCTTGTGGTGGTGCCTACCCCAAGATATATCAAAGCGGTTAAATTATAGGAGCCAGGTGTCTAGGAGAGATCTAGCTAAGTGACTTACATTCTCAACATAAAACTGCTCGGCTCTAGAATGATACCATAGTGTGTTAACCAGAGCCCACATATTTGCCGTCGATCTCTCCACTTCAGTTGCTGGTTTGAACTTATTCACGACTAAGCTTTCCCAAAAATTAAGATGTGAAGAGACATCAATACAAGCAATATCAGTCAATTCCCAAACTTGGTGGGTGCAAGCGCAAGAATAGAAAAGATGATTGATATCTTTAGAAACTAAACCATAAAGGAGGCAAGCTGTATCCTCTCATGGTCGAAAAATGGATTTGTACGCTGAGGTCATGGTCCTCTCCCACGTTGGATACCTTTATAGGTATCCAAAGGGCCGAAATAAATTCGTAGTCCCATTCCATAGCCCCTTGTTGGATATTGGGTGGAGTCGTGAGTACAATATGCCTTCTTGACCGAGAAATAGCCATCCTATTGGATCCAATGCTCCAGTCCCATATACGACCTTGCAAAACCATAAATGAAATTAGCCAACTAAATAAAGTCTTGAAGTCGTTAAGGATTGATGATCGAATTGGACAAGGAACACTACATGCTCATTTTCCTTGACTTTTCGCTTTGGCAACTGATGGTAGTTGTTCTATGAAGATTTCTTAGGAGGGCGATAGCTGGATCCCACTCTTTTACACTAATTTATCAAGCCTGCATTTCACCGAGTTTCTGCAACTTTTGGTGAGTTCACCATCTTGCGAATGACTAATTGATACTGTAGGTTATTGGTCATGAGATGATACGCAGTTCATGGTGAAGAATGCATACAAGGCTTTCTACTTGATGGTTTTTGATCCGGCGAGTGCCTTTGACCATTTCATTAACATATTAAGATGGAAGATTTAGCTGCGAATCTGGATTTTTATTTGGTTGTTGCGAAGGGATGACCTTATGACTAGTAAACAGAGAGCCTGGTTCTTTCTTGGGAGTGACAATACATGTCTGCGATCTTTGAAGGTATACGAGAATGATGAGCACATATTCTTCAGATGGTATGTTGTAAGAGAGGTGTTGAGCATAATGCGTATTGAGATGGTCTCCACCTCCAAATGGGTTTGTTCCTGGCATTCCTTGGATAGTTTGGGATATGGGAGTAACCCCACCAAGATTTGAGTGGCAATTATCTATGTTCTATGGCATGCATAGAATGGATCTATCTTTCAGGTAAACAAATTTATATAGAGAATGTAATTGAGCTTGCAAAAAGCTAAAAGACGTTATAATCCTTGTAAATTTTTATAATGTTATATATACTATTTTATAATGTTAATATATTCGACTGGGCGGTTCACTGCTCTTATCCGTGAACCCAGCGTTGCTGCTTCCTCAGTTGTGGGCCTGGTCGGGGATGACTTGAGCGCTATACCTGGGATTTCTTGTGTCACCGTTCTGGAGATTGAGGAGGTGGTGATGCCTCGGCTTGAAGACCTGGAGGGTGCACATGCCTCGTTGCGAGCTATTTCGGAGGAGACATCTGTCACGAAGGTTGAAGATGAGATGGGGCAAAGATTTGGGGCCTGTTATAAGCGAAAGAAGGGAGCATGGATGAATAAACTTAGGAAGAGAAGGTTGATGTTGGGCCCAACAGGTTCCAGCTAGGGGGAAGAACGCTTGCAGGTGAAAGCAAATGTAATCCGTGGTCGTCCTAGCTACTTTAGTTTGCTGGATAGGGTCTTTGCTGCAAGCTTGGGCGTGGTGCTACCTGTGAAGAAGAGTAATCCTAATTTTTTATGAATTTTATCTCGTTGAACGTGAGAGGGTTGGGCCGCCCTGATAAAAGGCTGGGTGTAAAGAACATTATTCTGGAAGCACGAACTGATATATTGATTCTGCAGGAGACGAAGGTTCGGGGAGAAAAGGGGCTCTATGGCGGGATTTGGGTTGTGGAAGGTTGTTCGACAAAGCGAAGATTGAGGCGCAAGGTGTGGCGGGAGGTCTTCTAACTGGTCGGAAAGGTACTGTCATTGAGAAGGTTGGGGAATGGAAAACCCTCTTCTCCATCTCCATTGGCCTTAGGCATCTTTCTGATGGTATCTCTTTCACGGTGACCAACGTTTACGGTCCCATAGGTTGTGAGAGGGGTTGTCTAGCTGATGATATTGTTTGAGTGGATTCGTTTAGAGGAGAGGGTATTTGTCTGATTGGGGGAGATCTTAATGTGACGTTGCAATTGGAGGATAGGCTGATGCAGACTAGAGGGAGGGACCCTAGGTCTGAGGAATTCAGGAGCATGGTGCACTCTTTGGGCATACTGTGGTAGACGCTTCCGGATGCGCGCACACTTGGCATAATAGGAGATCGAGGTTGAGGTTGGACATATTCTTTTTATCGCATGAAGATACCATGTCTTTCTCGCTCGCTAGGGCGAGGGCTCTACCGCGGTCACGCTCTGGCCATACTTCCATTCTTTGGGAATCATGTGAGCAGGGCTGTAGTTCTTACTTTTCAAGTTTGAGCGTGCTTGGCTGTTGGAAGAGGGGTTTAAGGAATTGGTTGTTGAGAAGTGGCAAGGTTGGCAGCCTGACGGTTCGGTTGTGGGTCTGTTCGTTGCAATGTTAGCTCTACTGAAGAATTTTCTAGTGACTTATGGGCATGGAACTAAATCTCGCGAAATTTCGCCGAAGTTTCGGTTTTGATGGGTGGAGCATCTCGAAACCCATATGAATATCTGTTAGAGTATTTGGTACTAGTGCGCCATGTTGAGTTGTAGCAGGGTAAATGGATCCTGGAGAAGATCCATTTACCCCATCCTGTGTTTAGTCCCATACCGCCCAATGGTGGGACTTGGAGGCTTTGGGAAGGCTATATAAGGAGCCCCAGACCTCCTGTACTCATTGAGAAAATCAATAGAGAAACTTGCCCCTTAGAGGGCTTCTCCCGTGGTTTCATCCCGCTCCTCACGGAGTAGGGTTCCACGTTAAATCTTTGTGTTCTTCCAGTTTCATATTTCTAGATTATGCTCTGTTTATCATTCGCTTCCGCATTCTTCATATTTTATAACATGGTATCAGAGCGGGTCGATTCTCGAGGGTTTGTTCTTGAGATTTTTTTTGAGAATCGATTTTGATGGTTTTTGAAGATCTTTTCAAGATCTGTATTTGTTCAAGATTCATTTGTAATGATTGTAAAGATTTATATTTGAAGATCAGTTTTTGTTCAAGTTGATTCTAGGGTTTCATGAAACCCTAGATCATCGTGGGGCCAATCTTCACTCTCAAGGCCGCGTATTCAGCCGTTTCTTCGTCGCATCAGATTTTCAAGAGCCTCCAGGTCGACGTACATGCGGCGCATACTCCCCCTCGTTCTCCATCATACCCCCTTCTCGTTCTCCAGGCACACAAGCGTCTCCGCACAAGGACCTCCAGGCTCCAGGCGTCTCCGCGCAAGGTCCTCCAGGCGGAGGTCCCCGGTGAGCCACCTTCGTCTTCAGCGACACGCGACTTTATGGGGCGCTCGAAAACCTACCAGGCGCGACTGCGATATCCTGGCGGCACCGTATCTCCACAGGCCCCATCGCGCATCAGATATCGGCGACTCGCAATCTCCTCCACGAGGGTTTGCAATCATCATCAGTTCGCAATCTCCTCCAGGCTTCGTGCGGCGTCGACCTCCAGATTATCTTCAGGCGGCGCACCCTCTCACAACGAGGGTTTGCAGACGTGCAACCCTAATGGGGAGGATCCGGTTGGAACGGGCCCGTGTAGGCCCTCTTTATTAAAAGAAATTTTGTAAAAAAAACCCACGTAAAGGGGTAGCGGGCCCGTGGTTAACAAATTGTGAGGGGTTATTACCGTAAGGTTCAAGTTTGTGAAAAAAAGGCAGGGGGTGCAAATGAAAAAAAAAGGAGAGATAAGAAAACGGGGGGGGGGGGCGCGTACATGTGAAAAGCCGTACGCAACATTGTCAAAAAAAAGGAGGAGGAGGTTTTTTTTCGAAAAAAAAGGCGCGTACAAATTGAAAAAGCCGTACGCAAATAGAGAAAAAAAGGAAAATATATATATTGATGAGAAGCCGTAAAAAACATGAAACGGCTTTAAAAAAAAGTTGGTTGAACGGCTTAAAAAAAAGAAGAAAAGAGCCGTAAAAAAATGTTGTCACGGCATATTAAAAAAAAGAGGAGAGAAAAGGAGAGGCCGAAAAAAAACGGCCAAATGTTATTCATGTTTTGAGAAGTCGAACATTTTGTGATCGGCTTAGTGGTGTTTTTGTCCCCGTCATTGTTGTCTTCTCCCAACTTGGTCGACATCCATGTTTTCCGACAAGTATGGGAGAAAGGGGGAGTATGTGTAGAGTCACAGGTCATCTCAGATACCTTCTCCAGTTCCAGATTGCAGATTCTCCAGACCAGCCGAATTTCAGACTCTACGGTTTTCAGATGAAGATTTCATGCGCAAGTTTCCAGACTCGACGTTCAGATTCCGGGTCCCAGTTTGATGCGCAGTTGTTCAGACTCGACGATTGTCTTCCGAGTCCAGGTTTCAGACACGCATATATTTGCGGTCATTTGCAGATGAGCATATGTCTTCTTTGTTGTCAGGCCAGAGTTTTCATGTGAGCCATAGGGACTCCAGAGCAGAGGACCATTCCCTATGCCATTGAGGGCAAGGGTTTTCATGTGGTATCATAGGTACACCAGAGCAGTGCACCATTCTCTGAGCCAGATGGGAGAGACCCAGTTCTCCGACGAGGAGACTTCAGGCGCAGTTCAGACTCGACGTTCAGATTCCGAGTCTTCAGTTGACTCACACTCTAGCCCGTTCGTCCTCCTCACCTGCACGGCATGAGAAGCAACGTCCTCGACTGCAGCATGTGCGCGTTGGGTTGATATTGTCCGTAGTGTACTGTAGAGTTGAGTTGAGTTTATTTCTGTTTGTCCAAGCTGAGCATTGCATGCTCCAGCTTGAGGGGGAGTGTTAGAGTATTTGGTACTAGTGCGCCATGTTGAGTTGTAGCAGGGTAAATGGATCCTGGAGAAGATCCATTTACTCCATCCTGTGTTTAGTCCCATACCGCCCAATGGTGGGACTTGTCGGCTTTGGGAAGGCTATATAAGGAGCCCCAGACCTCCTGTACTCATTGAGAAAATCAATAGAGAAACATGCCCCTTAGAGGGCTTCTCCCGTGGTTTCATCCCGCTCCTCACGGAGTAGGGTTCCACGTTAAATCTTTGTGTTCTTCCAGTTTCATATTTCTAGATTATGCTCTGTTTATCATTCGCTTCCGCATTCTTCATATTTTATAACAATATCGATTTCCCGGATTTCGACCGAAATCTCACGAGATATCGTCGAGATTTCGGGTCATGTCGTTATCTCGCCTGACAATGGGAATCTGCAATTAAGAATCCACCCATTTGGAGATATGGATCGAAATTTCGGTCGAAACTCGCCCATTTCGACCGAGTTCCAGCAACAACCTCTCCAAACTTCCTCCAAGGTCATTTTTCACCCCTTGCTTCAAGGTAAGCCCAATTTGGCCAAATTTTCATCAAATTCTTCATTTTAGGGGTTTTACTCTTAAGTCGTTGATATAGCTTGGTATGGTGTTTTTTTTGAGAGATTTCAATATCTAGCTTTATTTTGGAGACGGAAATTAGGGATTTTGTGTTTTAAATGCACAATAATGATAGTTATGAACATATTATCTCGGATCTTGTGTATAACATGAAGTAAAACGTACTTTGAGAACATTTTGTAAGATCTATAGAAGAGGAAATTGGGGATTTTGTGTTTTAATGTGGAATGATGATGAGTTCTTCAATCATAAACTCGGATCTTAAGTTATGGAAGTAGAAAATATGTTTCGGATTTTTTTTGTAAATGAAATTTAAAAATTGAGTAAATCTAAAAGTCATATATTGGATCTATTGTTTTTTTACATATTTTATGTCACTTAGGCTGTCTTTCTTGAAAATGGTCCCCTAATTGTTAGATCTATGGCCCTAATGTATATATCTAAGGTGTTTTTCTTCTTCTGAAAATCAGAATATTAAGAGTATACTTTCAATTTCAAACGCCAAGTATTTACGATTTTGAGTGTATTAGGTGTTAGAAAAATTAAAAATATAATAAATTAGAAAATTAAAATATAAATTAATTAACAAATTCTTAATCGGTCGCATTGTATACCTCTTGAATGACTGTTCTTCAATTTACTCGTAGGTTTCGATGATCATCATCATGGCACATTTCGGTTCTGGATCATAATCTGACAGTTATGAGGATCAGAGGGACGATTATTGTGGAGACATTGGTTGGAGATATGCCTCCCCTCCCGATGGAAATAAAGCGAAACCACAATGCAGTTTCTGTGGAATGAAGTTGGGAGGGGGCGAGATCACGAGGATGAAACATCTTGTTGGCAATAACAAGAATGTTGCAAAGTACACGCATTGTCCCAAAGATGTGAGGGACAAGGTGAAGGCTAACTTGGACGGGAAGAAGAAAATGTATACAGAGAGGGTAAGAAGGGACGGACAATTGAAAGACTTCATGTTTGCGAAAGAATTCAACGTCCTCTCAGATTCAGATGACGATGACTTTGTCTATCTCGCTGACATTCAGATTACAACGGGGAGGAGAGCATATAGAAGGGCAACAAAAGAATAAATGAGGAGTGAGTTCGAGAGGAGAGAACTCGGTGGTGCACGGGGCGACTTCTATGGTGCAGGTGACAGTGGGAGTGGTTCTGGAAGTGCACCAGTACCACCACCCACCAAAAAACACAAGGGGAAGGAAATTGAGCCCTTCTTGTCGAGGTGCAGATCCATGCAATACAAGGCAAGCAATGATCCGAGACAGAAAACGGTGAAGGGTATCTTCACCATTGCACGAGAAAGGGTAGGAAAGGCCATCAGCAAGCTCTTCTTTGGGGAGAGCATTCCTGCCAACATTGCTAGCGGGCCATTTCTGCAGCATGCCATTGATGAGATCATTGTAGCGGGAACGAGAGTTAAGAATCCTACATCCTACGAGATAATGAACAAATATCTGGGGATGGAGGAGGAGATAAATGAGTACATCGCCGAGTTGAGGAAGAGATGGCTACAGTACGGGGTGACATTGATGTGCGATGGGTGTATGAGCTATACGAGGAAGCAGATCATCAACTTCCTTGTTTACTGCGATGAGAAGACAATCTTTTTGAATTTTTTTGATGCATCTGATCATCTGAAGGACCAGAAGTACCTGCTGAAGTTGATGAAGGATTCCATTATAGAGGTTGAAAAAGATCACATTGTCCAGATTGTGACGGATAATGACAACAACTTCAAGAAAGCGGGTGAAACAATAATGAAGTCTAGCAGCTATGGTATTTTTTGGACACCGTGTGCTGCACATTTCATTGATTTAATTCTAAAGGATTTCATCAAGAGGAAGCTCGTCTCAAAGGTGGTGGAGTAAGCACGAACGATCACCACATTCATTTACAACCACGGCAAAGTGCTGGCATTGATGAGGCGGATGTGCAATGGTGAGCTGGTGAGGCCTGGCATCACACGTTTTGCAACCAATTTTATAGCGTTGTAAAGCCTCAAACAACAAAAGACTGGGTTGAAAACCATGTGTTGCCAAGGTGAATGGTTCGAGATACCTAATGATGGAACTGAAGGAGGACGGAAAGTGGAGACATTGATCAATGATCTCCACTTTTGGGATGACGTGACTCGGGTCACGAGGATCATGGATCCAGTTGTTTCTGCATTGCGGATCGTGGCTGGTGATAAGAAGCCCACCATGTGAGTGATCTACGAGGCAATGCGCTGCATGAGAGAGAAGGCCAGAGAAGCGGTTGGAAAAGGATCCAAAGCATGGTTGGACATCATAGATGAGCATTGGTCCAAGATGCTCTCACATCCTCTTCACAAGGCCGGTATGTATTATGTAATAAATTAATCTAATTTGTTTTTCATTTTATAAATATTTATAGATCTTTAGAATATGAGTATTGAGCTTGTTCGTGACTGTGTCCAGCTTATTACTTCAATCCTAAGTACCGGTACAAGAATGGACTTGGTACAAATGCTGACCTTTGAGCAGCTATACAAATTGTGGTGGAGAAGCTCGTCATGGACGAGAAGTTACAGACCTTGTGCATGAACGAGGTGATCCTGAATTTGAAGTTAGATTAGGACTCTCAAAAATATTCTTTAAGAGTATTATGTAACAATTTATGACTTAAACCTATGTGTGCAGGTTAAGTATTTCGTGAACCTTGTTCGAATTACTGCGGTAAATGGACGAGGCAATATTCTTCTTGATAGGGATGAAGACGAATAAATCCATTGATTGTGTGTTCATTTATTCCTACTATTGATTTATCTTGTTTTGATTTTCTGCAGCCGAATGGTGGTTATTATACGGGATGGAAGCACCCAACCTACGAAATTTGGCAGTGAAAGTGTTGTATCAAACCACAGCTATTGGTGGTTGTGAGAAGAACTTGAGCACATTCAACTTGATCCATTCGAAGAGACAGAACAAGTTGGGAGAACAGAAGCTCAATGATCTTGTCTACATGCATTACAACTTGAGGCTGAAGTTGAAACATGCAAGGGAGGGACAAGACAAAGAGGACTGCACAGACCCTATTGATCTTGCATACATTTTCAAGATGCACGATGATGATGCTGATAAAGATGTTCTCCTGAGGTGGATGGATTCCTTTGGTGCTCCCGTTCTCGATCAACCAGGTGGAAGACCAAATGAGAATATATGCCAACAAATGGGAGCAGATGTAGGTGATTATTTGGCAAGATCTGGGTGGATTAGAGACCCTCTTGGAGGGTTGGAGGCCGAGATTGATGCGGCGGTTGATGAAATTCTCTCCATTAGCTCCAAATCCAAGTCGAAGTCAAAGGATGGTAGTGGAGATGATGATGATGATGATGATGATGACGTTGGTCGTGGTGGACCTGATGATGGTGGGGAAACATACTCAAGTGGGTCAAGAGGGGGTGGTCGTGGAACACAAGATACAAGATTTGAGGAAGGACTACATGCAGGACGTGAATATATGGAGTGACAGAGGAATACACATGGACAGTTTGTTCCAAGTTTGAGTCCAGGACCCATGGATTACGAGTACGGTCATGGCCATCGTCCAACTGACAACTACATGGACGATTTGATATCATGTGTAGGTTCCTTGAGCTGCACGGACATTGATAGCCCATATCGTGGATGAACACCAAGTCCTTTAGGCAGATATGGATCGTCGCACGATGAGAGATCATTTGGCATCTTCCCAGAATACTTCCATGCTCCTCCTCAAGGACCTCCTCCTCTTCAAGCGTACGCACCTCCATCATATTCATTTGGTTACAATGAGTATGGGGGATACAATAGCTACAACGGTGAGAACTACCAAGGTAGCCAACCTGAGCAGAGCCATGGCAACTTCTTTGGGGGTGACAGTTATGGTTTCTTCTCTGAGTACACGCCAGTTCCTCCTCCTCCTTTGCAGAGATCTTCTCCTACTCCGTCGTCATCGTCCCAAGGATCTCAAGCCAGTAGCGCAGCCTCATCGTGCCACTCGTGATACTGGATCTAGTGCTGCTTATCCTCGTCTCGGGATACTCATAGGCATCGATGACCACCAATACATGCAGCATGTGATGGATTACAAGGCCATGTACTCGTACATGACATGGGAGAACTACTGCGAGTTCATTGAATTTGCGATGCGTTATGAGAGACAACAAGGAAGGGGGGCGATTCAGATCCACCTCGGAACTCTTGGTTCTGAACAAAACATATCACCAGGTAATATATTTTAATCTTTTATTGCATTGATCATGTGCATGTTGTTATTACTGTACATGAAATATATGTATTTTCACTTGTTGTAACTTGTAAGACTATTACTCTGTTATTAAGTATTACGTATTAACAACGATATGTTCAATATGCTGTGTGACATACCGTCATAGTCATAGATGATAAGATGATTGATATGTATGCTATAAGCCTATAAGTGTATATCTATTGTTTCATTGTTTGAAATACTCAAATTAACTCCATTTGCAATATCTAACATATTTTACAATATGACCGATATGGCCGATATGTACAATATAAGGGGTATAGATGTGCAATATGTGTGAAATTATTGTGTATTTATATGTTATTTATTGTTCTAATAACTTGAAAAATAATAATTTACAATAAAATTGAAAAAAAATTGGCTTTTTGAGCTATTTTCGACATTTCCACCGAAACTGTCAAAATTTCTCGAAATTTCGGTATTGGAGGTGAGCGAAACGAAAATGAAATTGAGATTTCCAACCTTGCTTATGGGAGAGATCTGAAGGGAAAGAGGAATGCTCAATGAAGTGCGACGCAGGAGGGAGTGACACACTTGGATGAGTTGGATGACCAGAGAGAGCTGGATTATGAGTTAGGGGAGAGATAGCGACTCCTGGAAGCTTTGTTGCTTGAAGATAGAAAGGAGGAGGTTGAGTCGAGGCAGAGGTCAAGGCATCTGTGGCTAAGGGAGGGAGATGTCGTCACACGGTTTTTTCATGCGATGGCTTTTGAGAGAAGATGGCAGATTTACATTAACGAGTTGGAGAGGGGGGGGGTGAGTAGGTATCCGATGATGAACAGGCGGGGGGAGCCCTTGAAAGCCATTTGATTTCCTTATCCAGAAGACAACGAGGTAAAGGTTGGGTCTGGTTGGGTAGAGGGTTGGAGGTCTTCTTGGGGGCACCGTCAGAGGGACTTGAGGTCCCTTTTGAGGAGGGGGAGGTGATGCATGCAATCTGGGACTTGAATGCTGATGGTGCCCCAAGGCCGAATGGTTTCCCGGTGTTATTTTACCGCTAATTTTGGGAGCTGTTGATTAAGGAGCTTTTGGAGTCGCTGAATGAATTCAGGCTAGGTAACTGTGGTTTTGAGAAGATCAACAAAGCGCTTATGTTCCTCCTTCCCAAGGAGCACCCGGTGGGGGTTGGAGACTATCGTCCGATTGCGCTCTCCAATGCAAGCTATCTCATTGTTTCAAAGATACTCCCTAACAAACTCAAGGTCATGCTCGATTCAATAATCCTGCAGGGGAAATCTGCTTTTATCCCAGGCAGAAAGATGGTGGATGGCTTAGTGATGGCCTCGGAGATTTGCCTCCACTGGAAGAAGACGAAGCAGAAATGGATTCTGTGGAAGATATACTTTGCGAAGGCATATAACTGTGTGAACTGGAACTTCATCTGGACGTCTTTGCGACATCGTGTGTTTCATGAGTTATGGATCTTGTTGGGAAAAGAGAATGAGATGATTCTATTCCATAGCCCTAGGCTCTCTTATATAGGAGAGTAGCCTATGGGTAAATTACATAAAGAGCATAACAAGAAAAGAAAATAACGAAGAGGTACAATGACTCAATATGCGTCAACACTCCCCCTCAAGATGGAGCATAGATGTCAATCATGCTCAGCTTGGAAGCACACTTCTGAAATGGACCTCGTAACAATGCCTTTGTGAATATATCTGCAGTCTGGTTCTCTGAAGTGACATGAGATGTGGCAATAAATCCTTTCTGAATCATGTCTCCTATGAAGTGACAATCCACCTCAATATGCTTGGTCCGTTCATGGAATGCAGGGTTGTTTGCAATGAATAAAGCAGCCTGATTATCACACTCCAAGTTCATAGGAAGTGGAACATCTAAGCACAAATCTGTCAGCACTGCTTTCACCCACATCATCTCTGTAGTAACCTGGGCCATTGCCCTATATTCGGATTCAGCACTAGATCTAGCTACCACAGTTTGTTTCTTGCTCCTCCATGAAACTAGGGCATCTCCAACATAGACAACATACCCTGAGGTGGACTTCCTGTCTTTAGGACAGCCTGCATAGTCTGCATCTGCGCATGCTGAGATAGACATCCCCTTTCCTTTCTTGAATAGCAGACCTTTTCCTGGAGAAGATTTGAGATATCTAAGTATCATATGTATTGCATCCATATGCACTTGGCGTGGCTGCTCCATGAACTGGCTCACACGGCTCACTGCAAATAATATATCTGGCCTAGTGATCGTGACATATAACAGTTTGCCTACCAGTTCTCTATATCTTCTCCTGTCCACCTCCTCTGTGTCATCATCATACAACTTCATGCTAGGGTCCATTGGTGTCGTAGCAGGTCGACACCCTAGCATACCTGTCTCACTCAGTAGATCTGTAACATACTTTCTCTGTGACATGACTAATCCATACGAATTTCTTGCAAATTCCAGCCCCAGAAAATATCTAAGGACTCCCAGGTCCTTGGTGACAAACTCGGTCCCCAGCCTTGCCTTTGCCTGCTCAATGCCCTGGTCATCATCACCTGTAATCAAGATATCGTCAACATAAACCATGATTACAATAATTCCTCTCACCGTCTTCTGTACAAACAAGGAATGATCAGCATTGGAGCGTTTATATCCTTGTTTCTCAAAGAGGTCTGACAGCTTCTGGAACCATGCTCTGGGACTCTGCTTAAGGCCATAGATGGCCTTATGTAATCTGCAAACCTTGGAACACTCCCCCTCAACAGCAAAACCTGGTGGCTGTTGCATATAGACTTCCTCCTGCAAGTCTCCATACAGAAATGCGTTCTTCACATCTAGTTGATAGAGTGGCCATTCTCGAGTGACTGCAACTGATAGCAGGATCCGCAGAGTAGAATGACGCGCCACAGGAGAGAACGTGTCAAGGTAATCTACCCCATATGTCTGTGTGAATCCCCGTGCAACTAGGCGTGCCTTGTACCTGTCAATGGAGCCATCTGCATTGTGTTTAATTGTAAACACCCATTTGCAACTCACCGGGTTGACATCTGGAGGTATAGTAACCAAACTCCATGTTCCTCTAGACTGAAGTGCCGCCATCTCTTCCTCCATTGCTAGCCGCCATCTAGAATCCTGCAAAGCCTCATGGTGGTTCCGTGGAATAGTTGTAGCTGAAAGTGCCAATGCAAACGTCTTGAAGTGTCCAGATAGGCGGTCAAAAGACACAGCGGCTGATATTGGGTATTTGGCACAGCTTCTCTTCGACTTGCGTAGAGCGATTGGAACATCCAAATCCGCTGTGCTATCAACAGGCTCCTGTAATGCATCCTGCTCAGAAATGTCGTCAGATCCATCAACATTAATATTTTCATTACATACCATAGGCGAGCTAGTTGACTGGTCAGGACCATGAGCTTGATTCGGCCTGCGGGTGTAATGGAATGGTAACGGGGATACGGTTGATGGCGGCGGCGGTGGTGGTGATGGTGGTGGTGGTGATGGTGACGGTGGTGACGGTGGTGAGATTGGTGGTGTCATGAAAACGGTATCAGGAGATATAGGTGGTGGTTGCATGTTCCCTTTTTCTGAAAAATACATAATAGATTCAAAAAATGTGACATCTGCACTGATCATATACCGCCGACGCACAGGGTCAAAACACTTGTACCCCTTTTGAGTTCTGGAGTACCCCACAAAGACGCACTTGACAGCCCTAGGAGAGAGCTTGTCAGAACCAGGTGACAACTGATGGACAAAGGCGACAGACCCAAACACACGAGGGGTAAGAGTGAACAGATCCTTGTCAGGATAAATAAGTGAAAAAGGAATCTGTTCATGCAAGACAGAAGACGGCATACGATTGATAAGATAGCATGCAGTAAGAACTGCATCACCCCAGTATGAGTACGGAACATGACTCTGAATGAGAAGTGACCTTGTGACATCTAGTAGGTGACGGTGTTTTCTTTCTGCAACCCCATTTTGCTGAGACGTATGAGCACAAGAAGTTTGATGTATGATTCCTTTCGAGGAGTAGTAGTTAGCTAGATTGTTGGTGCACAACTCCAAAGCATTGTCACTTCTCATAATTTTGACAGACGTGGAAAAAACATTCTGAATCTCATTTAGAAAGTGAATAATAATATTTCCTGCTTCAGACTTATTTTTCATTAGAAATACCCATGACGCTCTAGAATAGTCATCCACAAATACAATATAAAACCTGTGTCCCTGATGATCGGGAACACGACTCGGACCCCAGACATCAACATGAAACAACTCAAACTTGGAGTTACTACTCCGACCTTGACTGCTGGGAAAGGACGACCTGTGATGTTTTCCCAACTGACACGCCTCACACTGAATAGGTGTGTGAGAGAGACTATAGGGTAGGACTAGACGCAACTTCTGGAGCGGTAAATGACCATAACGCAGATGCCACAGGAGAGGAGATACTTGTTCAGCAGGAGAGGATGTGGTTCCAGCAAACGGGGTCTGGTTCAGACGGTAAAGGCCTCCTTGCTCATAGCCATGACCAATCACGTTGCCCGTACGGATGTCCTGAAAAATCAAAGAAGATGGATCAAAAATAGCTCGACAGTGGAGATCCTTCGTAATCTGACTAATGGACAATAGATTCATAGAAAAATGTGGTGCATGAAGGACATTCTTCAGCTGCATAGAGGGTGTCAATCTAATCTCCCCCTGACCAGTGATAGGGGAATGCGTGCCATCAGCAATTACTACCGTCCGTCCTGGAGGAATCTGGGTGTATCCTGTAAGTAGGCTCTGGTCGCCACATAAGTGATGTGTGGCGCCCGAGTCCATGATCCATGGCAATATATGAGATCTACTACTGTGGAGTGCAAGTGTACTACCTGAAGTACTAGTAGATGCAGAAGTAGAGGCAGAGGCAGCAGTATCAGTATGACTCTCTGTAGTCGTTGCTGGGCCAGATGGTGGTATGATGCCCCTGAGGCGGGCAACTAGATCATCAAATCGTTGATCCAGGATAGCAGCAGATGGGGGCTCTATCTGCTCAGCGGCTCGTGCAGATGCAGGGAATCCATGCTTTGAATAGCATGTGTCCTCATTGTGCCCAACTCGGTGACAATATGTGCAGGTTGGCCTAGTACGACCACCCCTTCCACGAGGAGTACGCCCACGGCCTTGGTGATGAAACCCGCGGCCTCTGTTGGCCGCCATAGCTGAGGAATTCTGACTAGCAGCAGGTGAAGGCACTGTGATCCTGCTCAATCTGTGAAAGGCTTCCTCCATGGGAGGAATAGTCGAGTCCGCTAAAATCTGAGAACGTGCTGCCTCATATTCTGGATCAAGTGCAGCGAGAAACACACCCACCATAGTAGCATTCCTGTATGTCTTCTGCTGCTCGGGCGTAGCTGTCAAGGGCATGAAGCTATATAGCCTCTCAAACATCCCTCTCAGTGATGTATAGAGAGAATGTAGTGGACGACCATTTTGCTTGATGGTGAAGATATCATGCTGGAGTTGCAGAATCTTCGTCTCGTTCTTGGCCTGAGAGTATGTGGCCGCCAGAATGTCCCACATATCCTTCGCTGTGGGTTGATGGAGAATATCATTGGCAATCTCAATTGCCAATGTGCCAGATAGCCAGACTTTGGCATATGCATCGTCAGCCTCCCAGGAGGCATAGGTTCCAGTCTTCTCAGCAGGCTCTGGTTCGGTAAGAATATGCTTCTTACCCGTAGACTTCATCATGCTCATGAACTGCATTGCCCACAGTTCATAGTTGGTACCATCCATCTTGACAATAGGCGCAGGACCACGGAATGCGCCAATAGATGGGATATCTGCCTTGCTCTCTGACATATTGCAAAATAAAGACTGGAACGACTTGACAAATGATATGTTTTGTCTACAATACCATAGATGGGGGTAGTTGCATGTGTAGACTTCAAGCAACTATCCCCATAAAGAAGTTTGTGCTAAGACCTATACGCACAAAGAAGTTGCGCACAGGCCGCACAAGGGAGACACTGTTGGCGCACGGCTGAGGCGCACAGGACTTGTGCTAGCGCACGGTTGATGCACGCAGGAACAGGGCACAGTGCGCAAGGATGCGCAAGGGGGGCTGTGCACGCAGGTGCTGCGTGTGCGGCACGCTAGGGCTGCGCGTGCGGCACGCTAGGGCTGCGCGTGCGGCACGCTATGGCTATGCAGGGGCTGCGCTAGGGCAGCGCAGGGACTGCACAGGGGCTGCGAGGGGCTGCAGGGGCAGCGCCGAGGCTGCGCAGGCAGGGGCTGCGCTAGGGCAGCGCAGGGACTGCACAGGGGCTGCGAGGGGCTGCAGGGGCAACGCCGAGGCTGCGCAGGTAGGGGCGGCGGCGTTGAGGGCACGCCGATCGAGAGAGAGAGAGAGAAGAAGGCCGGCGGGTGGGGTGTTAGGGTTAGGGTTTCGAGAACTCCAGTCTAGGACCGTCGCTCTGATACCATGTTGGGAAAAGAGAATGAGATGATTCTATTCCATAGCCCTAGGCTCTCTTATATAGGAGAGTAGCCTATGGGTAAATTACATAAAGAGCATAACAAGAAAAGAAAATAACGAAGAGGTACAATGACTCAATATGCGTCAACAGATCTCTTGGATGAAAAGATGCGTAACGACTTCCTCCTATTCTGTTTTGGTCAATGGTAGACTGGTTGGTGGTTTCTTTCAACTGCAAAGAGGTGTTAGGAAAGGGTGCCCCCTTGCCCCGATGCTCTTCGTTCTGGTAGCGGATGCTCTTGCAGTGATGCTCAGATGCACGGTTGATGATGGTTGGTGTGAAGGTTTCCGTTTGGGAACAATCTCCATATCTCTTCTTCAGTATGCAGATGACACGATCATCTTCTTGAATATCTCTGAGGACATGGTCAGAAGAACGTACCAACTGATGGAGATTTTTGTTGACCTTTCTGGTTTGAACGTTAACAAGCACAAGTCATTGGTGATTCCTTTTGGGCGGACGGAAAGCGAAAGTGGCAGGGTGGCAGAGATGTTGGACTGTCCCCTTGGGGACCTACCCATAACATGTCTTGGTCTACCGCTGGTCACAGGGAAGCTTAAGAAGTCTGACTGGGACTTGGTTATTCGTAGATTCGAGCAACGACTAGCAGACTGGAAAGCTGTAACATTATCAAGAGGGGGAAAACTGATCCTCCTGAAGCACGTTCTTTCAGCTATCCCCATTTTCTTCCCTTCCACCCGTGTCATGCCATCGGGTGTGAGGAAAAAGATTGAATCTCTGATGCGCAGATTTTTCGTGTCTGATGGCAAGCAGCAGGGGTAAGACCTCAACCTTGTGGCATGGGAGGATGTGACACGCTGTTGGGGGGAAGGTGGGTTATGTGTTCAGGATCTGGAGTGCATGGATAAGGCGTTGCTAGCGAAGTGGGTGGTTTTTATCTGGGGTGAGTCATCAAGGCTGGCCGTAAGGTTTTTGAGGGATATTTACGCTGTAAAGGGCACACTTGTGGCAGGTAGGGCTCGTTTCGAGTCACCTTTGTGGGCAAGAGTGCGTGTTGTTTTGCCCCTCATGGCATCGAAATTGAGGCCGACGATGGGGGATGGTGAGATGTTCCATTTTTGGCGAGATGACTGGACTGTGGAGGGGGCTCTTGGTGGTCGGTTCCCGAGGCTATTTGCCTTGGCCTCATTGATGGACTGCTTGGTTGCTCAAGCGAGTGGTTCCGTTAGCTGATGCCTGAATTTCTTGTAGATATCTCCCATCAGAGGCTAGAGGAGCTTGTCAGGTTGCGGCCAGAGTTGCCCTCGTCAGTTTGCATCTCCGAAGGAGGATATCATTTTGGATGGGTCGGTGGGGGCAAGTTCTCGACGAAAATGTTGTATGTGAAAGTTAGAAGGGACAAGGACAACTAAGACAGGGACCTCTGTGGAGATATGAAGATCATTTGGGCAGGCTGTGTGACAAAGCAGGAAGATGCATATTGTTTGGTATCGTTGACACATCTTGTGGCAGGTGTGGATAGCAGATTGAGGATGCAAATCACCTCTTTTTTGGTTGCCCCTCTTCGGAACAAGTGTGGAGGGTGTTAGGGCTAGCTTGGATCTCACCCGTGGGCTCTGCATCGTTTTGGGGATCTCTGAGAGCTGCAAGTGGCAATTCATTGGATGACTGTACTTGCCTTTTGCAACACTGTGGGCCATCTTGGGAGGGTGGAATGACCTTACTTTTAAGAATCATAGGTTTTATCCAAAAAATGTAATAGCCCATTGTAAGGCTCTTTTCCGTTTCTGGTCTTCCAAGTAATGTATCTTGAACCTTTTTATTAATGAATCATGGTGAATCTCATCTCGGGATCTCACCCTCTTTTTCATCAAAACAAAATATATAGAAGTTTATAGGTGAGCGTCTCTTCGATATCATATCCTCTTTAAGAAATATCTTAAGTTCTTGAGTTCCTGCAAACATGATTAGTTTCACCAAAAACAATTAGGGATATTTACACCCATAACCCTGAGTAGTTCCGTAATTACCCCAGAAACCCTCTCTAATCACGAATTACATCCAGAACCTCGAATAATGCTTAACCTTTACATGGCATAACCCTGTGTGAAGTTCCGTCTTAATACACCGTTAACTAGGATGGAAACAGTCATATATTGACCATTTTGCCCTTCCAAAGATATCATATTTATAACATGATACCATTTATAAATCAAACAAAATGATGGCCCCCCATCTCGCCGTAAGCCTAAGGCTTCCGTCCCGCACGTCCCCGGCAAGCAGCTCCCTCCGCCCCCACGCGTCAGCCTCCGGCATGCGAGCTTCCCCCCTCCCCGTGCCTCCGTCCCCGGGATCCAGCCCCCCTCCCCCAGTTCTTCCTGAAAGTCCCTGCGCCCTTGCGCCCCCAGCAAGCCGGTGACTCTTCTCTTACCACTTTCCGGGAAAGATGAAATGGCGAGGGAGGAGGGAACCGTCGACAATCGAACCCTTGCCGATGTGAACAACGCTGTGAACAGCGCCGTATCCATCGTCTCCTCTCCCTGACCTTTATCTTTGCTTGTTTCTTGGGATATCGAGTGATATAAAGTGGATATTCCATCTGTCTGTGCTCTCTCTGCATTATTAGTTCTGGAAAATCGAACAGAGGGGGTTCCCAACAACCGTGTTCATGTTGGATGTGATATATAAATCCGGGGGACAGTGATGATATCCACAAATTCGACAGCGGTTCATGCGTGGATCCTCGTATGGAGGGGCCATCCATCAAACAGATATCATGTTGTGCTTAGATCCTTCCAATCATCATATCAGAGCAGCATCTGTGCCTCAGTCTCGCCTCTCATTCTTCCTTTTTAAGAAGCTCCTCCACCTCCATCCAAGGTTTGATCCGTATGTGGCTGCTCTTAGCCCCTCAGATCCATGATATTCACGTCCTCTTGGTGACAGCTCGAGGTTGGGAGGATTTGCAATGAGGAGGTGTCTGAGGTAGATATCCAAATCACCGATAGAGCACCGCCAACAGGTCCTACTTCCTTTTCCATATGGCCACCTCGGTTCCTCCTGGACCCCCTCCCCCATGCGTCCCCACGCCCCTGGCAAGCCGTCCCCCGAGCTCCAACCCTCCCTCCCCCGGTTCCTCCTGGACCCCCCTCCCCCATGCGTCCCTCCACCCCCGGCAAGCCGCCCCACCGAGGTCCAGCCCCCTCCCCCGGTTAGGAGCCCAATCGCTGATGGAACCCCACGCCCAACTCCTAAAGCTCCGCCACGCCCATCCGCGCCCCTGCTCGAAACCCCCTCCCCCCGCCTTCCCCTGCTCGGAGCCCCCATCGACCCGGTTGAAGCCCCCCCTGCCCGCATCCTCTCCCCCCCCGAAGTCGAGCTCTCTCCCTAGAAGCTGACCTTTTATTTTTTATTTTTTTTGATTGATCTCAGATGTTAGATCAATGATTGGTTAGATTAACTCGACTATCTGGTTAAGTTAATGGACTGATCTAACGGAAGGTTATGAGTGTAAAACAGAACGGTTATTGGAGGTCCTGAATGTAATCCGTGTTTATCGAGGGTTCCTGGGGTAATTACGGAACTACTCAGGGTTATGGGTGTAAATATCCCAAACATTTATTTGTGTATACTGGAATTATCAAAACAATGTTAGATAGGTAGGAGAATTAACAATACCACATTAGTTAGACACATGCTTATTTTTTTAGCAATGAGATTAGAGAGGCTGTTTTTACCATGAATGTAGATGATTCTCTTGGTTTGGATGGGTTTCCATTTTTCTTCTTTCGAGAGTTCTGGGATTAGGCGGAGCTGAATGTTGTGAAGGTGGTGTAGGAGCTCCATAGGGAGAATCAAGGTCTTGAAATGTTGAAATGTTATCTGATTTTTATTCTGCGTAAGAAAGATTTAATGTAATGGTTTGAGGTCTTCCATCCTATTTCTCTTTCCTATTCTATTTATCTTATTGTGACAAAGATTTTAGTTAATCGCCTATGTGGAGTCTTGGACTCCATTAATTTGTCTTCTCGAATAATGTTCATTCTAGGTAGGCATACAATGGATGGTGTACTGATCACCTCTAAGATTGTTATGGATTGGAGTAGGCAAAATATATAGGGACTACTATGGAAGGTTGTATTTGGGTATATGACCATGTGGAACTGAGATTTATCCGGGGTAACTTTCATACCATGGATTCCTTGAATAGTGGAACAATTGGATGAACATGTGTATACCAATGATCTTTTGTTTGGTGCTATTGAATGGGCAACATGAAGGGGGTTCTTTCCAGTTATAGAGAGGTCTTAGGCAAAGTTCTCTGTTACTACTATTGCTCTTTGTACTTGTTGCTAATGCTCTTCTAATGATGGTGTTATCTGCAATCTTGGGCAATTTTCTGCTAGTTTCTGACTTGGTTATATATTTCTTTCTCTGTTGCAGTCAAGGCCTTAAATGTCGGATTTTGGTTTCGTTTCGATAAAGCCTGGAAAAAGAAATTCGGTGGAATTTCGATGGAATTTCGGTGAAATGGCTGGAAATTGAGGGAATTACTTAAAAATTCATTTTTTAAAATAAAGATTTCTAATATTCTTTAACCCAATAATTGAGATAGAAATATAGTTTTTTTGGCCAATAGTCAGCTTTAAATATGATATGTTACATTAAATTTCCATCCAATCGTCCCAACAATCAAAGAAGTAGTATGCTGCTCAGAACCAGAACCGGATTTGGAACCGTAATTAAAAGCCATTGGTTTCTCTTCTTGATCATGAAGAGAATGGTGGCTTGTGAGCACCTCTTCAATAAGAATGAGGTGACAAATGTCATAAATACTAATTAAAACATATATATCAAAATAAAGAAAAAATAAAATATTTTCAGTTAAAACTTTAATTTAACTCTTAAATATTGTGTCTAACTGATTTGATTTGGATTTAGATAAAATTATATTCATTGCAAATCGCTATAACAACTTAACACATTAGCGAATGAATACGTGAAAATACATTAATATATGCAAAATTCAATGAAAGCAAAGGGTCAATCCCTTATTTTTGTTGTTTCGTCAAAATAACATGTAATGTCGTTGACATTTCGTTGGAATTTTTGTGATATTTTGTTGAAATCCTGGAAATAGAGATAAGTTAGCATTTCGATTTCGGTAACGTAAAGAAACAGAAATTTCAAAGAATTTCGGTGGCATTTCGTTGAATTTTTCTGGCCATTGTTGCAATATGTAGATGGCCCCATTTTCTTTATGAAGGGAGGTGCTCGGGAGGCGATGGGGATGGCTACGGTGCTTGAGTTTTTTAGTGTGGTCTTGGGCCTCTTGGTCAATGGAGATAATTCTGCTTTCAACCTTATTAGGATGAAGGAGGTAGAGATTGAGGCTTATGTGACCTCATTTTTAATGTACTGTGAGGATCTCTCGATTATCTATACATGTCTGCCTCCTGTAGCGATAGTTGAGGCAATCAGATTGGTTACCTGTGATGAAGCTGGTGTGGAGGCTGGCTGGGCAATGGACACATTTTTCTTTCACGGAGCGTCCACCTGGTCCTCCTCAAGGTGAAATTTTTTTGTTATTCGAAATTCTTTGTTAACACACTTGGTTTCCTGTGGGCCATGAGGACGTTGAGATGCATTAATGCATAGATTCTTTCGGTGAAGCTCAGGCGATTGTAAGGGATGCCACGAGTGAGTTGGGAGACAATGATGCTCTCGGTGGAGGATGGTGGGTTGAATGTGCTTAGACTTGGGTGATTAATAACACATTGCTTCCTAAGTGGGTTTGTCGCTGGGACACATCTGTTGGATGTCGATGGATCTTTCTATGCACATTAGCGCAGTGAAGTACCTTATATCTACTTGGATCAGAGTGTGTTCTGTCCTTCCCAAGGTTTGAAAAAAACGAAAGGAAGAACAAGGCATTTTCCTTGGAGGCGTAGCCTCGAGGCGGTCAAGGCGTAAGCTTCGATTTGTTTAGGTAAATAAACTCAGAGAGTATAACAAATATATTTAATGGTGAAATAATCTATAATCTGACAGGCATATAACATACAACATTTTAATATATGATGAAATTATGAAGATAAGAACATGAAAAAAAGGACATGTCAAATCCATAAGCCTTTCTACTAAATTTCTACCCAATAAAAAAGGAAATCATTGGCCACTCAAATATTTGTCAAAAAGGGAGTCATTGGATATAGTTGTCATTAAAGATATCCAAGATATTGATATGAATCATTTGATTTGAATCCCAACCGTAGGTTATGTTGAACCCAGTTGAGGAATGATCCGATGTCTCTCCTGTGCTACCATACCCTACCAATATAGGGGTCTCGCTGCCCAGTCATCGAGCTTGGTGGGATAGGGGGGCTAAGGTGGGTCTCCCTTGCCAGAGTTGCAGGGGGCAATGCCCCCATCTCAAATTTTTTTATATATGAGTATTCAAATTCGCATGCATATGAGATTTGCGGATTCATATGTTTATGGGTGTTTATGAGTTTACTGAAGCAATTGGACATGTTAATGATAATTATGGATAAGAAAGAGGTCAAAATCTAAGCATTCATCTTGTATAAATGCATCCTCAACAACTAGATGAAACTTATAGTAGAACCAATTATTTTATCAAAAAAAATGCTTTTTAAATCCATAACGCCTCAGGTATCGCTTTGCCCGCCTCACCTTTCCTCGCCCGCCTCGGTCATCCGAGGCGTTCGCCTCAACCACGGGGTCTAAGGCTGTTGCCTCGAGGCTCTTTTCCTCTACTCCATTTCATCTCGAGCGCCTTTACGCCTTGAGGCACATTTTTTCAATTGGTCATATGATTTCGTGGCTCGCCCTTGCTGATGCTTGGGGATGGTGGTGTCTTTCATTTATGGTTGGGCGAATGGATCGATTATTGGGTGTAGTGTAATCCGTTACCTCAGCTCTTTGCTTTGGCAGTGGAATGCTGGATCTGTGTTGATGAGGCCTATGACAATGGAGTGTAGTCCCATTGGCTCTGATCATCTCTTTGATAAGTGCGTGGTGGAGTTTCTAGTGATGACAGAAGCTCTTTCTTGTTTTGGAGGTCCTTTGGATGGACTCATCACTAGTGTGGGAAAATGGCTTTCTCTATGCCAAAGACAAACAAAGTGACGTATGTTTCCATCATCTTTGATTAGCGGAATGCTATAGTGGAGTACAAGTTGATTCAGGGTTGGTCGATCCCTTTGCAGGTCAAAGGTCTCCCTATGATGGGTAGGGACATGATTATGATGAGCACCCGATGGGATAGATTTTCCATGGGACATGCGTTTCTGGCCAATGATGTATTACAATATTGGAGAACATTAATCAACTATTCTTCTCTTGCGTAACTTTAAGAGAAGTTTGGGCATTTGCAAATCTTTGTGGGATGGTCGTTCGCATGCACCGGATATCTTGGAGTTTATTGGGCCATCATGGGTTTGCTTGGAGTCAACGAGAACTTGGGAGGTTACTATCTTATGGGCACTCTTAAGCTTTAGAGGAATGTGGTGATCTTTCGGGATGAGTGATGTTATTTTGAGATTATTAAGCATGCTGGTATTCTACCAGAGTTCTTATCATTGTAATTTAATACTAAAATCTGTGAATGTAAATGTTTTTGGTTGCTCGTCTTTATGAAATTGCACATTTTTTCCTTTATAAAACATGTGTAACCTTATCGAAATAGGTTTAATATCATCGTGTCTCTATGTTGCAGTTATTATAGGTACTTAATTCAAATATTTTTGAAGACTCAACATTGGCAAAAATGTTGAGATATTACTTATCTTTTATAGTGTTTATGCAATTTATATTTTCTTTGTCTTCTTCACTTAATTTGCCCAACATGTTTCTCTCCTATATAAGAGATCCTTAGGGCCTTATCAATAATGCAATTCATTCTTTCATCTCCACTTGGTATCAGAGTAATGTTCTTAGATCGGAGTTCTGACCTAATTTCCCGCCGTCATCGTCAGTCCAACTCGACACCTACGTGCGCCACCCCTCATGTACACCGCTACTGTTCGCCGCCAGCCACCATACGCTGTTCCATGCCCATATGCTGCCTCCTTCGACGGTGGTAAGTTGTCACCTGCCCCCGAGGGCCACCTCCAGGCCCTACGACATCTCCTGCACCGCTGCTAGGGTGCAACCAGCCCCCGAGGGCCACCTCTAAGACCCTGCGCCTCCTCCAGGATGCAACTCTAGCCTGCTAGGGGTGCCTCCAGGTCTCCAGGGTCCCCTCTCGCCGTTGAGGGGCCCTCGTAGCCTTTTACCACTGCTGCCAGCAAGGTTCAGGAAAGGGGTATGTGTATGTGTTCGGACATGTTATAGCGCTTAAGCGGTATGCGGGGTATATGCGGTTATACGCGATTTCCTAATTTTTTTATTTATAAATAAATAAATATATACAAAAGTGACTACAACAGAATTAAATTTATATATATTTGTGGTCCAACAGAAAATCTAAGAAAAATAACTTCCATATAGAGTTCAAAAAAATCTCTGTCAATCAAATATCAATACTTCAATATAACGGTTAGCACACAAAATAATTGACATCAATCAACAAATTAGAAAAGTTAGCATACAAAATGCCTCTATTGTTGAATATAATGTCATTTATCTCTCTCGTTATATTTATAACCGATCCTTCATCAAAAGTACCAAACTTTACATATAATATATTGCATTCATAATAACTATTAGTTGACTAAATTAGTTTGCTAAATTATTGGTACATTATTCTTTTTCCTCCAGGCGTGTTTACTCCAATCTCGTAGTACAACTACTTTGATGATTGATTTAAATGGTCATGGAATGCTTGGTTGTCAAACATGTAAAGGCAAGGAAAAATGTGGCACAAATAACACAATAAAAACATGGCATAAATTTAAAAAATAAAAAAAAATAAAAAATGTGTATGTGGCCGCATAAGCGCACATGGCGCATAATGGGTGGCTTCATGAAAGCGGTGCGTGGCACCGCATCTGCATATGCGGCCCCACGGACCACTTTCGTGGGTACTTGCTGCCAAAACCATCTAGGGCACCCTAGGCCCTCTTGTACGCTCATCAGATGCCTTATTTGAAACAAAAATGCTCTGAGTTTGATAGGAAAACGTGATTTCAAGCTTGTAAATCATGTTTTCCTGCCTTGGCACACCCCAAGAATTGACGAGGATGGTCGTATGAATCTACACGTACAACCAATCCTCCATATAATTCTGTAAACTCGCTCAGATCTGTCTACTTCTCAGTCGAGTTCCGTTTTCGTCCGTTCTATCATGTCAGAGAACAAGGGTGATATCTTTTCTTCGTCTGGTGCGAGTCCGACTCCCATCGTAAAGATAAATGGGACCAATTATGAGTTGTGGTCCATGTAGTTTCTCACTCTCATGTAGTGCAACAATAAGTAGCACATTCTGATGAAGCCGGATCTGAAAGATAAGACCGGGGATAGTGCTTCGTGGAAGCAAGACGACGCATATGCACACATTTGGCTCTATAGGACCCTCACCAAGAAGATAGCCAATGATATTGCGAATCAACCACCGCCAGGGCAATGTTGGATATTCTGGCATCTACTTATGCCCATATGAAGAATGAGATTAAGATTCTTCAGCTTCAGTTTGACATTTATAGGGTCAAGTAGAATGACTGTCCATTGCACACATTATACTCCTCGCTTCGGAGCATGTTCGAGAAGCTTCACAGCTTTATATCTATTATGACATCCACTGAGCAACAGATGCCATAAATGAACTCTATGATGGTTGGAGTCTTTTTGGCTGCGCTCGACCCATAATATGATGAATTATGAACACAACTCTCTGTTGGGGTGACCATACCTCCCATGGAGGAGGCAGGAGGCCTACAGTCATTTCAATAGGCTTTTTATTCCTCATACTACCACTCCACAACCTCTTCTGCGATGATCACTTCTCGCGGTAGAGGAGGGTACCCAGTTCAGAGGGTGTAGTCCTAGTGGTAGAGGCGGTGGACGCCAGTGTGGTCCTTGCACCTACTGTCTTCATCCAAGACACTAAGAGGCAAGGTTGCAGAAATCGGTAGTTGGTACTCGGTCGGCGGGGTCACTGACTAAGGATTAGTCGGCAGTCGGGCAACTAATCGGATATTGGTCGGTCATTAGTCGATTTTGAATTTTTAATTATTTTAAATATATAAATCCTTTTTTATACATATATTCTTATATATTTGCCATATAAATCATTTTATGCATATAGTTTTTATATATTTGTATAGATTTGTACTTTTTCTATACTATCATAATGAAACAAAAGGAGTAATTGACTTAAATTCAGCATTAAGCGTGTTGGAATAAGTTTGATTTTTAAAAAAAGCAAAAAAAATAAAAAATAAAAAACCTATCTGTAAAAGTTGGCCGAGTAGTCGGGTTGACCGACTAAGGGTCGGTTAGGCCTAGTCTAGTCGGCTGCCCCCTCGACTCTACTAGTCGGCCTAGTCGGCCGACTTTTACAACAGTGCTCAGTGGACATGCTATTTGAAGTATGGATACCCTGCATCTGCTCGTGTAGCAGAGCATATCGAGCCTTCGGAGACTCCAGCTTCCCAAACAAATCCACGTTTAGATGACATTGTCTCTCGTATACAAGAGATCATGACTCCGATACTACTTGATCCACTGATAATGCAACCGCAACCAGAGCCTCTTCGAGCTCCTCAAGTATCGCTTACACTTTTATTGATAGTAGCGTTGCAGATATGATAGAGTGGATCATGGACTCGAGCGCATCCCACCGTTTGTGTGGAGACAGAGCCCAGTTCAGATCCTAGGGGACTATACCTCGTGGCAGATGGGATGCCATTGCTAACAGGGTCGACTTATCCATCACAGGATAGGGGGCGATGTATTTGACGCCATCCATGCGACTTCAGTATGTTTTATATGCCCTTGATTTTCAGATGAACTTACTTCCTATTAGTGAGATTACTAAGGATCTGCTTTGTCGTGCCATTTTGACCCTCCCTCTCTTGTATTTCAGGACATACTCATGAACAGGGTGATTGGATGTGACCGTGAGTAGCGGGGGCTCTATAGACTGGTCCAACCCTCCTCATGCTGGTGCCTCCACTATTCCTACTAGACCAGTCTTACCGTACCTGTGACACCTTTGTTTTAGCCACCTTGCTCTGCAAAAGCTGTGTCATGTCCTCCCACAGATCTCCACGTGATCTTCCTTTCAGTACGAGGTTTGTCAGCTTGGGAAAAACTACCGGTCCTCCTTCATATCTCGTCAGAGTCGGAGCAGGTCTCAGTTGTTTGAGCTCCTTCATATAGTTTTCTGAGGTCTAAGTTGTGTTCCTGATCTCTAGTGACATCGTTTTTATTTGGTCGATGTAGATGATTTTTCTAAACATTCTTGAATTTTCCTTTTCAAGAATAAGTATGAGACCGGGTCTGTTATCAAGTCATTCATTAATGAGATAATGAATATTTTTTCTACCAATGTTAATTACATGCGTTCTGATAATGCCTTAGAGTTTTGCACCCTACAGCTTTATGAGTTTCTCAAGTCTCTTGGCATTGTACACCTGACCTCGTGTGCGCATACATCTCAGCTGAACGATGTTGCTGAGTGCAAACACCGTCACTTACTCGATATGACCAGAACCCTATTGTCTTCGAATGTAATATTCCCAACATGTTTCTCTCATATATAAGAGAACTCTAGGCCGCCTTCAATTATGCAATTCATTCTTTCACCTCCTCAATAAATGATTGAGCATTATTCTTCTACAATCATGTTTTCTTGAAGGGTATCAACTGTTTAAAACATCTCAGATTCGTACTAACTTATGCAAAACTTGATGGATGTTGTAGGCCAATGATTCTAGGAAGGAATTGTATGAAAAAGAAAAAGAAGCAAATGATTTGAGACAAGAGGTTTTAGGGCTAAAGCTTTCTTTAAGAGATGCCAATGATCAATGCATCCTATTATTTAATGAAGTCCAGAAGGCGTGGAAAGTGTCTTCTACTCTTCAAGCCAATTTAAAGGTAATATCCGGGTCTTAATTTAATTTTCCGTTGCATTTTTACATTCTAGATTCCTTTGACGAGTAATTTGTTTGATATTTGAATTTTAAATAATTTGCTGTGATTAATGTTTTACCATTTCAGAAGTTCTGTAGGATAAATGGTGTGATGGGTGGTAGACTTTTTCTCTTTAGGGATAAATGGAGGATAATCGCAATTGACCTTTATACACCTGAAATATAAATTAAAGGAGGTTATAAATTAACCTAAATATGGAGTTAGAAATAATTTCACTAAAATCCTGAATACTGTGGAGAAACATAATATGTACTGAATACTGAACTCTAAGTTCTCGTTATAAGAGATTATTCAGTTGAGGAATTTTAGGGGTAAAGGGAAAAAGATAGAGGTCCAACGTGCATAAAACAAACACAAGATATTCTAATATTTACACGCCACCTTAAGTTGGAGCGTAGGCGTTCATACACAAATTGGAAGTTAGGAAAATGTGCTTAAGAAGTATCTCGGTAAAGATATCAGTAAAGATACCTGCTAGTTTGAGATTATTCAAGATACATGAAGTAATTTCTCATCGCTTTTTGGGAATCACGTGTTGAATGACAATCAACTTCAATGTGCATGATGCACTCATGGAAGATTGATGCGAGCACATATAGCAGACTTATTATCATAGCAACCAGGTAGACTTGATGTCATAGCAACTAAGTATATGTGCAGCCATTGAGCATTCAATATGTCTAAGAAAAGAGTCCAACTCTGTGATTTCATAAACAACTAGAGGATTGCCCGCGCTTCGCGTTGAGAGTGAAAAACCAACAACGATAATGGTAAGACATTACAACTAATGAGAACTCAAAATATAAATTATGGTTCTGATCAGTATCTAATTGAGGAAAATGTAAAAGTTAACATCTAACATAAGTTTATAAAACCACTTGTAATTCAAAAAAAATATCCGGGCCTTATTTGCATATACTCCAAAAATTGAACAAAAACCATGGTCTCAAATTTCAACGAACTTCGGTCGAATTTCTGTCGAATATCGATATCCAGTCGAAATCGAAATTCGACCGAAATGACCGAAATATGGGGGCCCTAGTACAAAAAATGACGGAAATGACTGAAATTTCGTCGAAATTCGACCGGAATGGTGACCGAAACTGATATTTAAGGCCTTGACAAAAGCAAGATATTTCTCTCCAACTATATCATGGTTCAAATCATTAACTCTATAAAACACATTACGTGATATCAACCCTATTAAACTAAACTTGATATAAAACGGTAGTAGATTTTCCTACTCATCAAGATTTTGATATTTAATATTCAGAACGAAGAGTAGAGTAGTATGTGTTCAAAAAGGGTAATTGGAGAACGATCATAGTTACATTAAGACACTGTTTTGCTTATGGCAGCATAAATAACTTCATTCGTATACAATAAAAAAAGAAATATGCAGTATTCTCTGCATCGAAACCCAAAATAACAAAATATGCATTTTCTTTTTATGATTGAACATTTTGCTTGTTGGAACAGCATGTTCCTGCATGAAGAGTTAAATTTTGAATTAAATCACTTATGTGAAACATATAAATAACCTTTATTTTAAGTAATTTAAAGAATTTATTCATTCTTACTTGGTGACGAATCACATGTTAGAGTCGAATGTGTTGAAGATTGGCGCCATAATGAGTTGCTGAAGTCCGAATAAGAGAAGAAATGAAGTGTCTACGGTAGAGATATGTGAACTATGATTCTTAGGGTGAAAAAGAGGGTGATTGAGATGATGAGCGTGAGGGCGATGTGGGGCTTGCTGATGGTTGTGCTAGTGTTTTCCACGTCACGGCACACGCACAGACGACGGGATTGGGAGCTTGAACTTGGGCTCCAAGCACTCCGTTATCTGGAGACTGGCAGTCGATAGTTTGCAGTGGCTCGCAAAAGGCCGAAGCTGCTCGGGATGACGATGCTGGCGGTGGTTAAGCGGTGAGGTAAAGGGAACAACTCCCCATCCCCCCGAGGAGTTCTTGATCGGCTCCGAGGTGGATCTAGAGGTCGGTCCTCAGACACTTGCATTCAACCGGTGTAGGCTTGAACTTTACGGGCTGCTACAAGTGCGGGGAGCTGGGTCACCGAGTTGCAGTGTGTCGTAATGCACGTAGATGTTTCAATTACAGGGATTTCGGCCATCGTCAGAGTGGCTGCTAATACTCAAACCCCTGCTCGAGATCATGGGTTATAGGGTGTTGCGAAGGAATGTGGAGTGGTTTACATGCTCCGTTGTACCCCCACAACCCACTCGTGGGTGTGCTAGTGGAGGTTTGTGCTAGCCATGAAGGTGGCATACTGGCGGTGATGGTGGACATCAGCATCATGGTTGGACCCCACTTTGGAGGGGATGTTACCCATCTGGGTCCCTCGCTTGTACGTGCGAGGGGACTCTCGAAGAGAGAGGTCTCTAGGATGTTACTTCCGAGTGCTGTTGATTCTGCAGAGTTGGTGCGGTGGCACGCCCCATCCTGAGGGATGTGTTTGACTGTGGGTATTGCTGCTGCGACTTAAAGGGGCCCCACTTCAGTGGCGAGATGCAACCTCCATTGACGCTTTGATGGCGTATAATGGGAAAATGATCTCAATCATTTCAGATGGTCTCTCGAAGGAGCAGTTTTGAACGTTACGATTGAGATGGCGATTCAAGGCACATACATCCCATTTATGGTGAGGATGCATATCGGGAATGCCACTTTCCCGGTTGCTGTAGATGAGTTTGATGTTGTCGGGCATGGCAGAGACACGACGGTGTTGACGGCAAAGGAGGTTATCTCCCTTTCTCAGTTATCTCCCTGGGAGGTGGTGAATATTGGGGTTGGTGTGCTCTGGTGGGGCCCATGAACCAGACTTTTTTAGCACTATATCCCTCATATGGTTTGGGACTCGAGGCCACTTCGAGACTCTTCATCTTCGAACATGATATTAGAGGTCTGCTGCTCTCTCCCAGCCTGAAGCTTATAGGGGTTTGCTTACGACAATTCTCACTAGATCATAGTATGTTTTACCTCTGACCTGGACCGAGTTAGCTTCCACCCCAAACGAGGGGAGGCGATCAGACAATTCCTACAGATGATGTTGCCTATCTGAGCAACCTCGGCTCGACGTCAGCTCTACCTATGCCAGCAGAAGGTGGATCAAAAAAGTCTGAGGTCAATGTACATCGCAAGGGGCTTGGTCGTGGGATATGAAAACCTCACCTAAACACGAAGACATGGAGACTCTTCTTGGCGCGCAATCAAGGTGGTCTTAATTGATGGGGGAACTTCGTCACTCAAGCTCTCTCCACGGTATGGGAAGAGATACCTCAGATTCTCCTCCAAAGATAGGAGAAGAAGGTGGCGAATGACAGTGTCATGCCTTGGAGTGGTCGGGGAGGGACATCTGGAGCATCACCTCCATTTCTAGTTCCGTGCAACTTGGTGGTGGCCTCATGGAGGGTGTGAATGGAGCTCTCATGCAGAGAGATGGATTAGTGATTGGAGAAGAGCTGAACGCACAAGCTAGGGGGATGTTGGAGACAACAATTGACCGCGAGTTGGTGTCTTGTCTTGTCATCACTCTGCCGTCGGGTACTAAGAATGTGTCCAAATGAACATCTTAACTTGGAATGTCAGGTGCCTGGGAGGACAGAGAAGAGGATGATGCTTATGGACTTGTGTGTGGAACGTGGAACTAAATTTCGCGATATTTCGACGAAAGTTTGGCGAAATATCGGTTTCGACGGGTCTGGTGTATCGAAACTGGTATATATATCGATATCCCCGGTTTCGACCGAAATCTCGCAAGATGTCGGCGAGATTTCGGCTCATTTCGAGATATCGGCCAACAAAGGGAATCTTTCCATGAAAATATCCACCGAAATTTCGGTCGAAAGCCTCACATTTCGACCAAGTTCCAACATAGGCAGCTCTAACTTCCTCCAAGCTTTTCTTCCTTCAATGTAAGCCAAATTAGGCTAAATCTCCATCAAGTTCACAATTTTTTTAGGGGTTTAACTCTTAGGATGTTGATATAGCTTGGTATGGTGTTTATTTGGAGAGATTTCCAATATATAGCTTTAAATTTGGAGACGAAAATTAGGGGTTTTGTGTTTTAATTGCACAATAGTGGTAGCTATGAACATATTATCTCGGATCTTAAGTTTAACATGAACTAAAACATCATTTGAGAACATTTTGTTAGATCTATGAAAGAGGAAATTGGGGCTTTTGAGGTTTAATGTGGACCGATAATGTGTTCTTCAATTATTAACTCGGATCTTAAGTTATGGAAGTAGAAATCATGTTCCCGAATTTTTTTGGTTAATGAAATTTAAAAATTGAGAAAATCTGATCATTTGTTAAATCTTTTCATTTTAGTACATATTTTGTATCACTTGGGTAGACTTTCTTGAAAATGGTCCCCTAAATTCTATATGTAAGGCCCTAATGTATAGATCTAAGGTGGTTTTTCTGAAAATCAGAATATTAGGTGTTACAAAAATAAAAAATAAATAATTCCGAAAATTAAAACATAAATTAATTAGCATATTAATAACTGGTCGCATTGTTTGCCTACTTAGTGATTATTCTTGAATTTCCTCGCAGATTTCGACGATCATCCTCATGGCACATTTCGGTTCCGGATCTGGATTTTACAGCTTTGATGATCAGAGGGCGATTTTAGTGGGGACATTGGTTGGAGGTATGCCTCCGCTCCTGATGGAAATAAAGCGAATCCACAATGCAATTTCTGTGGAAAGAAGTTGGGAGGAGGCGGGATCACGAGGATGAAGCAACATCTCGTTGGCAATAACAAGAATGTTGCCAAGTGTACGCGTTGTCCCAAAGATGTGAGGGACAAGGTGAAGGCCAGTTTGGACGGGAAGAAGGAAAGGGATGCAGAGAGGGTAAGAAGGGAAGAACAAATGAAGGAGTTCATGTTCGAGAAAGAATTCAACGTCCTTTCATATTCAGACGACGATGACTTTGTGTACCCCGCTGACATTCATACTATAAGGGATAGGAGGGCATACAGAAGGGCTACAAAAGAATCATTGAGAAGCGAGTTCGAGAGGAGAGAACTCGTTGGTACACGAGACGTCATCTATGGTGCTGGTGGGAGTGGGAGTGGTTTTAGAGGCGCACCAGTACCACCACCCACCAAGAAACACAAGGGGAAGGGAATTGAGCCCTTCTTGATAAGGAGCGGATCCATGCAATACAAGGCAAGCAAGAATCCGAGGTAGAAAAAGGTTAAGGGAATGTTCACCAATGCACGAGAAAGGGAGGGAAAGGACGTCAGCAAGCACTTCTTTGGGAAGAGCATTCATGCCGACATTGCAGTCGGGCCATTTTTGCAGCATGCCATTGATGAGATCGCTGCAGCGGGAACGGGAGTGAAGGCTCCTACATCGTACGAGATCATGAACAAATATCTGGGGATGGAGAAGGAGATGGATGAGTACATCATCGAGTAGAGGAAGAGATGGCCAGAGTACGGGGTGACATTGATGTGCAATGGGTAGACGAGCTACACGAGGAAGCAGATCATCAAATTCCTTGTTTACTGCGTTGGGAAGACAATCTTTTTGAAATCTGTTGATGCATCTGAGCATGTGAAGGATCACATGTACCTGCTGAAGTTGATGAAGGATGTTATAAAAGAGGTTGGCAAAGATCACATTATCCAAATTGTGACAGATATCGACATCAACTTCAAGAAGGCAGGTGAAACAATAATGAAGTCCAGCAGCTATGGAATTTTTCGGACACCGTGTGCTGCGCATTGCATTGATTTGATCCTAAAGGATTTCAACAAGAGGAAGCTCGTCTCAAGGGTGGTGGAGAAAGCACGAACGATCACCACATTCATTTACAACCAAAACAAAGTGCTGTGACTGATTAGGCGGATATGCAATGGTGAGCTGGTGAGGCCTGACATCACACGCTTTGCAACCAATTTTATAGCGTTGCAAAGCCTCAAACAACAGAAGACAGGTTTGAAAACCATGTGTTGCCAAGGTGAATGGTTCGAGATACCTGAAGCTCGGACTGAAGAAGGGCAGAAGGCGGAGATATTGATATATGATATCTCCTTTTGGGATGACATGACTTGGGTCACAAAGATCATGGATCCTGTTGTTTCTGCATTGCGGATCGTGGATGGCGATAAGAAGCCCACAATGGGAGTCATCTACGAGGCAATGCGCTGAATGAGAGAGAAGGTCAGAGAAGCGGTTGGAAAGGGATCTAAAGCATGGTTGGACATCATAAACGAGCGATGGTCCAAGATGCTCTCATATCCTCTTCACAAGGCCGGTATGCATTATGTAAAAATCTAATTTGTTTTTAAATTTTTAAATTTTTATAAATCTTTAGAATATGAGTATTGAGCTTATTCGTGACTTTATGTCCAGCTTATTACTTCAATCCTAAGTACCAGTACAAGAATGGACTTGATACAAATGCTGACCTTCTAGCAGCTGTACAAATTGTGGTGGAGAAGCTCGTCAAGTACGAGAAGTTACAGATCTTGTGCATGAACGAGGTAATCCTCAATTTCTAGCTAAATTGGGAATTTGGGAGTCACAAAAAAATTCTTTAAGATGGATTTGAGGCTCCGAGCAACATGTTACAACTTAAACCTATGTGTGCAGGTTAAGTATTTCCGGGATGCCTTGGGTTCCTTCGGTCGGATTACTGCGGTAAATGGACGGGGCAGTACTCTTCCTGGTAGGGACGAAGACAAATAAAACCATTGCTTGTGTGTTTATTTATTCCTACTATTGATTTCTCTCGTTTTAGTTTCTTGCAGCCGAATGGTGGTTATTATACGGGTTGGAAGCTCCCAACCTTCGAAATGTTGTAGTGAAAATGTTGTCTCAAATCGCATCTGCTAGTGGTTGTGAGAGGAACTGGAGCACGTTCAATTTGATTCATTCCAAGAGACATAACATGTTGGGAGAAAAGAAGCTCAATTACCTTGTTTACGTGCATTACAACTTGAGGCTGAAGTTGAAACATGCAAGGGAGGGACAAGACAAAGGGGACTACACAGACCCTATTGATCTTGCTTACATTTTCTAGATGCACGATGACGATGCTGATGAAGACGTTCTCCAGAGTTGGATGGATTTTAATGGTGCCCCCGTTCTCGATCAACCAAGTGGAAGACCAAATGAGAATATAAGCCAACAAATGGGAGCAGATGTAGGTGACTATTTTGCAAGATCCGGGCGGATTACAGACCCTGTTGGAGGGTTGGAGGGCGAAATTGATGCGGCTGTTGATGAAATTCTCTCTAGTAGCTCCAAAGCCAAATCGAAGACAAAGGATGACAGTGGACATGATGATGATGATGTTGGTCGTGGTAGACCTAGGGTTGGAGGGCGAAATTGATGCGGCTGTTGATGAAATTCTCTCTAGTAGCTCCAAAGCCAAATCGAAGACAAAGGATGACAGTGGACATGATGATGATGATGTTGGTCGTGGTAGACCTAGTGATGGTGGGGAAACAAACTCAGGTGGGTCAGGAGGGGGTGGTCGTGGACCACAATATATCAGATTTGAGGAAGGGTTACATGGAGGACGTGAATATATGGAGCGACAGAGGAACAGACATGGACAGTTTGTTCCAAGTCATGGCGGAGACAACTACCAAGGTAGCCAACCTGAGCACAACCATGGCAACTTCTTTGGGGGTGACAGTTACGATTTCTTCCCCGAGTACACGCCAGTTCCTCCTCCTCCGCAGAGATCTTCTCCTACTCCGTCGTCGTCGTCTTAAGGATCTCATGCCAGTAGTTCACAGCCTCGTCGTGCCAGTCGTGATACCGGATCTAGTGCTACTTATCCTCGTCTCGGTATACTCATAGGCATCGATGACCACCAATACAAGCAGTATGTGATGGATTACAAGGCCATGTACTCGTACATGACATGGGAGAACTACTGCGAGTTCATTGAATCTGCGATGCGTTATGGTAGACAATAAGGAAGGGGGGCATTCAGATCCACCGCAGAACTCTTGGTTCTGAACTAAACATATCACTAGGTAATATATTTTAATCTTTTATTGCATTGATCATTAATGTGCATGTTCTTAATAATTCACTTGTTGTAACGTGTAAGACTATTACTCTGTTATTATGTATTAACTATTAACAAGTAACAACGATATGTTCGATATGGTGTGTGACATACTGTCATAGTCATAGATGATAAGATGATTGATATGTATGCTATAAGCCTATATGTATATAGCTATTGTTTCATTGTTTGAAGTACTTATATTAAGTCCATTTGCGAATTTGCAATATCTATCAATGTTACAATATGACCGATATGGCCGATATGATCGATATGTCTATATAAGGGATATAAATAAGCAATATGTTTGAAATAATTGGGTATTTATACGTTTTTTGTTGTTCTAATAACTTGGAATATCGAAATTTACAATAGAATTGGGAAAAATATGGTTGTTTGAGCCTTTTCCGACTTTTCCACCGAAATTGTCGAAATTTCCTGAAATTTCGGTGAAATTTCGGTATTTGAGTTCAACGAAACGAGATCGAAATCGAGATTTTAAACCTTGGTGTGGAAGCGATGGTGGATGTTTTTTTTGCTCAAAGAAACGAAGATTGAACATGGCACGAGTGACTTATGGAGTTCTATAGGAGGACCCCTATTGGCCGACTATAGAGCTGTTGACTCGCTGGCCAACTAATGGTTTGTTGGAATGCTAAAGACTAGCGAGGGAAATTACTGTATATAGGTGTTACTTCTGGGCAAGGAAGATGACTTGCAGGTGGTGGTCACTAATGTCTACGACCGTCCTAATGGAGATAATACTGCTACACTAGTTGATGAGCTTCGAATGGTCAGGGGTAGAAACCTGGATGAGGCTTGAATTATCAACGACGACTTCAATGTCACTCTGCGGTCGGAGGATCAACCACACTTGTGGGGTGGCTCGGATTGCAAGTCAGATGCTCTGTCCTGGCTTATTGGCAAACTCGGTATGCATATTATGGACGCTGGAGGATGTCGGTACACTTGGAGGAACTCTAGCTCAAGTTCCTGCGTTGACTGCTTTTTGCTGTCTACAAAGGTTACTCATCATTTCCCTTTGACATGTGCTTGGGTGCTCCATAGAACCCACTCGGACCATAGTCCGCTCTTGTGGTCTTTTGGGGAAGACATATGACTGCTGTCATTCTTTAGATTCGAACGATTGTGGGTTTTTGAGGAGGGCTTTCGTGACATGGTTGTTATGTTTTGGGGCGGCTATTAGCCCAATGGTTCGGCGACAAGAAGGCTAGCCATTGAGCTTAGCCTATTGCGCATGCTCCGGATGGACTACACTAGAAACATCCGAGCCTAACGGAGGGGCATAAGAGCTAAGGCATAAAATGCGATCACGAGACTAGATCGACTAGAGAATGACAATAATCTGACCGAGAAGGAAATAGGAGAGATGGATGCATGGATCCGAAATGTGTTATTGGAGGATTGAAAGGAGAATTGCGTAAGAGATCGAAGCAGAAATGCATGAAAGAGGGAGACAAAAACACCCACTTTTTCCATTCTATGGCCAGTCGCAGAAGATGGAGGAGCTACATCCAAAGAATTATAGTGGGCAACGTGGCGGCGCGAGGAGAAGTGGAGGTTGGTCAAGCACTTAGAGCACGCTTTATCACCTTCTCTACAAGGGCTTCTTGCATGGGGTGGCGGGGCAATGGAGTTATGAGCATTAGCTCGATTCAAGCAGACAACCTTGTGGCTCCCTTCTCTGAGAATGAGGTAAGGAAGGCTGTGATGCAGTTGAATGCAGATGGCTCCCCAGGCCTGGACAGGTTCTCCATTTTCTTCTATAGGGAATTTTGGGATTGTGTGAAGAAGGATGTAGTTGCAGTGCTGCAAGAGTTTTGAGACGGCAACAAGGCTTCAAACGGTTGAACAAGGTTTGCTCTTCCTTCTACTGAAGGAGGCAGTTACTTGAGTGGAAGACTTCATACCTATTTCTATCTCTAATGTAATCTACCTCATTTTGGCCAATCTACTGCTCGATATTCTTGATAATTCTCACTAGAGCAGACAACCTTTGTTCCTGAACATCATATGGCTTATTGCTGGGTTTTGGCTTCGAAAATGATTCTGTTCTGGAAGAGATTACATAAGAAAGGGGTGCTGAGGAAGATGGACTTCTATATGACTGTGTAGATTGACAGTTACTATGGACTTCTCTTCAGAAAAAGGGCTTCTCGGAGATATGGATCGCTTAGATGAAGAGGTGTATCACGACGTCCTCCTATGCGATTTTGGTGAATGTTCGGTCGGAGGGTGGTTTCGTTCAGCCTCAGCACGGGGCGCGACAGGACTGCCCGTTAGCACCTCTTCTCTTTGTACTTGTGGCGGATGCATTGGTGGTCATGATAACGTTGGTGGTGGATGATAGTTTATATGGGGGATATTTGAGAGATGTATCAGTGCCAATTCTGCAGTATGCTGACGACAATGGTGTTCATTGATGGGGACCTGGACCATGCTCGATGGACAAGTTTGATCATGTGTATTTTTGGTGACATCTCAGGGCTACGAATTAATGGAGAAGTCGATGTTCATCCCATTAAGCTATTCTATAGAGGAATCTCGGGACTTGTGCGACATTCCCAACTATCCTTGTGATTCCTTCATGTTACTTACCTGGGTCTCCCATTGGTGGCTGGTCGTTTATGTGCGGTAGATTGGAGGCTAGTGTTAGATAAGCTAGATAACAAGATGGCATGTTGGAAAGCTAGGACAATGCCAAGAGGAGGGAAGCTTTTGCTGCTTAAGCATGCCTTGTCGGTGATGTCCATCTTTTTTTGCTCAACCAGGTGGCTCCCTTCATGAGTTAGGACAAGACTGGAGGACTTGATAAGACACTTCTTCTCGTCAGATGATCGGCAAGAAAAAAATGGTATACATCTTGACTGCGACACTATCACTAGTGCCAGAAAAAAAACGGTTGGTTGAGAGTTTTGAGATTTGAATGCATGAACAAGGCTCTCTTGACGAAATCAAGGTTCAGAAAGTCGGTATGTGATATTCGTTTGGTTAGGCAGTCTTGAGCAAGTAAGTGGGTAGGCGGAAGTATATGCGGAAGTATATGCAGATTATGCGGTTTCTATTATTTTAAATAAAAATAATCAAGAAATATAATAATAATTTCAAACAGCAGATATTTATGTTTAAAAAAATATAACATGGAAGAAATATGAAGTGAAAACTTTTTGTACAATGTGATATCAACCAAACATTTCCAAAACTCATCCCTTTTCAAAAGATAAAGATGTTAAGTTAACGGTGGATAGAGTAAAAAATATTGTAAATTGATTGAAGATATAAAAAATGATAGATATCCTTGTCCAAATTGGAAGGTAACCTTTTTTGGAAGCGTAACCTGGTTAAGAAACATAACCATGAACCTTCGTACTTTAGTAAATGGTGTATTTGTCTACTCAAAGTCAAATATTAAAAAATTCAATCATTTAAATTTAAAATATGTTACTTATTCTGTGCAGTTATAAAATTACGTGCAAATCTGACATCTATATTCATTTTATCATATAAAAGATCTTAAATAAACTCATGTAATTTATTCTATATTCTTTCAGATAAAGGACCCCGTCTGGGAAGACTGTCGTTTTTGACATCAACATTGGTTTACATTAAGGTTCAACTTTGTGTCCATTTCTTTTTACTTTGATTATGGATGAGTTGACAAGTTACATTCAGGACGAGTTATCTTGCTGTATGTTATTTGCTGATGATGTTGTGTTGATTGACGAGACTAGAGATGGAGTAAATGAGAAGCTTGAGGTTTGAAGACATGCATTGGAGGCTAAAAGATTTCGTATAAGTAGGGCTAAGACGGAATACATGGCATGCACCTTTGATGGAAGAATGGTAAAGGAATCGAGGTGAAGATTGATAATGATAACAGTCGGAAGAGAGATTCTTTTAAATATTTGGGATCTATTTTGCAAGACGATGGGGAAATGGATGGAGATGTTACTAATATAATAAATACAGGCTGGCTAATGGAGATGAGCCTCTGCTTTTCTCTGTGATAAGAAAATTCCTTTCAAAATTAAAGGAAAGTTTTACAAAGCAGCTGTGAGACCTGCTATGCTCTATGGATTTGAATGTTGGCCTCTGAACCATGGACATGTGCAGAGAATGGCTGTAGCAGAAATGAAAATGCTAAGGTGGATGTGTGGACACACACATAAAGTTCGGATTCGGAATGATGCAAACATAAAGAAAGTGTACTTCCTAACGAGGATAAGATGTGAGAAAACCGCTTAAGATGGTTTGGTCATTTGTAAAGAAGGTTAGTTGATGCACCAGTTAGGAGTTGCGAGTGTTGGGATGTTGAGCATGCTAAGAGAGGACGAGAACAACCCAAGAAATGTTGGAAAGAGACTATACGTAGGGATCTTAGTTTTTTAGATATAAGCCCGAGATTGACCCAAGATAGATTTGAATGGAGTTGAAGAATCCTTGTAGTCGACCCTGCTTAATTATGGGAAAAGGCTTTGTTGTTGTTGTTGTCTTGCAATTATGAGATAATGTAAAAAGTAGAGTTGTTGTTAGAGAATCTAAGAAAGTAGTCATTGCCGCTGAATCTAAAAATAGAGATATTTAGTACTAAATAGAGCAATCAATAATCCTTGGCAGAGGATAAAAAGATGGCGGAGGAGCAACTGATGTTGAAGTCAAGAAGGTGGTGGAGGATTACTCGGTCGAGTATACCCCATAACTCTCATATTGAGCGAGTATAGCATGCTCGGTGCAGTAGGGGGACCGCCTTCGCATATGCGGCCGCCTAGGCCACCTTTTCGAACACTGGACCAAATGGGTGCTCAAACTGTGTGTGTGTGTGTGGGGGGGGGGGTGCAGACGATTTGCTATGCAGGATCTTGCAGAGCGTAAAAGGCATCACGATATCCCTAAGGGTGTCGAAAATTCGACTACCTTCCTCTCTTTGGCATGGGATGACTAAGGTTCTACTATAGTTGTGTGGGTGTGGTGGAAAAAGAACTATTCCAGTTCTTAAGGGATGACTGGACATGTCGGTGACCCTTAATAGAGAGATACCTACAACTTTTTGCCCTTTTCATGGATCAAAATACTGTCCTACATTGAGTATGACCGACAGTAACTTGGACTCCTATTTTCCTTTCCGCCTTCTCACAATAGAGATTGAATGAGTTCGTTGCTCTGCTTGGGGATATTTTTGACATTGAGGGACCCACAAGTGGCAGACTCATTTGTATGGCTGAAGGGCTCCTTCTCCATCAAGAAGACATATCATTTCTTTACCCATGCACAAAATGGTATACTGGATGAATTCAGACATGATTGCAGGGTTATTTGGGTAAGAAGAATTCCGATGCGGATCAAGGTATTCCTCTCGCTTTCTAGACATTGCCACCTACTTTCAAAGTTTAAAGCATGTCTTCTCAATCTCCCTTTCTTTTTGTGAACCCATCGGATCCGGGTGTCCGTTTATGCTGCATTCGCAATATTACATTCATTGACGTCGCATTAAATGTACGAATTTACGGGAAAAATTTTCACACTGCTTTGCTTTTGCGTATGACATTCTGTAACATCCATATTCTAACGAACCCGAACTCGACCCGAATAAGGTCCGAGTAACCCAATAAAGTTATCTGACAACATTAGATAATCTAAAACGATGAATTGATTAAGAATCAAAAGTCGTTCGGACGAAATCGACCAAAAATCGCTCGCTTCGTAATGCGCGCCGTGAAAAGCCGCGCTGCAAAATCGAAAATCACAAAACAAACCGAGACCGTCATTAAATCCGATTCAACGACACGAGATCAACGGAATTGACCGTTCGCCAATCGGATATCGTTTGATATTTTAAAATCACAAAATTTAATCTTAAACAAAAACCGTATCCGAAAATTTCGGGTATCCAAACCCGATCAAAAATATATCAATATTATACTCATATTGACCGTCATTATGAGACGATCAATTCAAGATATATAGTGCGTCAAAATCTGACATCCGGGATGTGAATACGGTCAGCTTTAAGTTTTTCAAATAAAGAGAGTTAGTTTTTTTAAAAAAATTAATAAAATAAATTGCTGCAGACAGTCTGCTCGGCTAAAAAAAAATTTACAGCACACCGCCTGGATTTTTTTCCCCACGTCAACTTTCTTATTCCACATGGCATATTCCTCTCCACATGTCAACAATCATGCATACTCCCTTCGGATATATATACCACAAAGCCCTTCTTATTCCCTAAATTTTTCTCCCTTTCTCTCAACTTCTCCACCGAAGGAGTCCCAATTCTTTCCTTTTCTTGCTACAGCCACAGCAGCTGTCCCTGGAGGTTTCATGCTACTGTCCAAGCAACTGGAGCCTCTCCTGCAGCCATTTGCAACCCTATTTAGGTGCAGGAGTTGTTGCTTCTTCAACCTGATGGAGGCTACTGCAAATCAAAGTAGTTGAAGGCCCTGGAGCTACTCCATCAGCCCCTGTAGCTGCAACCAAACCTTAGAATTATACTTGCATGCAAGATTAAACCTAGTTGATCTCTGAATTGTAGAGATTCAAGGTACCTCCCTATACCTCCTACTTGCTGCCATGCATGTGTATTATCCTTGATTATATGTACAACTCCATATCCATCTTCTTGCTGCCATGCATGAATATTCTAACCCAAATTCTTGCTGCTCTCCTCTTCAAATGGAATCTACAAGCATGTGCAATCCCCACAAATTGAGATCTTTAATGTATAAACTGAACCTCTCTTGCTGCCATGCACTATCTCTGGCATTTGCTATGTTTTCTGGAAGAGATAATAGGTCATGCAGGTCATGTAGTTACATGATATCATTGGAATATGGATTTTGTTGATATAGTTCGTAACTTTCTGGTTTGGGAGAATCTCTGCTTGATAAAAAAAATTTCAATCATTTGCAGTTCGATTCAGTCATGTCTTGTTTATTCTCCAAGAATTCAAAATTTATATTTACTTCTATGATACGATCTCAATCACAATCAGATGTTAATTATAATTTTTCATTCGAATTATTACAGGACATGATAATACAGAAAATAAGCAACCTTACTCTATATTTCTTTTATCACAATTTCTCCACTGTTTTTTTAAGTCCTATTAACTGTAGGGGACTAAATTGGAGGATCTTATAGGTAATTAGCAATACATCTTAAGCAATACAAGATTATATAAATCCATTCTCTTTTCTTGTCCTAGTCATTAAACTTGAGTAATCCACGAACTGTTTCCAGGAGAAACCAGTGATTGTGTCATGTCTGCTTCTTTTAAATGCATTTTACTATTTGCTCTGGCATCTACCAATAACATTCCTCTTTGTTCAGTATCTACATAAGATCTACTTCTATGTGAAGGTGATTTCTGTTTACTCACAAGAGCTTGCGAGTTCGTCAACTTATTATTTCACGTGGGCAATAGCACAACTATTAGTTCATAAGATAATTCTTATACTTTTCCCCAATTTTACAAGTGATATCTTTTCATCGACTGCTCTTGCTACATGAGTAATTTTGCTGGATTAAGTAGAAATTTAGTGTGGATGACAAATTGAAAATGGGTGAGTTGGTTTTGAAGTAGTGACTGATGCACCTTTCAAGATCCATTTTAATCAGTCCATTGTCCTTTGTGATACCTAAATCCTTTTGCAATCAGTACTTAATCCACACTGGTCACAAATGAAGTTACACAAATGGAGAATCATTCTCGATACTTATAGAACAGCCAATCGAAATGAATAAAAGGAAAATATATAGAAAGGTAATAAGAGAGCACAGCTTCACTATTTGCATACATCCATGGAAGTACATATCTGCCCAGTCTCTCACCAATCTTCAAGTGGCACACCTCCCCTAGCAAATATGTTGTTGAATGCAAGTTTGTTTCTCCGTCTAGGTTTGCCCAATGCAAGTTTGTCTAATCTCTCACGAAGCTTCATGTAGATATCTCTGTCTTGAATACATCAACTTTTAATACATAAAATCATCTTTTAAGTATACTCTATTGATCACTATTGATAATTGACAAGATACGTATATCTCTTAAGTTTGACCACAAAAGAGATTAAGAATGGATTGAGAAACCAATTAAGTATGACTCAGAATCAGTGATGACCAATAATAGTGCCGGTCATGGTGACCTTTACACCTGACCGTGCGAGGGCGCGGTGACCCTCACCTGGGCGGGAGATAGGAAGCCCAGTTAGGGCAGCGGCCGCCAAGTGCGCGGGTCTAGGATCCCAGTCCTCTTTCGATTTTTACGCGAGCTCGCAGTGTTTTTACGCCTCGTTGGGATCCCGATTTTAGACCAGTTCCGCTGACCCTGTTTTAGGATACCCAGGCGGGGGATCCTGGTTTTTCAGTTTTACGTACGAGCTCGGTTGCCCGTTACCGGTCGGGCTGTTTTTCTAGAGTGACTTTTCCGGGAAGTCCCTCTCACCCGTCTCAGTGGCGTAGTTGGGAGTAGACCTATCCCTCTATTGGACCGTCCTTCCAATTAGGGGGCGAGACGGAAGAGCCCTTGTTGGCTTCTTCACCGCTTGAGTTTTTCTTTCGCCAACAGACTTGGCGATTTTAAATCCAGATCATCCATATCTATATCTACATCATCTAAAGTTACATTTGAAACTGTTGCACTGAGGTTTGAAGAGATTGTGTCTAGTCCAGATCATCCATCTCTATATCTACATCATCTAGAGTTACATTTGAGACAGTTGCACTTGAGGTTTAAGGGATTACAATTAACGATAGAATAAATGGAAAAGACTATAATCTAATTCGAAATCTCATTAAGCTAATGGACGTGTTGGGAACTTAGTTAGGATGCATTATACTACACCGCATGCCTACGGAGGCACCCCAACCCTAAGACTTTCCCCAAGTCTTAGAGTCATAGTGTGAGGTTTCACAAGAACCAAGACCACAGACTATCCACTAGACTTAAGAATTTAATAAATCATTATATCTTCTCATCTCATCTTTCCCATCATCAAAATTCACAAATATTATCTCTAAGTAATATGAGAATAAAATATACGTACTTATGATCAATGAGTTACCGTAGACATATGCTATGTGGGAAATGTGGGGATAAGAGCTGATCATGAGATGTTCTTACTAAAAATTTGGAAACCTTTTACATTTGCAAGTAGAAATAAATTTTAATTTGAGTTGCTCATGCCTCTCTACTTGCTTTCTTTTGTAAATAATAAATGTCTGTTATTTTTATATAAACTTATGGGAAGTACCAGCACCCGCTGACGCCTTTTCTTCCTTGCACGCATGGCAGGCAAGGAGCCTTTAGCATAGTAGCGAGTTAATGATTTCAGGAGATAAATCTTATATCCAATGGTATGGTTTATTTTGTGCCAATTTTTGTTCAATTTATATTGTATTATGTTTCTTTCTCTTCAGTCAGATTTTTGGGATATACTGTATGTACTGTCAGACTTTGTACATGTAAATTATATGGAAGTTAATGAAATAAGATTTTGGTGACCATTGTTTATATTAACTTGTGGTTATGATTGTGAATGTCATGTGGAAAATTAACCGCGCGAAAAATTTCCCTGTATTTTCGTAGCTTATGCGATCTAATGCAAATGAATGTTGTAACACGAAATGCGCGTAAACGGGTACCCGGATCCTCGGGGGTTCACAGTTTGGTATCAGAGCAGTGGTACCCCGATACGCACATTCGTAGTATTTCAATTCCAATCGCATTAAGTTCTCGAATAGCGACAGTCTTCTGACTTGTCGTGAGTTCAAGAAGGGAAATATAACATTCATATTCAATAACCACAGATGTCACCAAGTTCATTAATTTTCATTTTATATCCCAAGAAGAGAAAAGCATTTATGATAAATATCTGTTTAGGGCATCCTTATGACTAATTATGGTTCTCATGCAGAGCCATGGCATCTCGACCCGGTCAGGAGACGACCGATCAGTTGGCACGCATACTGACTGCCCTCACAGACCTACAACAGCAGCAGGCTGCCATGCGAGGCCAGCAGGAGCAGATATTGGCCCAGCAGACTGAGATTGCTGACAGGCAGACGGACATAGAGATGAGATTCGAGACCTGTCAGATTTCACGTACTATCCATCCCAGGATGGGATACGGCAGGTTCCAGTGCCGCACCAGCCAGACAGGGGCAGATACATGCAGTTACTGAGGAGCAGGCACGTTCAGCCGCTACTGTAGTGAAAGGTATGGTCTCAGTCTTGGGCCGACCTTTCCATGTTTTATTCGATTCCGACGCGACACACTCTTTTCTTGCTTCGAGGTTGCTTGCATCTTTAGGTAGAGTTGCAGAGACGCTATCGTCTCCATACATCCGAGGGCCAGGTGGCCAGTTGTTTGTCATATCCCTGATAGTCAGGCACTTGCCCGTACTGATTGGCGGTCACGAGATGATCGTAGATTGTTTACTTCTGCAGCTCAACGAGTTCGACTTGATTTTGGGCATGGATTGGCTATCTACTCATCATGCACTAGTTGATTGTTTTAGGAAGACAGTTGTCTTCAGAATTCCTGGTTTACCGGAGTTCGCCTTTGAGGGTGCTATACATGACTCCACTATGGAGTACATTTCAGTGTTGCGAGCACAATGACTTGTTGATCAGGGTTGCGATTCATACCTTGCATTTGTTCGGGAGATATCTGATCAGGAGCCAGTGATACAGGATATCCCAGTAGTATTAGAATATCCAGACGTATTTCCTGATGAGCTACCAGGATTACTTCTTGAGAGAGAGATCGAGTTCGAGATCACATTGTTGCCAGATACACAGTCGATCTCTATGGCACCTTATGGTATGGCACCATTCGAAGCCCTATACGGGCGGAGATGTCTTACACCTCTCAGTTGGCGGGAGGTAGGTGATCATGCTCTCTACTCCGTAGATCTCTTGGAGGAGACTGCGAGAGCTGTGATCTTGTGAGACGGAGGCTTCTGACGGCACAAAGCCGCCAGAAGAGCTATGCGGATCGTCGGAAGAGAGACATAGAGTTTCAGGTAATCCAATTATTACCTCATCACCTATTCAATCATAACTCATATATAAATAACTTAATCTCATATTAATGACACTCCTATCGATTATAGGTTGGAGATTGGGTATTTTTGCGAGTATCTCCCATGAAAGGAGTGCAGAGATTCGGTGTTCGTGGCAAGTTGGTGCCGCGATATGTTGGACCTTTTGAGATTCTGGCTAGAGTGGGGAGAGTGGCATACCGAGTAGCCCTTCCTCCACATCTTTCTACTATTCATGATGTCTTCCATGTATCCAACTTGAGGAAATATGTCCACGATCATCGGCACGTCATCAATATGAGAATCTAGACGTGGAGCCAGATCTGACTTATGAGGAGAAGCCAGTCCAGATACTTGATCGTGCTGTGAAGAAGCTTCGCAGCAAGGAGATTTCATTGGTCAAGGTTTTGTGGCATCGACACGGCGTCAAAGAGGCGACGTGGGAGACCGAAGCCGACATGCGGGCACGATACCCGCAGCTTTTCTGAGGTAATAACCGGAGCAAGCTTTTGTAATAAAATATTTGTGCAAATATATGGCTTGATTGCTCTTTGAGGTTTTTATGGGTTCCAAACCCTTTGAGGTTTTTATGACTATAAGAAATCAAACAAGACACCTAATAACCTTAACTCGAGTCTCGAGGACGAGACTCCCTTTGAGGTTTTTATATTTGTAACATCCATATTCTAACGAACCCGAACTCGACCCGAATAAGGTCCGAGTAACCCAATAAAGTTATCTGACAACATTAGATAATCTAAAACGATGAATTGATTAAGAATCAAAAGTCGTTCGGGCGAAATCGACCAAAAATCGCTCGCTTCGTAATGCGCGCCGTGAAAAGCCGCGCTGCAAAATCGAAAATCACTAAACAAACCGAGACCGTCATTAAATCCGATTCAACGACACGAGATCAACGGAATTGACCGTTCGCCAATCGGATATCGTTTGATATTTTAAAATCACAAAATTTAATCTTAAACAAAAACCGTATCCGAAAATTTCGGGTATCCAAACCCGATCAAAAATATATCAATATTATACTCATATTGACCGTCATTATGAGACGATCAATTCAAGATATATAGTGCGTCAAAATCTGACATCCGGGATGTGAATACGGTCAGCTTTAAGTTTTTCAAATAAAGAGAGTTAGTTTTTTTAAAAAAATTAATAAAATATATTGCTGCAGACAGTCTGCTCGGCTAAAAAAAAAATTTACAGCACACCGCCTGGATTTTTTTCCCCACGTCAACTTTCTTATTCCACATGGCATATTCCTCTCCACATGTCAACAATCATGCATACTCCCTTCGGATATATATACCACAAAGCCCTTCTTATTCCCTAAATTTTTCTCCCTTTCTCTCAACTTCTCCACCGAAGGAGTCCCAATTCTTTCCTTTTCTTGCTACAGCCACAGCAGCTGTCCCTGGAGGTTTCATGCTACTGTCCAAGCAACTGGAGCCTCTCCTGCAGCCATTTGCAACCCTATTTAGGTGCAGGAGTTGTTGCTTCTTCAACCTGATGGAGGCTACTGCAAATCAAAGTAGTTGAAGGCCCTGGAGCTACTCCATCAGCCCCTGTAGCTGCAACCAAACCTTAGAATTATACTTGCATGCAAGATTAAACCTAGTTGATCTCTGAATTGTAGAGATTCAAGGTACCTCCCTATACCTCCTACTTGCTGCCATGCATGTGTATTATCCTTGATTATATGTACAACTCCATATCCATCTTCTTGCTGCCATGCATGAATATTCTAACCCAAATTCTTGCTGCTCTCCTCTTCAAATGGAATCTACAAGCATGTGCAATCCCCACAAATTGAGATCTTTAATGTATAAACTGAACCTCTCTTGCTGCCATGCACTATCACTGGCATTTGCTATGTTTTCTGGAAGAGATAATAGGTCATGCAGGTCATGTAGTTACATGATATCATTGGAATATGGATTTTGTTGATATAGTTCGTAACTTTCTGGTTTGGGAGAATCTCTGCTTGATAAAAAAAAATTTCAATCATTTGCAGTTCGATTCAGTCATGTCTTGTTTATTCTCCAAGAATTCAAAATTTATATTTACTTCTATGATACGATCTCAATCACAATCAGATGTTAATTATAATTTTTCATTCGAATTATTACAGGACATGATAATACAGAAAATAAGCAACCTTACTCTATATTTCTTTTATCACAATTTCTCCACTGTTTTTTTAAGTCCTATTAACTGTAGGGGACTAAATTGGAGGATCTTATAGGTAATTAGCAATACATCTTAAGCAATACAAGATTATATAAATCCATTCTCTTTTCTTGTCCTAGTCATTAAACTTGAGTAATCCACGAACTGTTTCCAGGAGAAACCAGTGATTGTGTCATGTCTGCTTCTTTTAAATGCATTTTACTATTTGCTCTGGCATCTACCAATAACATTCCTCTTTGTTCAGTATCTACATAAGATCTACTTCTATGTGAAGGTGATTTCTGTTTACTCACAAGAGCTTGCGAGTTCGTCAACTTATTATTTCACGTGGGCAATAGCACAACTATTAGTTCATAAGATAATTCTTATACTTTTCCCCAATTTTACAAGTGATATCTTTTCATCGACTGCTCTTGCTACATGAGTAATTTTGCTGGATTAAGTAGAAATTTAGTGTGGATGACAAATTGAAAATGGGTGAGTTGGTTTTGAAGTAGTGACTGATGCACCTTTCAAGATCCATTTTAATCAGTCCATTGTCCTTTGTGATACCTAAATCCTTTTGCAATCAGTACTTAATCCACACTGGTCACAAATGAAGTTACACAAATGGAGAATCATTCTCGATACTTATAGAACAGCCAATCGAAATGAATAAAAGGAAAATATATAGAAAGGTAATAAGAGAGCACAGCTTCACTATTTGCATACATCCATGGAAGTACATATCTGCCCAGTCTCTCACCAATCTTCAAGTGGCACACCTCCCCTAGCAAATATGTTGTTGAATGCAAGTTTGTTTCTCCGTCTAGGTTTGCCCAATGCAAGTTTGTCTAATCTCTCACGAAGCTTCATGTAGATATCTCTGTCTTGAATACATCAGCTTTTAATACATGAAATCATCTTTTAAGTATACTCTATTGATCACTATTGATAATTGACAAGATACGTATATCTCTTAAGTTTGACCACAAAAGAGATTAAGAATGGATTGAGAAACCAATTAAGTATGACTCAGAATCAGTGATGACCAATAATAGTGCCGGTCATGGTGACCTTTACACCTGACCGTGCGAGGGCGCGGTGACCCTCACCTGGGCGGGAGATAGGAAGCCCAGTTAGGGCAGCGGCCGCCAAGTGCGCGGGTCTAGGATCCCAGTCCTCTTTCGATTTTTACGCGAGCTCGCAGTGTTTTTACGCCTCGTTGGGATCCCGATTTTAGACCAGTTCCGCTGACCCTGTTTTAGGATACCCAGGCGGGGGATCCTGGTTTTTCAGTTTTACGTACGAGCTCGGTTGCCCGTTACCGGTCGGGCTGTTTTTCTAGAGTGACTTTTCCGGGAAGTCCCTCTCACCCGTCTCAGTGGCGTAGTTGGGAGTAGACCTATCCCTCTATTGGACCGTCCTTCCAATTAGGGGGCGAGACGGAAGAGCCCTTGTTGGCTTCTTCACCGCTTGAGTTTTTCTTTCGCCAACAGACTTGGCGATTTTAAATCCAGATCATCCATATCTATATCTACATCATCTAAAGTTACATTTGAAACTGTTGCACTGAGGTTTGAAGAGATTGTGTCTAGTCCAGATCATCCATCTCTATATCTACATCATCTAGAGTTACATTTGAGACAGTTGCACTTGAGGTTTAAGGGATTACAATTAACGATAGAATAAATGGAAAAGACTATAATCTAATTCGAAATCTCATTAAGCTAATGGACGTGTTGGGAACTTAGTTAGGATGCATTATACTACACCGCATGCCTACGGAGGCACCCCAACCCTAAGACTTTCCCCAAGTCTTAGAGTCATAGTGTGAGGTTTCACAAGAACCAAGACCACAGACTATCCACTAGACTTAAGAATTTAATAAATCATTATATCTTCTCATCTCATCTTTCCCATCATCAAAATTCACAAATATGATCTCTAAGTAATATGAGAATAAAATATACGTACTTATGATCAATGAGTTACCGTAGACATATGCTATGTGGGAAATGTGGGGATAAGAGCTGATCATGAGATGTTCTTACTAAAAATTTGGAAACCTTTTACATTTGCAAGTAGAAATAAATTTTAATTTGAGTTGCTCATGCCTCTCTACTTGCTTTCTTTTGTAAATAATAAATGTCTGTTATTTTTATATAAACTTATGGGAAGTACCAGCACCCGCTGATGCCTTTTCTTCCTTGCACGCATGGCAGGCAAGGAGCCTTTAGCATAGTAGCGAGTTAATGATTTCAGGAGATAAATCTTATATCCAATGGTATGGTTTATTTTGTGCCAATTTTTGTTCAATTTATATTGTATTATGTTTCTTTCTCTTCAGTCAGATTTTTGGGATATACTGTATGTACTGTCAGACTTTGTACATGTAAATTATATGGAAGTTAATGAAATAAGATTTTGGTGACCATTGTTTATATTAACTTGTGGTTATGATTGTGAATGTCATGTGGAAAATTAACCGCGCGAAAAATTTCCCTGTATTTTCGTAGCTTATGCGATCTAATGCAAATGAATGTTGTAACACGAAATGCGCGTAAACGGGTACCCGGATCCTCGGGGGTTCACAGTTTGGTATCAGAGCAGTGGTACCCCGATACGCACATTCGCAGTATTTCAATTCCAATCGCATTAAGTTCTCGAATAGCGACAGTCTTCTGACTTGTCGTGAGTTCAAGAAGGGAAATATAACATTCATATTCAATAACCACAGATGTCACCAAGTTCATTAATTTTCATTTTATATCCCAAGAAGAGAAAAGCATTTATGATAAATATCTGTTTAGGGCATCCTTATGACTAATTATGGTTCTCATGCAGAGCCATGGCATCTCGACCCGGTCAGGAGACGACCGATCAGTTGGCACGCATACTGACTGCCCTCACAGACCTACAACAGCAGCAGGCTGCCATGCGAGGCCAGCAGGAGCAGATATTGGCCCAGCAGACTGAGATTGCTGACAGGCAGACGGACATAGAGATGAGATTCGAGACCTGTCAGATTTCACGTACTATCCATCCCAGGATGGGATACGGCAGGTTCCAGTGCCGCACCAGCCAGACAGGGGCAGATACATGCAGTTACTGAGGAGCAGGCACGTTCAGCCGCTACTGTAGTGAAAGGTATGGTCTCAGTCTTGGGCCGACCTTTCCATGTTTTATTCGATTCCGGCGCGACACACTCTTTTCTTGCTTCGAGGTTGCTTGCATCTTTAGGTAGAGTTGCAGAGACGCTATCGTCTCCATACATCCGAGGGCCAGGTGGCCAGTTGTTTGTCATATCCCTGATAGTCAGGCACTTGCCCGTACTGATTGGCGGTCACGAGATGATCGTAGATTGTTTACTTCTGCAGCTCAACGAGTTCGACTTGATTTTGGGCATGGATTGGCTATCTACTCATCATGCACTAGTTGATTGTTTTAGGAAGACAGTTGTCTTCAGAATTCCTGGTTTACCGGAGTTCGCCTTTGAGGGTGCTATACATGACTCCACTATGGAGTACATTTCAGTGTTGCGAGCACAATGACTTGTTGATCAGGGTTGCGATTCATACCTTGCATTTGTTCGGGAGATATCTGATCAGGAGCCAGTGATACAGGATATCCCAGTAGTATCAGAATATCCAGACGTATTTCCTGATGAGCTACCAGGATTACTTCTTGAGAGAGAGATCGAGTTCGAGATCACATTGTTGCCAGATACACAGTCGATCTCTATGGCACCTTATGGTATGGCACCATTCGAAGCCCTATACGGGCGGAGATGTCTTACACCTCTCAGTTGGCGGGAGGTAGGTGATCATGCTCTCTACTCCGTAGATCTCTTGGAGGAGACTGCGAGAGCTGTGATCTTGTGAGACGGAGGCTTCTGACGGCACAAAGCCGCCAGAAGAGCTATGCGGATCGTCGGAAGAGAGACATAGAGTTTCAGGTAATCCAATTATTACCTCATCACCTATTCAATCATAACTCATATATAAATAACTTAATCTCATATTAATGACACTCCTATCGATTATAGGTTGGAGATTGGGTATTTTTGCGAGTATCTCCCATGAAAGGAGTGCAGAGATTCGGTGTTCGTGGCAAGTTGGTGCCGCGATATGTTGGACCTTTTGAGATTCTGGCTAGAGTGGGGAGAGTGGCATACCGAGTAGCCCTTCCTCCACATCTTTCTACTATTCATGATGTCTTCCATGTATCCAACTTGAGGAAATATGTCCACGATCATCGGCACGTCATCAATATGAGAATCTAGACGTGGAGCCAGATCTGACTTATGAGGAGAAGCCAGTCCAGATACTTGATCGTGCTGTGAAGAAGCTTCGCAGCAAGGAGATTTCATTGGTCAAGGTTTTGTGGCATCGACACGGCGTCAAAGAGGCGACGTGGGAGACCGAAGCCGACATGCGGGCACGATACCCGCAACTTTTCTGAGGTAATAACCGGAGCAAGCTTTTGTAATAAAATATTTGTGCAAATATATGGCTTGATTGCTCTTTGAGGTTTTTATGGGTTCCAAACCCTTTGAGGTTTTTATGACTATAAGAAATCAAACAAGACACCTAATAACCTTAACTCGAGTCTCGAGGACGAGACTCCCTTTGAGGTTTTTATATTTGTAACATCCATATTCTAACGAACCCGAACTCGACCCGAATAAGGTCCGAGTAACCCAATAAAGTTATCTGACAACATTAGATAATCTAAAACGATGAATTGATTAAGAATCAAAAGTCGTTCGGGCGAAATCGACCAAAAATCGCTCGCTTCGTAATGCGCGCCGTGAAAAGCCGCGCTGCAAAATCGAAAATCACAAAACAAACCGAGACCGTCATTAAATCCGATTCAACGACACGAGATCAACGGAATTGACCGTTCGCCAATCGGATATCGTTTGATATTTTAAAATCACAAAATTTAATCTTAAACAAAAACCGTATCCGAAAATTTCGGGTATCCAAACCCGATCAAAAATATATCAATATTATACTCATATTGACCGTCATTATGAGACGATCAATTCAAGATATATAGTGCGTCAAAATCTGACATCCGGGATGTGAATACGGTCAGCTTTAAGTTTTTCAAATAAAGAGAGTTAGTTTTTTTAAAAAAATTAATAAAATATATTGCTGCAGACAGTCTGCTCGGCTAAAAAAAAAATTTACAGCACACCGCCTGGATTTTTTTCCCCACGTCAACTTTCTTATTCCACATGGCATATTCCTCTCCACATGTCAACAATCATGCATACTCCCTTCGGATATATATACCACAAAGCCCTTCTTATTCCCTAAATTTTTCTCCCTTTCTCTCAACTTCTCCACCGAAGGAGTCCCAATTCTTTCCTTTTCTTGCTACAGCCACAGCAGCTGTCCCTGGAGGTTTCATGCTACTGTCCAAGCAACTGGAGCCTCTCCTGCAGCCATTTGCAACCCTATTTAGGTGCAGGAGTTGTTGCTTCTTCAACCTGATGGAGGCTACTGCAAATCAAAGTAGTTGAAGGCCCTGGAGCTACTCCATCAGCCCCTGTAGCTGCAACCAAACCTTAGAATTATACTTGCATGCAAGATTAAACCTAGTTGATCTCTGAATTGTAGAGATTCAAGGTACCTCCCTATACCTCCTACTTGCTGCCATGCATGTGTATTATCCTTGATTATATGTACAACTCCATATCCATCTTCTTGCTGCCATGCATGAATATTCTAACCCAAATTCTTGCTGCTCTCCTCTTCAAATGGAATCTACAAGCATGTGCAATCCCCACAAATTGAGATCTTTAATGTATAAACTGAACCTCTCTTGCTGCCATGCACTATCACTGGCATTTGCTATGTTTTCTGGAAGAGATAATAGGTCATGCAGGTCATGTAGTTACATGATATCATTGGAATATGGATTTTGTTGATATAGTTCGTAACTTTCTGGTTTGGGAGAATCTCTGCTTGATAAAAAAAAATTTCAATCATTTGCAGTTCGATTCAGTCATGTCTTGTTTATTCTCCAAGAATTCAAAATTTATATTTACTTCTATGATACGATCTCAATCACAATCAGATGTTAATTATAATTTTTCATTCGAATTATTACAGGACATGATAATACAGAAAATAAGCAACCTTACTCTATATTTCTTTTATCACAATTTCTCCACTGTTTTTTTAAGTCCTATTAACTGTAGGGGACTAAATTGGAGGATCTTATAGGTAATTAGCAATACATCTTAAGCAATACAAGATTATATAAATCCATTCTCTTTTCTTGTCCTAGTCATTAAACTTGAGTAATCCACGAACTGTTTCCAGGAGAAACCAGTGATTGTGTCATGTCTGCTTCTTTTAAATGCATTTTACTATTTGCTCTGGCATCTACCAATAACATTCCTCTTTGTTCAGTATCTACATAAGATCTACTTCTATGTGAAGGTGATTTCTGTTTACTCACAAGAGCTTGCGAGTTCGTCAACTTATTATTTCACGTGGGCAATAGCACAACTATTAGTTCATAAGATAATTCTTATACTTTTCCCCAATTTTACAAGTGATATCTTTTCATCGACTGCTCTTGCTACATGAGTAATTTTGCTGGATTAAGTAGAAATTTAGTGTGGATGACAAATTGAAAATGGGTGAGTTGGTTTTGAAGTAGTGACTGATGCACCTTTCAAGATCCATTTTAATCAGTCCATTGTCCTTTGTGATACCTAAATCCTTTTGCAATCAGTACTTAATCCACACTGGTCACAAATGAAGTTACACAAATGGAGAATCATTCTCGATACTTATAGAACAGCCAATCGAAATGAATAAAAGGAAAATATATAGAAAGGTAATAAGAGAGCACAGCTTCACTATTTGCATACATCCATGGAAGTACATATCTGCCCAGTCTCTCACCAATCTTCAAGTGGCACACCTCCCCTAGCAAATATGTTGTTGAATGCAAGTTTGTTTCTCCGTCTAGGTTTGCCCAATGCAAGTTTGTCTAATCTCTCACGAAGCTTCATGTAGATATCTCTGTCTTGAATACATCAGCTTTTAATACATGAAATCATCTTTTAAGTATACTCTATTGATCACTATTGATAATTGACAAGATACGTATATCTCTTAAGTTTGACCACAAAAGAGATTAAGAATGGATTGAGAAACCAATTAAGTATGACTCAGAATCAGTGATGACCAATAATAGTGCCGGTCATGGTGACCTTTACACCTGACCGTGCGAGGGCGCGGTGACCCTCACCTGGGCGGGAGATAGGAAGCCCAGTTAGGGCAGCGGCCGCCAAGTGCGCGGGTCTAGGATCCCAGTCCTCTTTCGATTTTTACGCGAGCTCGCAGTGTTTTTACGCCTCGTTGGGATCCCGATTTTAGACCAGTTCCGCTGACCCTGTTTTAGGATACCCAGGCGGGGGATCCTGGTTTTTCAGTTTTACGTACGAGCTCGGTTGCCCGTTACCGGTCGGGCTGTTTTTCTAGAGTGACTTTTCCGGGAAGTCCCTCTCACCCGTCTCAGTGGCGTAGTTGGGAGTAGACCTATCCCTCTATTGGACCGTCCTTCCAATTAGGGGGCGAGACGGAAGAGCCCTTGTTGGCTTCTTCACCGCTTGAGTTTTTCTTTCGCCAACAGACTTGGCGATTTTAAATCCAGATCATCCATATCTATATCTACATCATCTAAAGTTACATTTGAAACTGTTGCACTGAGGTTTGAAGAGATTATGTCTAGTCCAGATCATCCATCTCTATATCTACATCATCTAGAGTTACATTTGAGACAGTTGCACTTGAGGTTTAAGGGATTACAATTAACGATAGAATAAATGGAAAAGACTATAATCTAATTCGAAATCTCATTAAGCTAATGGACGTGTTGGGAACTTAGTTAGGATGCATTATACTACACCGCATGCCTACGGAGGCACCCCAACCCTAAGACTTTCCCCAAGTCTTAGAGTCATAGTGTGAGGTTTCACAAGAACCAAGACCACAGACTATCCACTAGACTTAAGAATTTAATAAATCATTATATCTTCTCATCTCATCTTTCCCATCATCAAAATTCACAAATATGATCTCTAAGTAATATGAGAATAAAATATACGTACTTATGATCAATGAGTTACCGTAGACATATGCTATGTGGGAAATGTGGGGATAAGAGCTGATCATGAGATGTTCTTACTAAAAATTTGGAAACCTTTTACATTTGCAAGTAGAAATAAATTTTAATTTGAGTTGCTCATGCCTCTCTACTTGCTTTCTTTTGTAAATAATAAATGTCTGTTATTTTTATATAAACTTATGGGAAGTACCAGCACCCGCTGACGCCTTTTCTTCCTTGCACGCATGGCAGGCAAGGAGCCTTTAGCATAGTAGCGAGTTAATGATTTCAGGAGATAAATCTTATATCCAATGGTATGGTTTATTTTGTGCCAATTTTTGTTCAATTTATATTGTATTATGTTTCTTTCTCTTCAGTCAGATTTTTGGGATATACTGTATGTACTGTCAGACTTTGTACATGTAAATTATATGGAAGTTAATGAAATAAGATTTTGGTGACCATTGTTTATATTAACTTGTGGTTATGATTGTGAATGTCATGAGGAAAATTAACCGCGCGAAAAATTTCCCTGTATTTTCGTAGCTTATGCGATCTAATGCAAATGAATGTTGTAACACGAAATGCGCGTAAACGGGTACCCGGATCCTCGGGGGTTCACACATTCACATTCCACATTCAACAAGATATGCCACCAAAATTTTATTTCATTTCTTTTCATAATATTAATACATGTACATCCGATGTTGACAGTTCATTCATACATGTGTCCCAAAACATATATACAGAAGAGAAAAGAAAAACTGAAACAAAAGCAACATACCGTCTGGTATAAACACGGTCTCTTGAAGTCATCAACCCGCTACTGCGCTAAAGGCTCCTTGCCTGCCATGCGTGCAAGGAAGAAAAGGCGTCAGCGGGCGCTGGTACTTCCCATAAACTTATAAAAACAAAACGGCATTTAATATATTCAAAAGTAAGCAAGTAGAAAGGCAGGAACAAGTAAAGTTTACATCTACTTGCGTAAGTAAAAAGGTTCTCAAGTCTCTTGTAAGCATATCTAATAAGCTCCCATTATTCCAACATTTTTCATATATAACATATTTATTTTGTATTCAAATGTTCATAACTATAAGTGTGTATGTATATATATCTATATTATCATATTGACCATATATCACATCTGTGGATTTTGATGATGTGAAAGATGGGATTGGAAATGTTTATGGATTTACTTGCTTTTCAAGTCTAATGGATAGTCATTTCCTACTAACACAACTTTTGATTGTAGTTTCTTCAAAACTCAACTTCAACTGTTTCAGATGCAACTTTAGATGACTTAGATGTAGATATGGATGATTTAGATGTAGAAGCGTCAAGGTATGTTGGCGAAAGAAAAACTCAAGCGGTGGGGTAGCCTACAAATGGCTCTTCCGTCTCGCCCTCCAATTGGAAGTGCGGTCCAATAGAGGGATATATCTACTCCAAAACTACGCCACTGAGACAGGTGTGAGAGACTCTCCGGAAAAGTCGCTCTAGAAAACGGCCCGACTAGTACAGGCAAATGAGCTCGTACGTAAAATTGAAAATCGAGGATCCCCTGCCTGGGTGTCCTAAAACAGAGAGCCAGCGGAACTGGTCAAAAGTCGGGATCCCAACGAGGCGTAAAAACACTACGAGCTCGCGTAAAAACCATGAAGGGACTAGGATCCTAGACACACGCACTTGGCGGCCGCTGCCCTAATTGGGCTTCTTATCTTCCGTCCAGTTGAGAGTCACCACGCTCTCATACGGTCAGGTGTAAGGATTACTGTAAAGCGCGCTACTTCTCGGATCTAGTAATACCCGTTTACATATCACCCGTAGTATCATGTTCGCTAAAGATCACATTGGAGTGCTGAAAAATTAGGGATTTTTTTACGAATGACATTCACAAATTAACTAATAAGCCACAGAACTACAATATGTCACAATTATATTGCATAATTTTCCGTAACAGTTAACATGTAACAACAGAAATTGCCTTATATACATGTATCCCAATTTTATCAGAAGAGAAATAAAAGCATAAAATATTTTGAACAAACTATAGCATGCGTACCTGATAATAGTAACTGTTGAAGCTGATGTTCGATTCTCCCAATACAATGGTGCAAGTATTTTGCTTGCAATCCATGGAATAGGAAGAGAAGAACATCAACAAATGTTGAGCACATCTAATTTATAAAATAACAGGAAATTTAGAGTTTCCAAAAGAAAGCAAGTAAATAGGGCGTGGTATTTAAAATTTAGAGCTACTTGCATTGAAACATGTATTCAAATTGTTTGATATGTAAAACCCCATTCTACTCATCCTACACTAATTACCCATATTAATCATTGATATACAAATATCATATGGTCCATATTTAAGTCATTGCCTTTCTATTAATTATAATATATATTTGATGGGTCTTGAGAATGTGAATGATGAGTCTTTGATATGATCATTATCTCTATTAAATGCTTATAATGATGTTTAAGAATCTTATGGATTGATCATAGTAAGAGTATATGATGGATCTTGGGTTTTGATTCTTTTCTTGTTGATTTTCCCAAGCTTAATGGATAGTCTGTGGTCTTGGTCTGGGTAAGACCTCTCACACTATGACTCTAAGGTAGTAAGGAATCCTTGGGTTGGGGTGCCTCCGTAGGCATGCGGTGGAGTAAAATGCATCCTAACTAAGTTCCCAACATGTCCACTAGCTATTTCAAACAACTATGATAGTAGCTTGTAGTCTGATACCACTAGCTATTTCAAACAACTATGATAGTAGCTTGTAGTCTGATAAGGATGATTTTCATAAACTGGTCTTTTCTCTTTGCAGGAATTACTAGCGGGACAGTAACTAGTTCAATGGAAACTACGCTCAACTACAACTAACTCGACTGAATCAAGCTCCCATGTAACCAACACAACTGAAATTCAACTGTAACCAAACTCATTTGTGACTCAATCCAATCTCAATGTAACTTTTCCAAATTCAACTGTAACTGATTCAGATGTAGCCATAGAGGATTCAGATGTATACATGGATGATTCGGATGTAGCATCGCCCAGTTTGCTGGCGAAAATAAACAAAACTCAAGTGCTGAGGTAGCCTACAAAAGGCTCTTCCGTCTCGCCCTCTAATTGGAAGGCGGTCCAATAGAGGGATAGATCTACTCCAAAACGTTGCCACTGAGACAGGTGAGAGCGACTCTCCTGAAAAGTCGCTCTAAAAGAAAAACCGGCCCGACCGGTACGGGCAAACGAGCTCGAAAAAAAAACCAAGGGTCCTCCAGCCTAGGTACCCTAAAGAACAAGGGTCAGCGGAACTGGTCTTTAAAAGAAACCTGTGGATCCCAGAGAGGCGTAAAAACTGCGAGCGCTCACGAGAAAATCGAGAAAAAGACTGGGATCCTAGACCCGCGCACTAGGCGGCCGCTGCCCTAACTAGGCTTCCTATCTCCCGCCCAGCTCAGGGTCACCACGCCCTCACACAGTCAGGTGTAAGGGTCACCATGACTGGCACTCATAATTATCAGTCATTACTGACTCACGAATGCTATCTTGATTCATCATCCTTTCTTAATCTCTGTTGTGGTTGACTGTACAGATATAGGTCTTTTGTCCATAATTCGGTTAATAGGGATCTACAATCAATAGAATATTCCTAAAGGATTAGTTCATAAAGATGATCGATCTTTGTGGTCATAGTTTGTTATTTAAAAAATTGAGATCATCATATATTCATTGGATCTGGATCTAAATTTGATTCGATGTAGAAATTCTTCTTTTCATATTTAATTCATAATTTAATGGCATGATTACTGATCTAAATCTTATAGGTCACTTGTATGAAAATACCTCCATATCAATGCTTAGCAATTCATTTATTGATCATAAGATCATATTAGAGTAAGTGATCTAGATCTATGTTATGTCATTTTATTAATATCATCTGTAGGATGTGGTAATGTATTTTCATTAAGACATAAGTGATTGATGATAATTTTCATGTCATGATTTTTTTAGTCATGCAGGGATACATTTATACCAGGAGTCACTATGTAATCATAAGTAATATATAGGATTATCACATATATAACTACAATATAGTCATATATAAGACATAAAGAGAACTACAAATCTCAACTTAATTATTATGCGGCAAGACCAACCGGGCATGCACTAGAAACAATTCTTCACAAAAACATGGAACAAAATATGTTGAAAAGTAACATATTCATCTACAATTTACACAGATTTATATTTCACCTAGATATCACTTATACTGAGTAAGATTCCAGGAATCAAAAGCATAAAGGTGTCAATATCAGTGAAATGGTGAAATCATATTTCCGACATATATTGATGATATTTAATTCCATGGATCCATATAGCCTCTATAGCGCGAATAGATATTCTCTGTCATTTCTACAAGAAATCCTGTCAATTTTATGTATTCACATCCACTACCTTTTGCCAAAAAAATCTATTGCAATAAACTATCTTATGTAATTCTGTCCATCACTCACTGTAAGATAATGTCTTTTTCTTGTGTGCAAATTAATGATCTATATAAAAAAAATGAGAACCAACCCTATGCTGAACTAATAATTCAAACAAAAATTAAACATCATTGGTCAAAAGTAACCAGGTTGCCATTCCGGAAATCATACCAGCACACAGTATGTAGCTCAAATTTGACTTCCGTCAAACATGGAAACCCCATTAGAAAAAATCAAATGTTACGTCTTGCTTGTAGACCTCCATGTCGATATAAAATACTCATTGAATTATGTATCCAACTGAATACGAATTTCTGAACAAAGCCAGTCACTTCATAATAAATTGTGCAATATACCATTATGGGTCAATTGCTTTTTCTTTCAACAGAAACTATCATTTATATGTTGAAATGAAATTTTTAGACATTAACGGTGTAAAGCAGTTGCAGAACTTCACAAAATAAGAATAACCAGTCCAAGATTTTTTTTAACAGAATTACTAGTTGAAATTTAAATATGTTTGTTACTGTGGTTTTTACACATTACTTATAACTGCGTGACATTTTTTCAGTGATACTTATAAAATATTTCTTCACTATCTAGACACTATCTAGACTTAGTTTGGTTATGCAGAGAACTAACCACGTCTCATGCAAAATATGCATGTGAAAAAAAATATATTCTGATTTGTAATTAAGAGGTTTAGGGATTTGTATCTAAACGACAAAAATTATACAAGGAGAGCAGCAAAAGAAGGTTTTATTTTGTGCAAGAGCATGGATTGCAGCAAAAGGAGGTAAAGATTGTACCTCTTTTGGGTTTTGATCTTGCATGCAACTGCAGTTCCTGAAAGATCAGTAGCAGCAAGAGCAAATGGGACAGCAGGTGGCTGTTTTGGAGCAGCTGCTACAGGGCTACCTGCAGTTCTTGGAGGAACAGGAGCAGCACTTGTGCTGCAGCAGGAGATAGCAGCAAGGTTGCTGTCGATTGGAGCAGCTCCAGCTACTAGAAGTGGCTGAAAATTTCTCCTACGGCTGGGTTTATTGGAGAGGAAATGGGAGCCACACCGGTGGATTTATGGTTGGGAATTTTGGGAATTTCGTAAGGAGAATGTGAGTTTATATAAACTAAGAGAAGGGCCTAAGTTGTTGACATGTGGATGGTTTTGGCCACATGGAAAGCAATAGGACAGCAAACAGCTGTTGCTGTACAGCTGTACTGTTTTTTTACAAAAAATATATATATATTTTTAACTTTATCTCTCTCCTTTCTTAATTTCAAAAAAAATCGAAGTCACCCGCATTCGCACCTCGAGTGTCGGATTTCGATAAACAATAGCTCGTTTTGACCGTCTCTGAATGACGATCAAAATGACTATAATATTTGTGCACTTCGGATTGAAGATGAATCTCCGAAATTTCCGAGATACGGTTTTGGTTTATGGCTAAATTTTACGGTTCTAAAATATCAAACGACCTCCGATCGACGAGCGGTCGATTCCATTGATTTTATTTCATCAAATCGGATATTTAGGTGGTTTCGATTTATTTCGCGGTTCCGAATTTGCGTCACGCCTTTTTCGGACACGCATTATGATGCGATCGATTTTTTATCAATTTCGTCCGAACGACTTTTGATTCACAATCAATTGATCGATTTACATTATTTAACGTTGATTATTAACTTTTATTGAGTTATACGAACCCTAATTGGGTCGAGTTAGAGTTTAATCGGATCTAGGTGTTACAATTACCATGACCGGCATTAATAATTATCAACATTCATTCACTGCCACCTTCGCTTACTTGACTACTCATTATTTTCTCAATACTTTATATGGTCAACTTTAGACATCTATAACTAGGTTAAGATGGGGATCAGGAGTCAGGATTGATCAACATTCTTATTGATATTACCGATTCATGTCAGGGTGTTGTGAGAGATCTATGAAAAATTCTAAGCTCAGAGCCATGACATAGATTATAATATATCTATGTCAACATTATCCCTTCAATTCTAACCAAAATTTATTGAAATTCAACACCAAACTCCTTTATGAATAAGAGGCATTTATATAAGGATCACCCTGACTTGTTATTATGCTCACTAATTCTTCCTTTGTTATAACAACTCATAGAATACTAGGATACTTATAATCATGTTCATCCAAGGTTCGAAATCTCGATTTCGATCTCGTTTCGGTGAACTCAAATACCGAAATTTCACGGAACATTTGGGAAATTTCGACAATTTCGGTGGAAAAGTCGAAAAGGCTAAAAAACAAAATTTTTCCCAATTTTATTGTAAAATTCGATATTCCAAGTTATTAGAACAATAAATAACATACAAATACACAATTATTTCACACATATTGCTTATTTATACCCCTTATATAGACATATCGGTCATATCGGCCATATCGGTCATATCGATCATATTGTAACATTGATAGATATTGCAAATTTGCAAATGGACTTAATCTAAGTACTTCAAACAATAAAACAATAGCTATACACCTATAGGCTTATAACATACATATCAATCATCTTATCATCTATGACTATGACGGTATGTCACACGCCATATCGAACATATCGTTGTTACTTTTTAATAGTTAATACATAATAACAGAGTAATAGTCTTACAAGTTACAACAAGTGAAAATATTAAGAACATGCACATTAATGATCAATGCAATAAAAGATTAAAATATATTACCTAACGCGATGGATCTGAATGTCCCCTTCCTTTTTGTCTCTTCTAACACATCGCAGATTCAATGAACTCGCAGTAGTTCTCCCATGCCATGTACGAGTACATGGCCTTGTAATCCATCATATACCGCATGTATTGGTGGTCATCGATGCTTATGAGTATCCCGAGACGAGGATAAGCAACACTAGATCCGGTATCATGAGTGGCACGACGGGGCTGCGAACTACTGGCCTGAGATCCTCGGGACGACGACAGAGTAGAGAAGATCTCTGCGGAGGAGGAGGAACTGGCGTGTACTCGGGGAAGAAATCGTAACGGTCATCCCCAAAGAAGCTGTCATGGCTCTGCTCAAGTTGGCTACCTTGATAGTTGTTTCCGCTGTAGCTACTGTATCTCCCACTGTAACCATATGAATATGATGGAGGTGCATACTGAGGATGAAGAGGAGGAGGTCTGAGGGAGGAGCATGAAAGTATTCCGGGAAGACGCCAAATGATCTCTCATCGTGCGACGATCCATATCCGGCTAAAGGACTTGGTGTTCCTCCACGATATGGGCTGTCAATGTCCATGCACCTCAAAGAACCTACAGATGATATCAAATCGTCCACGTTGCTGTCGGTTGGACGATGGCCTCGACCGTACTCGTAATCTATAGGTCCTGGACTCAGACTTGGAACAAACTGTCCATGTGTGTTCCTCTGTCGCTCCATATATTCACGTCCTGCATGTAACCCTTCCTCAAATCTAGTATCTTGTGGTCCACGACCACCCCCTCCTGACCTACTCGAGTTTGTTTCCCCACCATCACCAGGTCCACCACGACCAACATCATCATCATCCTCATCTCCACTGTCATCCTTTGACTTCGATTTGGATTTGGAGCTACTAGAGAGAATTTCATTAATAACCACATCAATTTCCCCCTCCAACCCTCCAACAAGGTCTGTAATCCGCCTGGATCTTGCCAAATAGTCACCTACGTCTGCTCCCATTTGCTGGCTTATATTCTCATTTGGTCTTCCACCTGGTTGATCAAGAACGGGGGCATAATTGGAATCCATCCACCTCTGGAGAACGTCTTCGTCAGCATTGTCGTAGTGCATCTTGAAAATGTAAGCAAGATCAGTAGGGTCTGTGTAGTCCTCTTTGTCTTGTCCCTCTCATGCATGTTTCAACTTCAGCCTGAGTTTTCTTCCCAACCTGTTCCCTGTCTTGGAATGGATCAAATTGACTGGCTCTAGTTCCTCACAACCACCAGCAGATGCGGTTTGAGACAACACTTTCACTGCCACATTTCGAAGATTGGGAGCTTCCATCCCGTATAATAACCACCATTCGGCTGCAAGAAACTAAAACGAGAGAAATCAATAGTAGGAACTAACAGTTCGTCGAAATATCGCCTAATTTATTTCCATGTGTTCATCCCTTTATAACATCAATTTTTTTATCTTTCTGATATGTGCTATAAGTTGTAGAAGCCAAGAAGTGACAACTAAGATCTATCTATCTATCTATCTATCTATATTTCTTACTGTATCCATGAAATTTAAATTAACCCCCACTTTTGTCTCCCTAACTGTTCTGTCTTAGCCCATGTACACGCCTTCTATACTAAATGGGTGTCCTTAATTTCATACAATTTATTTATAGTAGCAACTAACAGTAGTTAGGGATCCCAGTTAAACTTAGAGGGCAAAGCCAGTTGGGCTGCAATAGGTTAAGCTATTCCCCATGTGAAGAGTGTGGAAATGGAGGGAATTTAAAGAACAGAATGGTCATCCTCCTACCAAAATTGGCAGTCTGCGAAGTGAAGCATCCTCAATTAGTTTGAGGGGTTCCAACCAGAGTATAGTGAGAAACTGAATGTCTGTTGGTTTTCTTAATTTCGTCATCTATACACTTTCCCCATATTTGCACATGGTTGATCATTGTTGAAAGATGAGGGCCAGACTTCTCTGCTACAGGATGGACAAGGGCCCTCCTCTTATGCGAAGATATTGTATTTTGGTGGAACTGTAACTTCGGTGCTTAATTCAGTTAATCCTTTTGCCACTAAACATGAATTCAACCATAACAAGCTTCCTCAGTGAAATCACCATTCTAAGGAGGTATAGGCTTGACTTTCTCAGTCCAAATAATAAGTTCTATGGCGGAGCTTTGAGAGGGATGCGCTTCCACTATTTATCTTGTGCTCCTAATGGTTTCCTGGACTGAACCAATTTCTTTCTAGGATTTGGATGGTCCAGAATTTATTTCCTGCACTATGTTTGCATACCAATTGGTTGGTGAGTTCCTTCTTATCAATCTGAAATTTACACGCATCTTTTCCCGGTTTTTCATACCTCTGAGAGTGATTGGTAAGGATACACATGGTCCCGTGGCATGTTTTGTCAACAACTATACTATAGACATGCGAGTGGACAACCATAGTTGATCCCATTCATACAGCACAACGGACATCCCTTTCCTTCTCCATACATAGATGTAGGGAAATTTTGCATTAAATTGCGCAACGGAAAACAAACTATGATTTAGGATGAAGTATCACCTTATGTCAAGACATTGGAGTACATACCAAAGAGAACCTTGCAAGCTGATAGTTTCATTTTAGAAATTTCATGATAATATTTCTGAATTAGGAAAGAAGGGATTATGGCACATCCATGGCAGCAAAAGAATAGAGATAGGATTGTACCTCTAATTTTAGATCTCCAAAATGGGAATTCTATGCATGCAGTGGCTGATCCAAGTGTTTCTGGGATTTGGAGAAGTTTCAAAGTGGAAAAGGGGGAGTCTCCAGACTTTCGTTGCAGCAGCAACAAGCTGCTGGAGCAGCAGTTCCTACAATTCCAGTGGAAACAATAGCTCCAGGAGCTACTGTTCAGCAGCGGCTTTGCAGCAAAGCAAAGGAGGGAGAAAACTTTTCGTTGGGGACTTAGAATAGAGAGGATAGGAAAGAAGATAGAGCTCCAACGTTGGAAACTTTAGAGGAATATATAGCGAAAGAATTGGCTTGCAATTTGCCATGTGGAAGAGGAAGGAAAGCCAAGTGGCTACGCAAAGAGAGATAGAAAAAACTATATATCAACGGCTATCAACGGCTGTTCCTGTGCAACTGTGCACTCAGAAAAATATTATTTATTTTTTTAAACAATTTTCTTTCATTCATTTGGCATACTAAATTTGACCGTATTTGTGCCTCGGGTGTCGGATTCTGACATGCAATATCCCGATTTGATCATCTTTGAAGGACGGTCAAAATGAATATAATATTGATATACTTCCGATCGGCTTTGGATGCCCGAGATTTTCGAGATACGATTTTTCAGTTTGGGTTTAAATTTTGTACTTTTAAAATATCAAACGACCTCCGATTGACGAATGATCGATTTTGTTGGTCTTATTTCGTCGAATCGGATTTTTAGGTGGTCTCGGTTCGTTTTACGGTTTCTGAATTTACGTCGTGGCTTTTCGGGCACACATTACGATGCGACTGATTTTTGTTCGATTTCGCTCGAACGGCTTTTTGATTCACGATCAATTGATTGATTTGAGTCATCTAATGCTGACTAACAACTTTATTGGGTTGATCGGACCAAAATCGGATCGAGTTCGAGTTTGTGTAGATTCCGGATGTTACACTTTCTCTCCAATCCATTTTGTCTTTTGAAGACATAGTATATAAATCTACTTTCTTTCCATCGTATCCACTATCTCCATCAATTTTCCTGCTATAGTTCCTATATCCAACACCAATCGACAACTTCCTTTGCAATCTCTGTTGGAGTAACTTCTTTACATGCATGCGCCCATTATGTGAGAACCCTTGCAAATTTTTGGACTGTATCCGGGCTGTGATGCAGCATAACTAGCTTATTTACCCGCATGCATTCCTCATATGAGAACCATTGCAAATTTTGAACTACATCCAAGCTGCGATGTAGCGGTCCTTGCCAATTTTTCATTGCATTCAGACGATGCAACGTGTCACAAATTTATAAGAATATATGTATAAAAAATGATTTATATATTTAGAATAATTAAAAAAACAAAAATCGACTAATGACCGACTAAATCCGATTAGTCGTCTGACTGCAGATTACTCATTTAGTCAGTCACCCGGCCGACCAAGTACCGACTACCGATTTTGGCAACCTTGATAATAGGGGATATTATACAAAACATTATGTGGATGCCTCTTATGTCTACTACAAATCAAAAACATATTTTTTTATTAGGGCTTTCTCAGAGATGCTTTCGAGTGATGCAACCTTAAGCTGCGCATGATAGATGTTTATGCTTTAATGTCAGGTGGGAGGAGTGTTTAGAATTACTTCCAGCTCGAAACCATATCGACATGGTATCGATACGATATTTTAACTATATATCATTGAAATATCGCCCATTTCCACATTTGTGAAGCTGGACCATGAAAAGACAATGATATCATCGATAACGATATCCCATCCATGACGATACAAATATATTACAATATCGCAATCTATATTTGTTAGAAAAAAACATGGGAAGAGAAACATGGAAAGAGATAAAGAACAATAAGAACAACGGGATTTAACATGGAACCCTACTCCATAAGGAGTGGGATGAAACCACGGGAGAAGCCCTCAAATGGGCATATGCTTCTACTGCTTTTTCTCCATGGTTATAGGAGGTCTGGGGATCCTTATATAGCCTCCACAGAGCCTCCAAGTCCTACCACTGGTAGATGTGGGACGAAGCATGTGGATGGGGTAAATGGATCTCTCCAGGATCCATTTACCCTGCTACAACTCATATAACACACAACCAAATACTCCAACACTCCCCCTCAAGCTGGAACATGTAATGCTCAGCTTGGACAAATAAACAGAAAGAAACTCAACTCACGCTACAGGATACTATGGACAATATCAACTCAACGCGCACAACTGTCGGCTGCTGTCGAGAACGCTGCTTCTCATGCCGTGCTGGTGAGGTGGACGAACGAGCTAGAGTGTGAGTCTGCTGAATCTCCTCATCGGAGAGCATGCCCTCTGAACAGCGCCAGTTAGAGTCGCTACAACTGGAAAATGAGTCTCCTCGTCGGGGAACTCTGGCACGCTACAAAAATGTGGACAACTGCTCCATCTCTGAAAAGAGCTGAACTGAAAAGGCCGTGGAAGTGCAATCCTTGTCGGAGTCCACGGTCGCTGGAGAATGGAGTCTGGAATAGTCTCCTCGTCGGAGAACTGAGTCTCTCCCATCTGGCACAGAGAATGGTATACTACTCTGGAGTACCCATGATACCACCTGAAAAACTCTGGGCCGACAAAACAAGAAAGGATGGGTACCACTACAAATGGTGGCAAACATCTGCTCATCTGAAAAGACGACTGCATCCATGTGCTTATCTGAAACTGACTCGAACACCAATCGTCGAGTCTGAATACCCGCTATAGAGTATGAATAATATCTGGCTGGTCTGAGGAATATGCAATCTGGAGAAGACCTGTGATTCTACTGTAGAGACTTATATATGTTACGTTTTTTGTTCCGTAATTTCTATTTATATTTTGTAAGACTCTGTAATTTACCCAAGGGTTTTCTCCCTATATAAGAGACCCGAGGGCTCTATGGAATAACACATCAGAGTATTGTTTACTCTAACATGGTATCAGAGCCAAAACCCTAACCCTAGGGTTTTTGTCTCTCCACCCGCCCCCCCCCTCTCTCCAGCCGCCGCCGCCGCCCGCCTGGGCTCCCAGCCCTTCGCCAGCCCTCCGCCAGGGCTCCCAGCCCTCCGCCAGGGCTCCCAGCCCTCCGCCAGCCCTCCGCCAGGGCTCCAGCCCTCCGTTGGGCCCCTCCCTGCTGCCCACGGTGCTGCCAGCCCTCTGCCGAGCCGCCCCCAGCCATTCTCCGCACCGCCAGCCCTCCGCTGGATCTCTCTCGGCCGCCCCAGGTGCTGCCAACCAACCGCCGGGCATCTCCTAGCCGCTAGCGGTGCCCAGCCTCGCCGTCGGGTATCTCTAGTAGCCGCCTCTCCCTTCCGCCAAGGCGTCCACAGTTTCTCTTCGTCCCAGGGGAGGCTCAACTTCGGTCGGTTCCGGAGATATGATGGATTCAAGTGCATAAACGTCTACATGTACACTTGAATCCTCACATGTCAAGGTAGACACCAGTTTCTTAGTCTATTATTCCTAGTTGTTCTTCTCCGGCAGTATGTCAGATCAAAAGGTCGATATGCCCGCCATCGGTGCCTTCAAAGGTTCGGCACCTATCGTCAAAATGGACGGGACGAATTACGAACTGTGGGCTATGCAGTTCCTCAGTCTCATGAAGTCGTGCGGTAAGAAGCATATTCTTACCGAAGATGAACCGCCGGAGAAGACGGGAATATATGCCTCATGGGAGGCCGATGACGCGTACGCAAAGTCTGGTTGTCAGGTACGCTCACAACGGATATAGCAAATGATGTCCTTCATCAACCCACCGCCAAGGCGATGTGGGATATTCTGGCCACAACGTACTCCCAGGTACGGAACGAGACCAAGATGCTGCAGTTGCAGCATGATATCTTTACACGAAGCAAAATGGGAGGCCTCTTCACTCTCTGTACACTTCTCTTCGTGGAATGTTCGAGAAACTTCATAGCACAATTCCACTCACAGCCACGCCGGAACAGCAGAAGACGTTCCGCAACGCTACTATGGTCGGCGTCTTACTTGCTGCCCTTGATCCTGAATATGAGGCAGCACGCTCTCAGATCCTTGTTGATGCCACCATTCCACCAATGGAAGAAGTCTACAGACGGCTCAGTCGTGTCCCTGTTCCATCGAACACCACGTCTACACCTCCCTCGGCAATGGCTGTCTCGAGAGGACGAGGTAGTTTCTCCTCATTTCGTGGCAAGAGGAATGGTGGACGTGGCCGTGGAGGTCGCATACGTTCTACGTGCTCATTCTGTCGTCGTACTGGTCATTCGGAGGATACATGCTATTCCAAGCATGGCTTCCCTCCTTCTGCACGTGTCGCTGATCATGTTCAGGGTCCACCAGCATCTACTCCAGATCACAGGTTCGAGGAGCTAGTGGCACGGCTTCGTGATATCATGCCACAGTCATCATCAGAGGGTGCTGATGCGTCTGATGGATGCGGCTTCCAGCATCAGCGAGTACATCTGCCTCAGCCAGTGCCTCAGGTAGTCCCTCCGGCTCATATCATAACCGTGATCTCACAGGATGATTGTTGATTCTGGAGCCACCCATCATCTCTGCCGTGAGAAAGAGATTCTGCAGTCCTATAGACCTGTCCAGCCTGGTCGTTCAGTACTCATTGCTGATGGCACTCATTCCCCTATCATCGGTCAGGGGGAGACGACGTTGCTGCCATCTATCCACTTACAGAATGTTTTACATGCACCAGAATTCTCGATGAATCTTTTATCCATTAGTCAGATTACACGAGATTTGCATGTCGTGCTATTTTTGACCCATCATCTGTTATTTTTCAGGACATACTAACGGGCAAGGTGATTGGGCTGTGGTTCTGAGCACAATGGCCTCTATCGTCTTGTACGGAACTCTTATGCTGGCGTCTTACTACATTCGCAGGGCTCCGTGTCTCCGTATACCTGGCATCTTCGATTTGGTCACCTGCCACTACAGAAAATGCGTCACCTACTGCCTCAGATTTCTCCGAGTTCATCATTTCGTTGTGAAGCTTGTCAGTTAGGGAAGCATCATCGGTCCAGCTTCCCCAGTCGTCAGAGTCGGAGCAATCGCTCCCCATTTGAGTTATTTATATGGGGTCCCAGTCGTGTCCCCAGATCATCAGGGGCACATGTTCTATTTAGTTTGTGGTCGATGATTTTTCTAGAGTATCCTGGACTTTTCTTCTCAAAAATAAATCCGAAGCAGGGAGTGTTTATTCAAAATCTTATCAATGAAGTTCAAAATGTTTTTTCGTCTACTGTTAAGTATGTGTGTACTGACAATGCCTTAGAGTTCTGCACTCGTTCCCTTCTAGTTTTCTTTCTTCTAAAGGCATTATCCACCAAACAACATGTGCATACACATCTCAACAAAATGGGGTTGCAGAACGAAACATGGCCATTTCCTTGATATTGCTCGCACATTACTTATTTAGAGTTGTGCCCCATTATCTTTTTGGGGGGATGCTATTCTTACAACATGCTATCTGGTCAACCGCATGCCTACAACTGTTCTTGGGGAGAAGTCTCCTATCTCTGTTCTCTTTCCTGACAGAGATTTGTTTACTCTTACACCTCGGGTCTTTGGCACTGTTGCTTTGTCCACCGCTTGTCTCCAGGACTTGATAAGCTTTCTCCTAAGGGCTATCAAGTGTGTTTTTGTGGGCTACTCCAGGGACACAGAAAGGATATCGGTGCTATGACCCCGTTCATGACAAATACTATGTGAGCGCTGATGTTACATTTTTCGAACCCGTCATGTACTTTTCTCCTACAGGTGACAGATTGGTCCCCTCCACATCCACCGAATTCTAGTGTCTATGTACCCACCTCCAAGCCTGGGTCAATCCTCTAGTCCACCACCACCACCACACCTCCGATTGAACCTTTTCCTAAGTTCTATACAAGGCGTACAGGACCAGCTCAAGCTACATGTCAACCATCCAATACGCCTCAGGTATGTTCTGACGTTATCACTAATGATGGGTTAGAAATGCACCAGTGCAGGAGCCTCTACAGCAGGACGAGGATCATCCGGTCGACACAATGAATAGATGATCTGGATCAGCCCATTGCTCACAGGAAGCAGCGAAGACATGTGCTTCATATCCTCTTGCCTCGCAAGTCTCATTTCATCGTCTCAATGGGGACTTCCAGAAGTTTGTAGCTGCTGTCTCGTCTGTTGAGATTCCACGGACCTATCAAGATGCCATGAAGATTGATTTGCTGGCGTCTAGCTATGGAAGAGGAGATGCGTGCTCTACAGTCTCGAAGGACTTGGTCTCTTGTTCCCATTCCTCCAGGTGCCCCCGTGGTAAGTTGCAAGTGGATCTTTATAGTGAAATATCATACGGATGGACGTCTTGATAGGTACAAGGCAAGACTTGTAGCACGGGGATTTACCCAGACATATGGGGGTAGATTATTTGGATACTTTTTCACCAGTGGCTAGACACTCCACTCTTCGCATCCTCTTATCTGTTGCTGTGGTACGTAACTGGACCATTTTTCAGCTTGACGTCAAGAATGCTTTCTTGTATGGAGACCTGCAGGAGGAAGTCTACATGCAGCAGCCACCAGGATTTGCTGCTGAGGGGGAGACTCAGATGGTGTGCAGACTTCATAAGGCTATCTATGGCCTCAAACAAAGTCCCCGAGCATGGTTCCAGAAGCTTTCTCAGCTAATTGAACAACAGGGATTCAGGAGATCAAATGCGGACCATTCATTGTTCATCCAGAAGACCCCTAGAGGTACAGTTGTTGTTATGATATATGTTGATGACATCTTGGTCACAGGAGATGATGCTCAGGGGATTGAGATAACCAAGTCCCTGTTGGGAAACCAGTTCATTACGAAGGATCTGGGCACGATACGATATTTTCTGGGGATAGAGTTTGCACGAAATGCACAAGGAATGGTGATGACTCAAAGAAAATATGTCCACGGACTTGCTAGCTGAAGCAGGATGACTGGATGCAGACCTTCAAGTACACACTATGGACCCAAGCATGAACTGTACGATGATGTATCCGAGGAGGTGGAACAAAAGAAGGTACAGAGAGATGGTGGGTAAGCTCTTATATATTACTATAACTCGACCGGATATTGCCTTTGCAGTAAACCGGGTGAGTCAATTTGTGGAGCAGCCAATGCAAGTTCATATGGCTGCCTTGTATATGATATTGAGATATCTGAAGTCTTCCCCAGGCACAGGGTTGCTATTTAGGAAAGATACAGATCTATCTATTTCAGCTTGTGCAGATGCAGATTATGCAGGATATCCAAGGTGGATTGTAAATCCACTTCTGGATTTGCTATCTTCATAGGAAGCTCTTTAGTTTCTTGGAAAAGCAAGAAACAGACTGTTGTGGCGAGGTCCAGTGCGGAATCCGAGTACAGAGCCATGGCACAAGCAACTGCAGAAATGATGTGGGTTAGAGCAGTCTTAGAAGATTTGACTGTAGATGTCCCCTTGCCTATGAATCTCCAATGTGACATCAGGCAGCATTGTTTATTGCCAATAATCCGGCTTTTCACGAGAGAACAAAGCACATCGAGGTGGATTGTCATTTTACTAGAGACATGATTCAGAAAGGCTTCATTTCCACTCTCATGTCATCAGAGGATCAGACTGCTGACATATTCACCAAGCCACTGCTAGAGGACCTTTCCAGAGATGTTCTTCCAAGCTGAGCATGATAGATATCTATGCCTCCATCTTGAGGGGGATGTAGAGACTTATATATGTTACGTTTTTATTGTTCCGTAATTGCTATTTATATTTTGTAAGACTCTGTATTTACCCATGGGTTTTCTCCCTATATAAGAGACCCGAGGGCTCTATGGAATAACACATCAGAGTAATGTTTACTCTAACATCTACATATACTCCCCCTTTCTCCCATACTGGTCGGAATGTCAACATCGACAAGTGAGAGAAGACAATAAAATGGGGAGAAAAACCATGAGACCAATAAGCCGATTTTTTCCGTCTTTTCTTGCAATTTTTTTAAATGCGTACAACTTTTCAATTGTACGCGCATTTTTCGAAAATATTTTTTGAAAATGTTAAGCTGTTTCATTTTTTTACGTCTTTTCTTTTTCTTTTCTTTTTTTCAATTTTCGTACGTTTTTTTATGGGCTTTTTTTTTAACACTCGACCACCTTTGGCCCAAACATGTAGGTGCCTAATTTTTTATACTTGGCCCATCATTCTTTCAACCCTCTTATTTTTCCTCTGGCTTCCCTTCTCTCATTTTTTAACCCTCTTATTTTTCGCTCGGACTCGCCTGGCAGGCTGGTGGCGGGAGGATGGGAGGCACGCCTTGGGTGCGTGATGCTCGGATGCGGTGACTGGCTGGGGTTGCTGATGCACAACCGCATGGGTATAGACCTGCGCGAGGATTGGAACCTGTGCGTTATGGCTGCCTAGGGCCTGTGCAGCTAGGGCACCACTAGGGCTTGGTAGCGAACGAACATGACCTCAAATTGCAACTGACCATAAACAAGAATTGATCTTTCACATAGAGATCTCCTCAACTAATTATTTTTCAAGAACATGAAACTACGAATCTCGAAAAAAAATAAAGAACTGAAATCCTCGAGAGTCGTCCCGCTCTAATACCATGTTAGAAAAAGACATGCGGAAGTGAAACATGGAAATAGATGAAGAACAATAAGAACAACGGGATTTAACGTGGAACCCAACTCAATAAGGAGCGGGATGAAACCACGGGAGAAGCCCTCAAAGTGGCATATGCTTCTATTGCTTTTTCTCCATGGTTACAAGAGGTCTGGGGCTCCTTATATAGCCTCCACAGAGCCTCCAAGTCCCACACTTGTAGATGTGGGACTAAACATGTGGATGGGGTAAATGGATCTCTCCAGGATCCATTTATCCTGCTTTCAACTCATGCTTCAACTCATGACGCATAACCATATACTCCAACAATATTTATAATTAGTTTGTAGCCTATTGGTTTTTCACCATTTTTGCTTGTTTTTGCTCCTTTTGTATTTGTCCTAATGAAAAGGCATTAGCGATATCACCACCATGTCAAGACTAGTATATCACGATTTCTCAATCTATATTTATAATTACTCTGTACCCTAATGGATTTTCTCCTCTTTTCTTGTGTTGGCTCTTTTTGAATTTGTTCTAATAATCTCCCCAATATAAGTGACTATAGGATACTCTTTTTATTGAAGATATACAATTTTAGTTTTCTGTTGGGGGTGTTTATAAGCTATGTGGGTGAAGGAGTTCAGAGGAGCAATGAGGAAACAAACCTGTCGGGTGGAGTCATCAATGATGGGGAAGTGCCAAGAGGAATGAGCTGCAAGGAAAGGTGGATGCCTTCATTTGGACGAAATAATGCCGAGGGAGTGGTTTGTGTCTCTTTTTTAGTTTCAGTTTGGGAAGTTTGCCAAAAAGACAGGAAAACTCTGGTTTAAATCCAATTTTTTCCGTCAATGCGAATGTGGTGTTTACGAGATGGTTGCTGAGTATTGTGGATCCATGGGGATGTAATAGTTTGGTATCAGAACAACGATGCTCCATCGTTCTTGTAACCATCTCCAATTATATATAATTACTGTAGGAGAATAATCAAGCCAGTAAAGTAAAGAAAATTACTAGCATGAGTTTCCATTCCATTTACATAACCACGTGATTTAACAAAAGAAGTACCAAACATGCCTTATCAACAAAATGTATATAACCTATAGTGCATCAGAGTATATATCCAACAACTATATCGCAGTTTGGATAAAGCACTATAAGACTTGCATATTGTTCAAGCATTACTGATAGCGTATCTTAGACATGCGAACACAACACATTGTAAAATATCTATATGCTCTGCTATCATAAAAAAACTGTGAGCAAACATATGCTTTGCTCATTGAAAAACCTCGGAGCACCTTGTTCTTTGCTACTTGAAATAACAGTGTGCCCTTTCGATTGGAAAAAAAAACTGTGAGCACCCTAACCTGATGGAAATTACTCGGTCGAAGTAATAGCGATTATATCATTTCAAGATTTCAACAAATTCCATGGCAACGAAAGCAACCAAATACCATCAACAATCCAGTGAAACAAGAGAAGAAACAACATCAATATTATTTAACATCCAAAAGCATTCAACAATAGATTGATTCACTAAGCAATACAATGAAGATAGAGGCTACTTTTGTGTAGCAATTAACATTTCTTTTGTGAAATACAAAATAGAACTATTTTCCTAGTCCGGAAATGTTCCAGTGACGTCTGGCTGGACGTTCAAATGGCATCCGTAGGGCTCCATGACCATGAGCTCTATCTGTGAAGTTCCTGCCTCTTCATCTTCGTCAAAGTTCAGTACAAGCTACCTACATTACTTGGGATTTTTCCCAAGTTTGGTAATGAAGTTGTTTGGTAATGAAAATAACCTTTCAGGATTCAGGGAGCCCCACAATAACTCCAGGGCTAAAGAAGAGATTGGAGAGTGAGGTTCCAGTCTCCTGAGCTTGATATAAGCAAGTTTTGTTTATATCAATATTGGACAACTGAATAAATTTGTTGATAAGTCTCCTTTCTACGCTGGACTTTATTTATTAGCTAGCATAGCGTGCTCTTGCATCTTTTCAGCACTCAAGGCAAGTTCTCGTAAAATTATTTGGGAAGCCATCATGCATCTCGTGCCAAAAATCTGTTGGCTTCTCGAAAACATTATGATGCAATAGCTGAGGAGGTGGGCAATCTATGGCATAGAAATAGAAACTGTTTGTTTATTTGTGGTGACCACTAAGGGGACCATGCCGCCAACTCAACACTGAATATTCTATACATAGATCAGTACCACTGAACAGCTCTCCTTATAAAAACTGTATCAAGGTAGGTGTACGGGGCTGATGGCAATCAGTGTATTTGCTGTTTGTATTTTGCTGTTCGTTATTTGTTAAGCAAATCGCTCTTTTTTTGTACTTCTCAAGGAGGGGCTTTTCGTTCGTTGAACTCCTTATATAGTTTTGCTTTTTATGTTGACTAATAGCAATATTTGGACTTTCATTGTCTCAACATTATTGACATAATTCTTACTTCAAATATTGTGCAAGTTGGAAAACTCCATGCTGGCAGATAAACAGAGAAACGAAGCTGAACTAAGTGGACTTAGAAATCAAGTTAGTAATCTGCTGCAATTAGAGCAAGAACAGAAATTGCAGATACAAGAGCGTGATCTGACTATAAAGAATCTACAGGTATGTGCTCACATTGTAGCTTTTCTCATACAAAATATTTTGTGCATTTTTAACTGAGCTTTAGCCTTTCAAATGTATTACCGGTTTCATTTCTCCAATATCTTGTGATTAAGGATTAGCCATCAATAGATGGGAGAAACTCATCTACTTGCTTCAGTGCCTGGGTCATCTTAACATGGACCATGTCTTTAAAAGAAGTGGTTTGTGCAATGTCAGAGCCAACTTGATAGTTACCACATCAATTGGTTGCTATATAATTGCTTTTCATGCAATTACTGAGTAACTAGCTATTATAAGGTTTTGTTGACTAAAACACTTTTCTCCACTCAGAATGAATCAATCCTTTTGATGTACCTTTGAGATGTAAAAGGTATGAGTACCCAATGACGTGATGATCTGCTTCCACGAATATTGATAAATTTCCAAGAAAAATCCAATTTAACCTAAATAAGGAGCACCATCTTTCCATACTTATTTTAGTACGTGTATAGAAATTGTTTGTAGAGTTTCTTACATGCATTACCGAGTGTTCCTCTTATGGAGGGGAACAAGGTGCTCATAGGATTAATTAATGCTCGGAATATCTATTGATATTGTATCAGTCCATGTTCAGAAAAGGATATATTGAGGATATATCCACGACATCAGTGGAAATGTCAGAAATGGCTTAGAAAAGCCGTTTTTGCTGTTTTTTTCGTAAATTAAGATCTTTCAAGTTATTAAATCTATAAATAACTTTCAAATAAACACCCATATCACACATATCGCTCATCTATATCCCTTATATCACACATATCTGTCATATCGAATCACTGTTAATGCTTATTGCTAACTTATGTTCTTAGAATTGTAAATAACTTGCAAATATAGACTTAGATCACACATATCGATTATCTCTGAGTTTTATATTGCACATCTCGATCATATCGAACATATCTTGTTAATATTTATTGCTAACTGATAAACTTTGGAATTTATAACAAAATAGCTATGTTAACCACACTAGAACATGTGTTTTGTTCATGGAAGATCGTGAATGACGTTATAGGTGAAACGATTAATTTTAAAATGTAGATAATGATTAATGATATCATGTTTCATTGTAATGAATTAAATAATTGATCACATACTTAAAACAAGTAGAGACACATCTATTTACAAAACCAAATGGAAAAATGTAAATTAATGCAATATTACGAAAGATATTACATGGACATGAGATCAGATCAGAACCAAGAGTTTCGCGGTGGATTCGTATCACCCCCTTCCTTGTCTCTCATAGCGCACCGTCGCCTCAATGATCTCACAGTAATTTTCCTATGTCATGTATCAGTACATGACCTTGTTATCATCTCATATAGCTTGTGCTGATGCAGACTATTTAGAAAAGGGGTAGATCTTACTATTTCAGCCTGTGCAGATGCAGACTATGCTGGTTGTCCCAAAGACAAAATCCACATCTGGTTTTGCTAAATTTGTTGGCAGTTCTCTTGTATCTTGGAAGAGTAAGAAGTAAACTGTGGTTGCTAGGTCAAGTGTTGAATCTGAGTATAGGGTTATGTTACAAGCAAGCACGTAGATGATGTGGGTTCGAGCAATACGTGCAGATTTACATATAGAGAGCACGAGTTTCGTTGACAACAAAGTCTTACTAAAGATGTGGAGGGCACGACTTTTCTCGCAACATTTGAATGTGTTGATCACTATAATTATAGAGGATGCGGAGATCGTAACTCTTGTTGTTCTTCTAGCGACCAAGGTTTAAAAAAGCGCGAGGCGGTCCGAGGCGTTTTGCCTAAAATTGAGGCGAGGCGTAAGCCTCGAGGCGCTCGAGGCGTAAGCCTCAATTTTTTGGAAAAAAAATTAAAATTAGAGCAAAATACATTGGAAAAAGTATATGATAATGTTAAGTTTTCCCCAAAACACATTTAAGAATAGTTTGACACTAGTAAAAGATACAATACATAAGCGATGAAGGCATTGTAAGTTCAAAAAAACTAATACTAAGCTACCAATATATGGAATATCAAGTTCTATATGAGTATTGAGTTAAAGTCTATACTTAATACTAAAGTACAATAAAACCATAATTTTTAGTGTTCAAAGTAAAAAAATACCAACATACCCTGAATCCCAACCATTTGTCTTGCTGGACGTTGTTGGAGAACCATATGCATCCCCTCCTGCATATGATACCCCAACATACCCTGAAATTTTTTACTAACAATGTTATTTTTATTTTGCTATTCACAATAAAATGAAATAATTACTTTACTTCACGTGTTTATTTTCAAACTTTCTTCTTCATATATACGATAATTAATCTAATATTCCCAACTTATATAACTAAATAACAACATCAAGTTGAAAACTTGCAACTAATATAAAATATTTATTACAATTGAAACTCAAATCTGTGTGCAATAGAAATAGTATATGTAGGTGTATGATAAATGGAACATGATGTATACAAGATCATGGTGCTTCACTTATTTCAAGCGATAAATTCTCTTTGAACGCCCCCTCCCCTCGACCCTTCAATTTTACAAAAAAAAGGTACCCAAAATTAAAAAAAAATGCGATTTTTGAGGCTTACGCCTCAGCCTCGCCTCGAGCGCCTCACGCCTCGAGCGCCTCAGACGAGGCTGAGGCGTACGCCTCTTATGATGTACCTGAGGCGTGCGCCTCGGGGCGTTTTGGGCCCGCCTCGCCTCGAGGCGTACGCCTTTGCGCCTCGAGGCGCCGCCTTTTAAAACCATGCTGGCGACAACTATCCGGCTTGCATTCACTGCCATAATCCATTCACTTTTTGTAGCTGTTTGGCAAAATTTGACTGGGCGCTTTTGCGCCAACATATGTAGTTTCCTCTGGAGCATCCACTTACTTAACTTTGAGAAGGTAGCCTTCTGACCTCACTAGAAACTTCACCCACTGTGAAGTCTGTTAGATTAGACAAAGGCTTATATTCACCGATCACCTCATTGACAGTTTGGATTTCTGTTCAAGACTTAAACTATCTGGAGTCTTTATTCCATTGATTTTCCCATGAGCTTACTATCTGTGCATAGATTATGTTAGAGCTCAGTTGTGGAGTTATTTTTTTATAAGCATTTTTTGCTATTCTTTGGTGGGGGCTTGCGAAGAATTACATATACTATCTCTACATTCTTATTGATTCTTGCTTTCTTAGTGCTGTCTCCTGTGAGTTTTGATCGCTAAATAAAATATTATTACCAATAGATAGATAATAATTACCGTGAATATAACAAGCAAACCACCAAACAATAATAACCATAAAAGGCAAGTGTTTTAGTGTGGAAACCCCACCGGGTAAAAACCACAACCTAAGTCTCTTGACATAGGATTTCCGATTAATAGTGTCAATCAAGTATTCCACTATCTTGCGTTATTTTCCCATGGACAACTCATCATCTACATGTGCTTTGGGTCATACACCAAAGTCTTTCCCACAACTTGGATCAAATGCCAAGTTCTTTGTGCACCTTGTATCAAACATCAAGTATTACAGTACAATAGTAATGTTAAGGAAAAGTACACCAATAATCTTAAATATAATTATGCAATGAGTAATGGGGCTAAGAAAATGCATGCTGCAGTAAATTATTTAGTTGCGAACTGACTGTATAGATGACTTGCTCTCAAGATGTGATCTTGAAGTTGAGAGCAAGAGAGATGGCTTTAAATAGAGCTTTGAGAAAGGCTAGAGAGAATCAATTGATTTGTGTAGATACAATAGTGTTGATGCTCTATTTTTAGTGGTGGGGGGTGCACATTGAATAACATAGCTATTGGTAATAATTGGGAAAGAAATCATCCAGATTTGACAACTATGATCAATTATAAAAATAAGGTGATCAATCATATCATGTTCGATCTTGTAGATTAAGTTGATTGGCGATCATAGAGCCATTTTGTGTTTGAATTCAAATAGTGATCGACCATAAAATGCAGCTAGTCGATCAAGGGTGAATAATCAGGTCAAGTGGGTTTATTAAGTTCTTTTTCACGTTTATCAGAACATCCTCCTCTATGAGCATTAAACCTTCCAGATTTGATAATGCTCCTGAATTTGTTCAATCATTACTTGACCATTTTCTTTGCTACATAGGGCACCCTTCACTAGATATTCTATCCACATACCTCTCAATAGAATGGGTTTGCCGAAAGGAAACTTTGTTACCTATTAGATGTTACTTGTAACCCCTTGCTCAGATAAAGGTTCCCAAAACCTTATGGGATGATATAGTTCTCGCGGCAACATATCTTATCAATAGGGTTCCTTCCTTCATCCTCGATGTTGCCACTCCATTCTCCATTTTTGACAAGGATGATGAACCCTTTCCACTTTCATTACATATTGTTGCACAACCTTTGTTCATAATCTCTACAATGGAGATTAATCATCTGCTCGCACAAATCAAATGTGTCTTCCCTGGGTGTTCTGGAACCCAAAAGGGATACAAATGTTATCCCTATTAGTCGTCGCTACCGTGTTTTTGCAGATGTCACTTTCTATGAATAAACTCGTAACTTCTCTAACTTTCTGTGATATTCCCTTGGAGTTTTTTTCCTCCCCTCGAAGTTTATAAATGAAGGCACTCCGACTCTGTCCATTTGCATGTTCATACCATGGAAGGCCATATCGATATCGATATCATTTCGATATCGTATCTATACGATATTTCGACGATATATCACCGAAATATCGCCCATATCGATGAGCTTTTGTGAAGAAAATGCCTGGAAATCGGGATATATCGCCATATCGACACCCATATCGGTCCCCTGTCTATATCGATATACCGGCAATATATCGCCAATATATCCCGATATTTCCTTCCATGGTTCATACCTTGCAGGTTCGTGACTAAGCAAGCTTCTTTCAGCTCATAGAAGTTTGTGATAAACTTCTTTTTTCCATCCACGATCATGATGAGAACAACTGACATGGTGCATCTTATAATGTGACCTCATCTACCTTGAATCTTTCATTTTTCCAACCCATGACCAACCCCTGATGGTTCCAAGATCCATGCCTTTAAATCGGTTAAAAAGGTTCAATCGATGCTTTCCCTACCCTAATTTGTCCATAATGAGATCTTCATTTCTTAAAGCATAACTATATCAAAGTTGGAAAAATTAGATCCATGATTGTTTTTCTTGTCTCGGGCTTATTATCCAGGCCCCCAATGTTCCAAGTTAATACATTCATTTAGAACCCAATGTCACCTTTATCAGAGGTACCAACCCCAAGCTATCAATAAGAGCTGCTTGTAACTTGTAAGACATTGCATGCCAATCGAGGTTCACTCCAGTCACTTGCAGATAAGTCTCTACAACCAAACATTCTCCTGAGGTTGATTGATCGATTGACAAAGTAAAGGCCAGAACATTGGTTAAGGGCTTTACACGAAACATATGGGATGGATTATTTTCAAAATTTCCCAGGTAGAAAGGATGGGGTCCACTCGTACAATAATACTCGTTGCTGCCTACAAATTCGTTGGGGGGGATGTACACATCTATGTAAGGCCATATATGGCCTTAAGCAGAGTACATGAGCTTGGTTTGCCAGTCTCAACTCTAAAATAAACTCTCTTGGTTTTCATAAGTGTACATCTGATTATTCTGTGTTTGTTTGACGACGTTTCTCAGGTACTGTGGCGTAACAATTTTTATTGATGCAAACCTTGTCACGTGGCGTAACAAAAGGCAGATTGTGGTGTCTCAGATCAAGTGCACATGCTAAATATAGAGCTATGTCTTAAGCCGCATGTGCGATTACCTGACTCGTCTCTTTTCATAAGAACTTGGGTTGCCTGTCACGATGTCACTTCATCTCTATTTTGATAATAAGCCCTCGACTTACATCGCCACGAATCCTCTTTTTCATGAGAGGACCAATCATATATAGGTGGATATTCATTATATCCAAGTTGAATCGTGAGATTGGAAGATCACTACTCGTCACATTTCTATGGATGTCCAGCTTGCTGATATATTTACGAAAGCATTTTCAAGAAATGGCTCATTGTTGGAACCCAAGTTGGAGATGATTGATAGATATTATCCAACTCATAAGAGTATTGCCGTTATTTTTTATTATTTATTATTGGGCCATTGTTGACCAACTATGTTTTTATTTCAGCACTTCCTATTTTGATCCTCTTCTACGTTCAGGAGTCATGTTGAGAGAACTATTATGTACTATTACATCCATAGGTCCGTAGGTTTCATACTATATAAGAAGCCCTACGTCTTGAATATATTCATTCTATTAGTTCTCTAATTCTTACAAAAAATGCATATGGATGCCCCTTTATGATATGAATTAACTGCGTATTTTGTTACACTACATGTAGTTAAGTTATATCAATAGGTTAGTTGGAAACTGAAGTAATCTAATACTATCTACCATAATCATCTAGTTGTCCTTTGATGGTTCAATTATAATATTTTAGTGTATGTAGGCCTTAGAGATCTTAATCGTCGATATTCTTGGATATCACATTCTATTTATTATATGCATGGCTTCTTTTAGTTTTGCGGTTGTCTTCTGCCCTAGGTCATGGTCGGATGTGGAAGGGGGATTTAAGATCAATAAATTGGTTATCTTGATTTGCTCTTCATATAATTATTAATTATTTATGACTGGTCAGGTAATTTACAAGTTATTTAAAGAATTTATTTTTTAAAGTGATTTCTTTGGTATTTATGATGCCGATGTAGTCTAGTCAACAAAGGATTTAAATTAGCCGAATAAACATATGAAGATTTTTGAGGACAGTAAACACAAGAGCGTGGCATATTAATGTTATTAATGCAGTTGCAAATTGTCAATAATTAGTCATTTCCAATCAATTGTGGGATTAGCACACTGTTGGTTTGCACCCAACATGCACTTTTCTGAACCGGCAAAACAACATGGATGCTATCACTTAAAATCATGGTACTGTTATCCTAGGCCTTTTTCTAAGGACATGCTAATTTGAGTATATGTAAATTTATACCGACATCAACCGATTCATAGCTCCATATATGTTTTCCACCACGTTTTGAATTTTACGTGAAGATTGGCATTATTTTTCTAAATGCTATATATTGCACGGGCATTATATTGAGCATTTTCTGATCTTTGAATTTTTGTATTCTAATTGGCATTCCTGTTGTTATGTAGAGTAAAATGAGATCCCTGGAATCACAACTGAATGATGCTCTGGAATCTTCTGCTTCTAGGACAACAATAGGTTCTGCATCTGGAACTTCTGGGACTATTTCATCTCCAAAATCTCCCGAAGATTCTGCAAATGCTTCAGTAGTTACCAAAAAGCTCGAGGAAGAGCTTGCTAAGCGTGATGCGCTGATTGAGGTGTGTACAACTTTATTGAGTTCTTTTTTTTGTATAGTATTTACATGTTGAGGAAAATAGACTTTTCAAGCTCACCAAATTGAAGTAATCTTTAAGTAATTTTTATAGTGACATATCAGTATTTGTTTTGAACCATGCCTAATTTAAATATAGTTACCCATTTGCTCTGTAGTCCAAACCACGGTCTTCCAACCATGGTTTCAGATTTCACGAAATATGGGTGAAATTCGCCGAATTTCGGTTTCGACGTGGGACCGAAATTTCGAGCGAAATGCCGATATGGAGGCCTTTCTTCAAAAATGTTGCTCGATTGGGCGAAATGTAACTGAAATTTAGCGAAATTGCAAGCGAGCACCCCTGTCGCACCCCCCGTTGGGGTTGGAAAACCCCCCCTCTGGTATGCCATTCACAAGAACCGAATACGACGTTGTGATGCACCTCTTCACCCAACCAAACCATTTGTCAGGGAAACCTCTCTTTTGCAGCGACCGCCAAAGGAAGTGCCAATCAACGCAGCCATAGTCCTTAGAGAAATCCACCTTCCAAAGGACCCCTTCTGTTTTTCCCTTTTCCAATCCATAACAACTCTGAAGCCAACACCCAAGAGCTCGCCATATGGCTACCGGGCACAAAAGTTGTCTGCTAGGGAGAGATGATGCCCTCAGGACACTCCACAAGTGGTTCGTCAAGACCTTGTCAACAAGGAGGTGGATCGCATTGGTTAAAGTGATTGGTCTAAAATCCTCCACACGAACGACCCCCTCCCGCTTGGGCAGCAGAAACAAGAGCACCTTGTTCATGCGCTCACCGCTTGAAGACCTGGTTACCCTCCTTATACTCCTGCAGGACCGCTACCACCTCCTCCTTCACAAAATCTCAAAACTCCCTGAAGTACACCGAGAAGCCATCTGGACCTAGGGTCCCATCCACATTCAACTGCAATAGAGACGACCTTGCCTCTTCATCCGAAATGGTACTATTAGGCCCTCACACCCCACCCCCACCCATGCTTCCCCCAGCCCACCCCTCTTGCTCTCTTAAAGAATGCAATGAAATGCGACCTGAGCTGCTGATCGATCTCCATGTCACTCGTTTCCTGCACCCCTCCCATCTCAATGCTCCTATTGGTCCGGCACCTTCTGCCACTAGCCATGGAGTGGAAAAAGCGCGTATTGTTACCCCCTCCATCAACCACCTTTGCCTCGATCTCTTTCTCCATTCAACCTCCTTTCCATCTTCCAACTGCACATGGTTCAGACAATCGCACCTCTCTTGTACTTCATGAGACAACAACTCCCTCGTGCCCTCCACCACATCAAGGAGAGAGACGACCTCCTACGTCGTTGTCCTCACACTCTGCCGTTGCTCTTGGGTGCACCTTTTGAACTTAATTAAACGCTTCCACAACAACTCGAGCTTCTGAGCCAGAATAGCCGAAGCCAACCCCTCCTGGTGTGTGTCCCACCAAAACTCCACTACCATGTCACGGAATCCCTCCAACATCCATGATCGCTCAAATCTAAAGAAAGACCTGGGTCTCTCATCCTCCCTAGAGGATTAAATGATCAGGTTGTGGTCAGAGTGAGCTCGGAGTAGAGCCCACACGTCCGTCAAAGAAAAAAGCCAATCCACCTCCTGGGATATTAGGAACCGATCAATGCGGGACCTCGACCTAGCATTTCTCCAAGTGTAGCAGCGCCCACCAGCATCAAAAATCTGCAAGCTCGCATTAGTAATGAACCGTATCGGCTCAATCGAACATGCATTCGCACCCTTGTGCAAACGAGGCCTTTCCTTTGGGTGTGGCCTATCCTCGTTAGGGTACCTCTCTTGGAGCGGACTCAAGTTATCAGTTATCTCAGACATTGCTTGGTCAGTCTGTGGCCGATACACATTAATGACCAATAGTCGGACCCCATCCGCCTTATGTTGTAAGAGCACCGAGAGAGGTTGTCTCCTTCTGCATACTTCCTTCACAAGATGAAAGCTGTCTCCGCTACAACCCATCGCCATGCCGCCTGAGGCCCTCGAAGCGTCCAGTGCCCTCCACTTGCTCAGGAGAGAACCTCCCATCGAGAAACATATCTTGTTAAATCCATGGAAACTCTTTATTTCTTGCAGTAACAACGCATCTGCTACCACTTTTGCACACTAATCACGTATTGCCATTCTCTTCTCCACCCTCCCCATACCGTTTACATTCCATGTGAGGATCTTCATAAATCAACCTTAGCAACTCTCGATGGCGGTACCACACCCAAGCAGCTCAACATGGCTTAACTCGCATCCATGCCCAATTGCCCCCTGGTACTACCAACCGGAGGCTTAACGTCTGCCGCTCCCGCTTCCTCTCTTATCGAATCCCCCTTGCGCCAAGCAAGTCTTCCTCTCACGTGGTCGAAACCCGCGAGCCATCAGCCCTATTCAGATCATCAAACACCTCAAAGATCCACCTCTTTCTGCTTTCATAAGTGGAGAGCCGCAAGTACCTTTCCCTAAACCTCCATGAGAGCGACGATGCAATGTCCCTTCAGGATTTCGAAGAAGCTCCAACCATAGGATCCAATAGGGACTCCACATCCTTCGAGTTGAATGGCACAACACAAGCGTTATGAGCTGCCTTCACCAACTGGCCATCCACCACCGCCATCTTGGAGTAACCTCCGGTCTCGCCCGTATGGGTCAAAGAGCCAGGCTCATTGCGCAACCCAAGCACCAATGGGAGCACCAATCAGTCGAATCCATACTAGGAGACTGTTCCAGAGCAACAAAGACACTAAGGCGAGAGTCAGACACTAGGCTCGCTCTCCTTGTCACGGGCAACGAGCCTTCCCCTGCTCCCATAACGAGGTTCTCCTCTGTACTCCCAGTCACAAGGACCAAACCTGGGGTCCATCGCTTGTCCACCTTCAGTTCACATTCGCTCGCAGGGATGTTTGTTCCTCCCACCTCAAAAATCAGACAACCAGGTACACACTCCTCCAATTCCACCCGGAAGGATGAACACACAATCTTCAGCAACAACTCCGAAGGTAGAATCGTCGTCCTCCCAGGAACTCCACCTTCACATGAGCGTACCCCCCTTAGAGAGGTCCGGACATATGATGGACACCGTCTTCTCGAATACTCTAAGCAGCGTCTCCACCGATCGCATGTCCTGCCCCGTAAGGGCACGCCATTTAGTACCAAGATCTTATAGTACCACCCGTGTGAGGTGCTATCACGGAGTGTTAGGTGCCTCCTGACCTCCAACCCATCCCGCGACCTCCGCATCAAGCTAGACAACTCCCCAACGGATAGCCTCTGAGCACAAACATCGCCCTCCTAGAGCTAAACTATGTCTCCTACAAATGCTGGACCCACATGTTGACCATTGTTTGCCATAGTTGTTTGCAAGCACTCTGTCGAACCGCAACAATTAGTAAATCACCCACCAAGATGCCCTCCTGCGGGTCCACAGCTTGTGGAGGGAGCTGTGAAGCCACCCCTTCGTGGCAAAAACCTCCCGTCGTCAGGTCACCGCCACCCACCCTCACATTGTCAGATTGGCTCTGCATCTGAGGGCAACTTCTTATGCGATGGACCACTCCCCCGTAAGAAAACATGTCATCTCGTCTCTGCAAATCATTGCTAGATCACCTCGAGCCCCACATTTCAAGCATCGCCTGGAGTCTCCCTGCAAGATGGAAGGGGACTCATGGTGTGACTAAGATGGATACCACCACTGCGACCAGACGTCAGCCTCAGCTCGCCGCAGGGAAGCCGCAACCCTCCTCAACGAGACCTCCTGCCAGCCCTCCGTACCCACCTCTAGCAGTCTTCCTTCCTTCGCAAATAACCACACCATAGCCCCCAAGGTCGGATGTCCAAGGGCATCCCCTGGTGCAACCCCACTCACCATTTCATCCCAACTCTCGAGCCTCCCCCTCGTAGCCTCCTCGTACGCAGGCCAGCCGCTCAACACCTCCCCTCTAGCACCCTCCATGAGTAGGAGTCCATGAGCACCACCGTGTCCCGCCTAACCTCTCGCGCCCGTAGCTGCCTAGGAAGACGACCCACCATCACCTGCCAACGAGGCCCCGAGAGTTCTAGCCCCCACGGTCTGAGCCCCAAACCCACCAACGTGCAATAAACCTCCCCCCGCAACAAATCTTCCGACCAGAGGCATCCCCTCCTTCCCTCGCCTGCCACCCCACCCAAGATCTCCACCCCTTCAACCTGGCCAGATCAGCCAGACGTCGCCGACCATGTTGACGCAGGACCATCAACAAGCAAGAGTGACACCCCATCTCCACTCACTGTCCCCTGGACTCTCGATGGAGTAAGCCATGGCCTCAAATTTCAGCGAAATTCGGTCGAATTTTTGTCGAATATCGATATCTAGTCGAAATCGAAATTTGACCGAAACGACCGAAATATGGGGGGGGGGTCCTGGTACAAAAAATGACCGAAATGACCGAAATTTCGGTCGAAATTCCAACGAAATTCCATCGAAATTCTATTTTGGTCGATACCGAAATGGTGACCGAAACCGACATTTAAGGCCTTGGAGTAAGCCCCCTGCTTCTGTCGAACCCCTAGCGGTGTCCGCTGTCCTCCACCGAGATCCCCTGCTTGTGTGTCGCCTCTAACCATCTCCTAGCGGCACATAAGCCTTCACGTAATGCACCATCTCAAGGCGACGAGCACCCTCCATGCGAAGAAGACCAAGCAACATCGTCGCCTCTCCAAATCCGAACTATTTTTCCAAGATGAGCATTACATGCTCTAACTTGAGTGGGAGTGTTTGAGTATGCGTTATATGTAGATATGGGTAATTGGATCCCTCCAAAGTCTAATTACCACATTCAAAGGTCTAGTCCCCCATCTATTGTTAGTGGGACTATGGTCTCTCTAATCCCCCATCTATTGTTAGTGGGACTATGGTCTTTCTATGGGACTATATAAGAAGCCCCACACCCATTGTAACAAATGAGGGAGAGAATGTGAATAGAAGAATACACCCTTAGTAGCGTTCTCCAGTGGTTTCATCCCGCTCTTTATGGAGTAGGGTTCTACATTAAGTCCTGGTGTTCTTTCATGTTTTATGTTTCTTTATCTCAATATGCTTCCACATTATCGTTTTTTTACCAATTTTTAAAAAACCGTGAGGCGATTCGAGGTGTTTTTTCCGAAATTGAGGCGAGGCATAAGCCTCGAGGCGTAAGCCTCAATTGTTTGAAGAAAAATTTTTTTTAAGAAAATACATTGATAAAGTATATAATAATATTAAACTTTGGCAAAAACACATTCAAGAATAATTTGAAACTAGTAAAAGATACAATACCTAAACGGTGAAGGCACTGAAGTTTAAAAAAAATAATACTAAGGCACTAATATACGAAATATCAAGTTCCAACTCCAACTTCAATGATTCTATATGAGTAGTGAACTAAAGTCTATACTTAATATTAAAGTACAATAGAAGCCACAATTTTTAGTGTTTGAAGTAAAAAAATATTAATATGTCTTGAATCCCAACCATTTGTCTTGCTGGACGTAGTTGGAGAACCGTCATATGCATCCCCTCCTGCCATATCATACCCCAACAAGACGAGGGTCTTGCTGCGATTTTTTACTAACGATATTATTTTTTTCATCTTTTCACAATAAAACGTAATAAATATTTTACTTCATGTGTTTATTTTCAACCTTGCTTCTTTATATATGTGATAACTATTCTAAGATTCACAACTTATACAACCATTCAACCTTGCTTCTTTATATATGTGATACTATTCTAAGATTCACAACTTATACAACCAAATAACAACATCAAGTTGCAAACTTGCAAATGATATAAAACATTTGTTACACATCAAGCAAAAATCTGTGTGCAATAGAACTAGTATGTGTAGATTTATGTTAATCTGAATATGATGTATACAAGATCATGGAGCTTCACTTGTTTCGAGCGATCTCTTCTCTTTGCATGGAGCTATATATGGAAATATATAAGATTTAACATGGAAACAAAAACACAAACATAAAAAATATAATGCTTACAGAAAAATAGGATCATGTGCAAAGCACATAACAAAAAAATGTAAAAACAAGACTCGTGCTCAAGGCTTACGCCTCTGCCTCGCCTCGAGCACCTTACGCCACGAGTACCTCACAGGAAGCTGAAGCGTACACCCCACCAATTAGACCCGAGGCGTGCACCTCAAGGTGCTTTTGGCGTGCCTCGCCTCGAGGCACCACTTTTTAAAACCATGTTTTTTACACAATCAATCTTTAAGACACTCAATCCTTCATTTTTGACCTCCTCACTTTATCCCAATCAACGTGATGGATCCCTCCTGCTACTTGTACCATCTAACTAGAAAAATTTTCTCATCATAGCCTCAATTCTCTCATAATCTCCAATTGGATGCATCATGGCAGAACAAAAGAATATGGGGATTGGCGATAGGTTGTGTTTCAGTAGTATTGGTTTCCCCCCTTTAGACAAGATCACATCTTTCCGTCTAGCCATCCTTGTATCCAGTTTGTCCAACAGTTTGTTAATTCCATGAGCGAAGTTTCTTACCAACCACGGGGATCCCTTGGTATGTGATAGGGAGAGTTGCACTTGGGCTACACAAAACTGTGGTGACTTGCAGCACCTTCACTTATGTGAGTCCTAAAGGCACAATCACCAACTTTTCTCTGTTTATGCAAAGTTTAGAGATATCCCCCAAAATGTCCATAGTCTGAGATGCTCTCCTCATTTGCTCTCCCCCGCCCTCAAAAAATAGTACATATCATCTACATATTGCAGTATGGGAATGGTCACCTCTCCAGGCATGTATTTGGTCTCATCTTGCTTAGATGCTTGTATTATATGGAGTTTTTCCTTTCTTTATTTCTTCCGTAAATCTTGTGATTTAAGAAGTAACTTTGAAAGTAGCCTATCCAATTTACATGTGAAATCGTGGTTGCATATAATAAATCCCGTAATATGGAATATTGTTGGATGCCATTTTGCACAAATCCAATAGCTCGACCATCTAGATCTAGGTGAATACACGATCCGGGGATATTTGTGGCTTGATATGTCACTCTCTTTATAATCATGTTGTACATAAAGCACTTGTGTAGTTTAGTTCCATGCTACTAAATTACTGGGAATCATGTGCCAACTTACCTGGCAGACAGATGACCATAGCTTCCAGCATGTGTTGCAAAGTTATCGTTTTCCAATGAGAAGCTAGTATTCTTGATTTCATGAAATGTGTGTCAATATAAGTTCACGAAACATAAGTACAAGGTCTATACTTATTTTTTTAGAAAGGATGGGAAGGGTTTCCTATAGAGATCCATCCAAAATACAAGGTCTATACATGTCTAACTTCATGGTTGCATTGTTGATCCTTGCAGAGGTTACACCAGGAAAATGAGAAATTGTTTGATAGACTGACTGAGAAAGCTTCATTAGTTGGTCAGGCTCAGGTACACCCTCTAACTACACTGCACTCATTTTGACCGAATTGAGTGTTTGTTCATAGAATGTTATCTTTCTTTTTTTATTGGCAAACCATCTTTCTTATTCTTGTAGAGTAAATTACAAAAAAGTACCCGAACTATACAATCGATTTAAATGTCATACTATGTTTCGTCTTAATGTGCTTTTTAGCTATTGTGATTTAAGGTTAGAAAGACCAACTGATTAAATTTCAATAGTCAAGGACCACATTGAGACAAATCTTAAGTTCGGGTACTACATTGTTACCTTTTGAAGTTCAAGTATGAATGTGAAATCAGGTGTATAGTTCAGGGAGTTTTTTGTACTTTATTCTGTTTGTTATGTTTTTGTTCTTTATATCTGTCAGTTGATGTCAGTTGATATCGATAATGTCTGAGCAATCAGTTAAAGATACAAGTGGTTTGAAATACTACATTTAAAGGTGGGTAAGTATTACCTTAAAAGGGGAATGGATGGTGATGCTGATACGTAAACATTGTCATAGAGAACATATTTTTAACCAAGTGTATGGCTGTTGGTCTGAATATTCATATTGTATAACATAACTTCCCACTTCGAGAATATGCTTCAGCACTCTTATTACACTATTGCATAGGTATATACTGGTACATCTGTGGCTCGTACAGTTACGAATTTAAGTCCTGGTAATATAATTCAATGACAATTGTAATTGAATAAATACAAATTGCAATTGAATAAATAAGGTAGTTGAAAGCACCCAAGCAAACAAATATTCTGCAAAAAAAACCTTAACGAGAATGGTTAGATTATCGATTTTGATCTATAGCAGTAATAAAATACACATGCATCGGACATCATGGTGATGTTCTAGGAAAATCACTAATGTCGAATAAATGAAGTCACAGCACGCATAGTTGTATTAAATATAATATTTATTCTAAAGCAAAGTCATCCTAAATTTATCATTGCTTGCTATTTACAGTGACAAGCAAATGATTTACAGAAACTGCACCACAACTTAGGTTTATGCCTTGTTTATGCTTTATCATCTTGAGGCATGCCTTGAAACTGCTGCGAGGCTTGGGCCTTGTTGGACTTTCTCGAGTCTAAAGCCTAGAGGAGTAAAGATTTAACTCGTGTACCGATGTATTTGCCCGTAGAACTCGTTACTTTATCGATCCTCATTTGGAATCTATTGTCGACTATGTTCAGTGTTCTGTTCACAATATTTAAGAGCCCAGACACTTATTTTCAGAATAAAAAACTGAAGTTTAAGAGTAGGGTCCAAATCTTGGGACGGGCACCTGTGTGTGTTCCTCCCTCTTTCAACAAAAAACACTTTAAGAACTCACTTGGTCACAACAATGGTTGTTTTTGTCTCTAAATTACCATATTTAGTAAATGATCACTTTCTTCCAAGAGTTAACTGCTATTGGGTTCATTTTTGTCAGATGTTCTCATTGAATTTCATTTTAGAAATTTTATTCTGTTCTTTGTTATTGAAATCAACAAGTATATATATTAAGAAATTTTGAAGTATCAATGAAACATGGTTTAAAACATGCTATTGGGTCCGATTTGGTCAGATGTTCTCATTGAATTTCATTTTGGAAACTTTGTTCTGTCTTTTGTTCTTGAAATCATCAAGTATATATTAAGAAATTTGGAAGTATCAATGAAGCATGGTTTAAGACAATCTACCACAATGATAGTAAATTATCAACCTGTTTGAGCGGGAGCTCTTCGGATGGGCAACAATGAGGTGATCTCCTTCCCCTCCTTGCCAATTTACCCCCCCCCCCCTCCCCCAATCCATTCTCCACCCTGCTATTTTGGGATCCTTTTTTGTCATACCCTTTCTTTTGCTTTCAGAATTGGGAATCGTTTTCTAATGGTTCGTTTGGTTGCCATGCTACCCTAGGGTAACCCGGTCTACCCCATGTATTCATGGATCATTCTGGGTTGAAATTTCATCACAAATCAATGTGACATCACATCACATTCCTTATTCCAACCCTCATAACCATCCAAACCGCTACTATTCCCAGGAGGTTACCCCAACCCAGTAACCAAACTAGCCCTAAGACATTAAGAAGTTATGCAGGAGGACTACATGGAAACCCGCTAGATAGTAAGGCTACTCCCCCAAACTATACATGTATTCATTGATCAAATTTAGTCTGGAACCATAATCATTGCACCCTACCCTTCGACAAATACTTGAAACATCCAACGTCCAAAGGTAGGCGGTCCTCTAAAAGCGTTGTTGGGATGGTTTCTGAGTCCTTTCGTTCTAAAAGGTATTTATACATCCTAAGAGATCTCCTTCCCCTCCATTCCCTAAAACATATATCGCCATACGAGTCAATTTTTCAAATTTAAAACATGGACGAATCTAAAGTTTGCGCCTCGATCATTTTACACTCCTACCTCCCTTAATTTTTGATGGGGTTTTTTGTCAAAAATCAAACTTTGGGATTTTAGACTTAATCTCTGACAAATTCCAAAAAAATCAATTTGCAGCTAATTCTGTAGGGACTACCTGAGTGAACTCTTTTTCTCCATTGCTTGAGGTAGAGGCGATCCTATTGGATGATCAAGCTAGTTCTACTCATTTTCTCTCCTCCCCCTTGATTGTGCTTGAAAAACGGATGCCATGTGTGCCGAGAGATAAATCGAACTGGGGACTATTTCTCTTATTCCCTTGAAACTGGGAAAATCTCATTCTTTAGGATAGTAACATAACTTCAACAATGGACACTTGGGAGTTGGGACTCTTTATTGTCAACATCGATCCCATTCTTTTTTCATGGAGTGGAAACCACCGCCTCTCGGCAGTGTTCTTTAGTATTATGATGCCGGCAGTTGTATCAAACCTTAAATCGTGTGTATCCACATATACTGCCAATACTAGATCTCTTTGCATGTCACTCGTGACTTCTTCTCACCCTAAAGTCATCTTTACTAACTCTTTGTTAGCTTCAATTACTTCAGGAGGTTCTTGTTGAGATTGTTATATAGCTTTTGTGTTATTCTTTCTATTTCATTTTCTTCATGTACTTTTCTTGCTATTTACCCACATGCTTTTCTCCAATATAAGAGTCGTAGGGTCTTATGAATATCATCCATTTTCTCCAACATGGTGTCAGAGCAACGATTCTAGATCGCGGTTCCTGCGCACTACGCCCACACATCTTGCCCGCATTTTCACCTTGCACATACAAGCTGCGTCCTGCGAGCACCTATGCCCGCGCATATTCGCCAATCACAACCATGTACCCTGAGCTTGCACCCTGTGCGCATCTGTACCAAGTGCAGCCATGTACATCTTGCATGCAACTTGCGTGCACCTTCCATGCATCTTGTATGCATCTGTGTGCATATTACGTGCATCTACGTGCCCCTGCGAGCATCTTCCGTGCATCTGCGTGCAACCACGCGCACCGCTGCCCTTGGAGACCCTGGACTACAACAATAAGAGATGAGGATGGTTGTATGAGTCTACAAATACAACCAATTCTCTATATGCGGTTGTGTAAACTCATTCAGAGTAGTGTACTCCTCAGATTTGTTCAGATATCGACGTTCTTGTTTTCATGTCAAAAATCAAGGGTTATGTTTTTTCATCGTCCGGAGCCTTCAAGGGCCTGGCTCCCATCGTGAAGATGGATGAGATCAACTACGAGTTGTGGTCCATGCAGTTTCACACCTTGATGTAGTGCCATAACAAGGAGCACATTCTGACGGATCCAGAGACGGAGGACAAGACTGAGGCTAATGCTTCTTGGAAGGAAGATGATGCATATGCTTGGCTCTCCAGGATGCTTACTACGAAGATTGCTAATAATATTGCCAATCAACCAACCGCAAAGGCTATGTGGGCAGACACATATGGGCAGACAAAAAATGAGAGCAAAATTCTATGGTTGTAGTTTGATATTTTTTCGACCAAGCAGAATGGTCAACCTCTTCATGCGCACTTCTCGCATCTTAGAGGCATGCTTGAGCATCTGCACAGCTTCATGCCTATTACTAAGCATAAAGGAATGCTACTATGACATGAGTATTGTTGTCATCATGGAAGGACATATCGATATCGGTATCGATATCGGTACCATGTCGATACGATATATCGACGATATATCAACGCCATATCGCCAACATCGAACCGAGATTGTGAATAAAATGGCCTGTCGATACCGATATCTACCATATCAGTGATATATCAGTGACCTTTCGATACCGATATATCGGCGATATATCGCCGATATATCGAGATACGATCTTCCATGGTTGTCATCTATTGACTCTGAGTACGATGCAACAAGTACTCAACTACTTACTGGAGAGACGATACCTCCAATGGAGAAGGTTTACAAGAGGCTGAGCAGAATTACTGCTTCATTTACTTCTGTCACTCCGACTCCTTCTGCCATGGCAGTTTCTCGTGGCAGAGGGGTACTTCACGTTTTCGAGGCCGAGGACCAAGTGGTCGAGGAGGAGGACGTCAGCGTGGCCCTTGCTCACATTGCTACCATCTAGGTCTTTCTAAGGAGACATGCTATCAGAAGCATGGTTATCCTGCATCTGCTTGTATAGCTGAGCAGACTGAGCTTGCTTCTGCTCCTGCTCATGATGTACGATTTGATGATATTCTTTCCAGGCTGAGAGAGATGATGACTACTCCTACCACTTCGATTGTGGTATCTTCGGATGTCGCACACGCTACTAGATCCTCTTCGAGTTCGTCAGGTATTTCTTTTGCACTTACGAGTAGTAGCAGTTCATCTTTGTCCAATTGGATCATGGACTATGGAGCATCTCATCATATGTGTGGAGATCGAGCACAATTTACATCCTACAGGTCTATTCCTCCTAGTAGATCAGTTGTGATTGCTAACGAGGATCATCTACCCATTGTTGGTCAGTGGGAGATTGTTCTTGCTCCATCGATGCGTCTGCAGAATGTTTTACATGCTCCAGCATTTTAGATGAATCTTTGTCTATTTGCCAGAATACAAAAGATTTACATTGTCGTGCCATATTTGATCAACCATCTCTTGTGTTTCGGGACATACTCACGAGCAAGCTGATTGGATGTGGCCGTGAAGAGAGAGGGCTTTACAGACTTGTTCAACCTGCGTGTGTTGGTGCTGCTACTATTCCTTATGGATATGTGTCTCCTTTCATGTAACATCTTTGATTTGGGTACCTTCCTCTGCAGAAGTTGTGTCCTGTTCTCCCACAGATCTCTACTCGTATTACCTTGGACTGTGTGGCATGTCAGCTTGGGAAGCACCATCATTTCTCTTTTCTGAGTCGTTAGAGTCGTCACAATAGTCATCTGTTTGAGTTACTCCTTTTTGGATCACCAGGGACAACAGTTCTATATGGTTGTTGTAATTGATTTCTCTAGATTATCTTGGATTTTTCTGTTAAAGAATAAGTTTGAGGCTGGTCCTGTTATTAAATCTTTTCTTATTGAAATCAAGAATGTTTTTTTTGCTAATGTGAAATTTATTCGCACTGACGATGCCTTGGAATTCTCAAATTTACATTTGTCTGCCTTTCTAAGTTCCATTGGTGTTGTTCATCAGACCTCATGTGCTTACTCTTCCCAGCAGAATGGTATTGTTGAACGCAAACATCGTCATCTTCTGGTTGTCACAAGGACTCTTTTGACTCCTCATTCGTTTTGGGGTCATACGGTTCTCTTTGTGTATTACTTAGTGAATCACATGCCATCTATTGTCATTGGAGAAAAAGTCCCTTTCTTGATTGCATTTCCCGAGAAGGACTTATTCTCCCTTACTCCCAGGGTATTTGGACATGCAGCTTGTCGTACCGAAAAAAGGTATAGATCATTTTTTATATTTAGTTTAGTATGGGTAGAATTTTTCTTATTTTCAGGTGATATGATGAAATATCCGAAATAGAAAATCGTGGTTAGGAAGGTCATAGCAGCAAAAGCCATTGGAATTTATATTTTATATATTGGAATAATCCGTTTAGTTATTAATGAATAGGGAGAAGGGAAAAGAATGACTGAAAGAATTGAAATCAATTAGTTATTCATCAAAGTTTAATTTGATTCAATGACCAGAGTTAAACGAGGATATATAGCTCGGAGACGTCGAACAAAAATCCGTTTATTTGCATCAACCTTTCGAGGGGCTCATTAGATGTTTTGATCTTGGTGGGGGAAAATACTATGTTAGTGTTGATGTCATATTTTTTGAGTCTATTGTGTATTTTTCTCCAACAGGTGATAGATTGCCGATTGCTGACTCTGGTGAGGATATCTTTGTTCCTTCACTATCGCCACCATCTCCTCATGTTGAGTCTCAGTTACCTCCATCAACTCCACTTCCATCTACCCCGACACAGTTCCTTCTTAGGTTTTACATTCGCAGCTCTTCTACATGTCCCTCTGTTCCTGTGCCTTCCCTGCATCCAACATGCCCCAGGTATGTGATGAACGCATTGTTTCTAACTTTCTACTGATGGTACTAGTTCTATGCTTGATCCACGCGATGATACACAGGAGGTGCTGGTACCTGAGAACAGGGAGATTGATGACCTTGATATACCTATTCAAGGTTGCAGAAAGCGATAATCGGTACTCGGTCGGTAGGGTCACTGACTAAGGATTAATCAGCCGTCGGGTGGCTAATCAGATTTAGTTAGCCATTACTCGATTTTGAATTTTTTTAATTATTTTAATTATATAAATCATTTTTAAAATTTGTACATTTTCTATACTTTCATATTGAAACAACAGAAGTAATTGACTTTAATTATAACATTATTACATAGTAGAATAAATTTTTTGATATATTAACATAGATTTGTACATTTTCTATACATTCATAGTGAAACAAAAGATTTCGTTGGGGCGTTTCCTACTTGTGACACATTGCATTGTCCGAATGCAATGAAAAATTGGCAAGGGCCGCTACATCGCATCCTGGATATAGTCAAAATTTGTAAGGGTTCTCGTATGAGGAACACATGCGGGTAATTAAGCTAGTTCCGCTGCATCGTCGCCCGAATGCAGTCTAAAATTTACAAAGGTTCTCTCATAATGGATGTATGCGAGTAAAGAAGCTAGTCCAAAAGAGATTACAATGGAAGTTACGGATTCTCCCACGGAGAAAAAGCAGTAAGAAAGAAAAAAAGAACTATCTTTCAGTATAGAGAATAGTAAGGGACTAGCTTCCTGGGCACACTCCGAATGCATCTTTTCTCTCTCTTCGCTTGGGAAGGGTCCAACCCATAATGCAACCTGCCTCTCAAGCAGTGAACACATCGATCCCCGAACCAGCCAACCAACCCCAACTCAAATCGAGAAAATACCCCTTTATAATACCTTCTAATATATTTGAAAGAAAATACCTACGCGATAGAAAGAATTGCGGGTCGTTAAAATAAATAAAGAAAGTAATAGTAGCTTTGCGAAGAGTTTCATTATATAATAGAAGTTAAGAAACATAAGAAAATCAAAGAAGCATTCGCGGCATTGCAAGCTTTCAGAGCAGAAAGCTGCTCCTGAGTGGTAGTTGGAATATTGGCACTTTATTTGGAAAATTGATGGAGATAGTGGATACGATGGAAAGAAGGGAGACTCATATACTATGTCTACAAGAGACTAAATGGGTTGGAGAGAAAGTAAGGGAGATCGAGAAGACATGCTTTAAAATTTGGTATTCAGGTAAAGATAGGGGTAAAAACGGTATTGGTGTGGTTGTTCATAAGGATTTGAAGGATTGTGTGGTTGAGGTGCAAAGATTCGGGGATCGGATTATTTTGCTAAAATTGGTGCTTGAAGAAGAAATTCTGAATATAATCTTAGTTTATGCACCTCAAATTAGTTTAGATAAAAGCACTAAGCAAGCGTATTAGGAGGATCTGGATAGGATTTTACGAGTAATCCCACAAAGAGAGATGATTTGCATAGGTGGAGATCTTAATGGACATGTGGGAAAAGATGCTTCAAGATACGCTAGTGTTCATGGAGGACATGGTTTTGGGGATAGAAATGAAGAGGGAAAAATCATTCTTGATTTTGTAATGGCATAACACTCTCTTCAAGAAGAAGGAGCATTTAATTACTTATAAGAGTAGGCCAACTAGAACACAGATAGATTACTTTGCGTTGAGGAGAAGAGATCGGTTGTGTTGTAAAGACTACAAAGTAATCTCAGGAGAGAGTTTGACAACCCAACATCGCTTGTTGGTCTTGGATGTACAAATAAAAGGGCTGCTCAAGAAAAGGATGTAGGACTCGATGACATCCTTGTAGAAGTATGGAGAGTTTTATGTGAGCGTGGTTTGACTTGGCTTATGAATCTATTCAATGTTATTTGACGAAGGAAGAAAATACCTGAAGATTGGAGGAGTATCATGGTGCCTCTTTTTAAGAATAAAGGAGACATTCAAAATTGTTCAAATTACCGTGGTGTCAAGCTGATGGGTCACACTATGAAAATTTAAAAACATATGATCGCAAAAAGGTTGAGGCAAGTTTCCAATGTAAAAGAAAACCAATTCGGATTCACGCCATGTCGCTCAACTATTGAAGCCATCCATTTGTTGAGGAGAACCGTGGAGATTTATAGCGCTAAAAGGAAGAACCTTCATATGATTTTTATTGATTTGGAGAAGACTTATGATTATGTCCCACGAGAGATATTGTGGAGAGTTTTGGAAAAGAGACAAGTACCTGTCTTATACATTAACCTCATAAAGGACATGTATGATAGAGCTTTATCTTGTGTAAGGACCTCGTCTGGGAAGACTGGTTATTTTGACATCAACATTGGTTTACATCAAGGTTCAACTTTGAGTCCATTTTTTTTCTTTGATTATGGACGAGTTGCCAAGTCACACTCAAGATGAGTTACCTTGATATATGTTATTTGTTGATGATATTGTATTAATTGACGATACTAGAGATGGAGTAAATGAGAAGCTTGAGGTCTAGAGACATGAGTTGGAGACTAAAGGATTTCGTATGAGTAGGGCTAAGATGGAATATATGGAGTGCACCTTTGATGGAAGCAATGGTGAAGGAATCAAGGTGAAGATTAGTGACGATAACATTCAGAAGAGAGATTCTTTTAGATATATAGGATCTGTTTTTAACATGATGGGGAAATTGATGGAGATGTTACTAATAGAATAAATGCAGGCTGGCTAAAGTGCAGAGGAGCCTCTGCAGTCCTCAGTGATAAGAAAATTTCTTTAAAAATTAAAGGAAAATTTTACAAAGCAGCCGCGAGACTTGCTATGCTCTATGGATATAAATGTTGGCATGTGAACCATATACATGTGCAGAGAATGGTTGTAACATGAATGAAAATGCTAAGGTGGATGTGTGGATACACACATAAAGATCGGATTCGGAATGATGCAATCAGAAAGAAAGTTGGCGTAGCTCCGATCGAGGAAAAGATGCGAGAAAACCGCTTAAGATGGTTTGGTAATTTGCAAAGAAGATCAGCTGGTGCACTGGTTAGGAGATTGGGATGTTGAACGTCTAAGAGAGGGCGAGGGCGGCCCAAGAAGTATTGGAAAGAGACTATACGAAGGGATCTTCGTTTTATGGATATAACCTGAGATTGATCGATGATAGATCTGAATGGAGGTGAAGAATCCATGTAGCCAGCTCTACTTAATTGTGGGAAAAGGCTTTGTTGTTGTTGTCATAATGAGACAAAAGGAATAATTCACTTTAAATATAACATTAAGCATATTAGAATAAGTTTGCTTCCTAAAAAAACTAAAAACTAAAAAAAAATAAAACCTTGATTTAAAAGTCGGCCGATTGCCTTGAGGAAACCACGTCGTAACTGTGACACATATCCTATAGTTGTACATATTTCTTTGGACCATCTTTCAGACAAGTACATGAGGTTTATTATGAGCCTCTCATCTATTACTATTTCACGTATATATCAGGAGGCCATACAAGATAGCAGTTGGAGACTTGACATGGAGGAGATGACCGCTTTGCAGTCTTGTGGTACTTAGAGTGCGGTTTCTACTCTTCCAGGTGCATTGATTGTGGGGTGCAAATGGATCTTTACGGTGAAGCACCGAGCTGATGGTAGTGTAGATCGCTACAACGTAAGGCTTGTAGCATGTGGATTCACCCAGACATATGGGGTGGATTATCATGATACCTTCTCTCCAGTAACTAGACAGTCGACATTATGAATTCTCCTATCAGTTGTTGTTTCACGTGAATGGCCTCTTTACCAGCTTGATGTGTAGAATGCATTTCTATATGGCGATTTACAGGAGGAAGTTTATATGCAGCAACCATCATGGTTTGTTACTGAGGGGGAGTCTCAAAAGGTATATAGGCTTCACAAGACGATTTACGGCCTGAAGGAGAGTTCGAGAGATTCGTACCATAAGCTTTCAGAGTTGATAGAGCATAAGGGAGTTGCTCGGTCCACTGTGGATCACTCACTTTTTGTTCAAAGGACACAATAAAGTACATTTGCTATTATTGTCTATGTTGATGATATTATTGTCACTGGTGATGATGAACAAGGCATTCAGGCAGCGGAGGAGTTCATAGGTTAGCAGTTTGTGACTAAGGATCTTGGCAATCTTAGATACTTCCTGGATTAGAGTTCGCCAGGAACCAGTGTGGTCTTGTGATGACCCAAAGGAAGTTTATTGCTAATCTTCTATTAGAAACATGTATGACAAGGTGCAAGCCTGCTACTACTCCTATGGATCCAAGTATGAGATTATATGACAAGGATACTGAGAAGATAGATTAGAGGAGATACATGGAGCTAGTTAGGTAACTCCTATATGCTACCATCACCATGCCAGATATATGCTTTGTTGTTCGCAAGGTGAACCAGTTCATGGAGCAGCCCAGGAAGGTGCATATGGATGTTTTTTATATAATTTTGATATATCTGAAGTCTTCACCAGGTACTGGTCTTTTATTCAGCAGAGGCATGTCTCTTGACGTTATCGCATGTGCAAACGCAGATTATGCAGGATGCCCTAGGGACAGGAAGTCCACTTCTGTGTTTGTTATATTCGTTGGCAAATCACTTGTGTCATGGAAAAGTAAGAAGAAGACTGTGGTTGCTAGATCTAGTGCAGAGTTCGAGTACGGGGTGGTGAGAGAATTCTCTCTCTTCATCTTTATTTATAATTTTCTTGTTTTCCTATCTCCTTTATGTGATTTCTCCCTAGAGCGTTTCTCCTTTATAAGAGGGCTCTAGGGCTACGAGGAATATAACTTTTCATTTCACACATTTCCACATGGTATTAGAGCGACGGTCCTATATCGGAGCATGTAGCCTAGAACCTCGCCACCACCTAAAACCCTAACGTGCACCCGCGCAACCGCCACTACACCTCGCCGTGCAGCCACCACTGCCCCTCTCCGTACCGCTTACCGCTCGACGCCAGTGCATCCTCCCGCATTGGCCGTGCCTCCATTACTGTGGGCCTGCCCACACCGTTCCTCGTCATGCCGTGAGGCCCACTTCACCGCCTCTCGCCACGCCATGCGACTAGCCATCGATGACTAGTCGTGTCTCTTGTTCTTGGATTTCAAGGGTGTGACGAGTATATCTAAAACACCCTAGTTATCTAAAGGCATCTCTAAAAATGGAAGAGGTTGTGGTATGAGTCTACACCCATAACCATCTTCCCATATGTCAGTGTAGGCACAGGTTCTTCTTGTTGCTTGCCCTGTCTTGGAGATAGTTGATGACCGACAACAAAGCAGATGTGTCATCCATGGGTGCCTTCAAATGTCCTGCTCCCATAATCAAGATAAATGGAACAAACTATGAGCTGCGGGCCATGCAGTTCATGAGTTTAATGCAATGTAATGGCACGAAGCACATCCTCATAATGGAGAAGCCAAGTGACAAGACTGGGACAAATGCCTTATGAGAGGCAAATGATGCTTATGCATGTGTGTGGCTATCTGGGACTGTGTCATCAGAGATAACTAATGGTATTCTGAGTCAACCTACTACGAAGGCTATGTGGGACATTCTCGCCGCTATATAGTCTTCGACGAAGAATGAATGAGTCGAAGATACTGCAACTCCAGCACGATATCTTCACATCGAAGCAGAATGGTTACCGCCTATATACCCTTTACTCTTCTTTGAGGGGTATGTTTGAGAAGCTACACGATTACATTCCCTTGACTGCTACGCCAGAGCAACTCAAGGTTTACAGAGACTATGTGATGATGTTTTTCTAGCGGCCCTTGGTCCTGAATATGATTCAGCTCGTGCCCAAACTTTTACTGATGCTACCATACCTTTGATGGAGGAGGAAGTTTACATGGAACAACTACCAAGGTTTGTTGCTGAGGGGGGGTCTAGTATGGTGTGTCGGCTTCACAAGGCCATATATGGCCTTAAGCAGAATCTTAGGGATTGGCTTCAGAAGTTATCGGATTTGATTGAACATAATGGCTTTTTTAGATCTACTGTAGATCATTCTCTTTTTGTTAAGAGAACTCAGAGAGGTTCTGTTGTTCTTCTGGTTTATGTTGATGATATAGTTGTTACTGGCAGTGTTGAACATACTATTCAGGTAGCTGAGGATTTCCTTGGACGACATTTTGTTACCAAGGACGCTACGCTACTTCCTTGGCTTGGAGTTTGCACGCAATCAGCATGGTATGGTTATGATGCAAAGGAAGTATGTTACTGATCTTCTACTGAGACATACGTGACAGGATGCAGACCTGCCACTACACCAATGGATCCTAATGCTAGACTCTATGATAATGACTTTGAGAAGGTAGATAAGAGACAATATAGAGAGCTTGTAGGGAAGTTGATATATGTTACTATTATCAGGCCTGGCATATCATTTGCTGTGAGCAGAGTTAGCCAGTTCATGGAGCAACCTAGATAGGTTCATATGGATGATGTTTGCATGATCTTGAGATACCTGAAATCTTCTCCCGATGCAGGTCTACATTTCAGAAGAGATACATCACTCTCAATTACTAGATGTGCAGATGCGGATTATGCTGGGTGTCCCAGGAATAGGAAGTCCACTTCAGGCTTCACCGTGTTCGTTGGTAGCTCGCTGGTTTCATGGAAGAGTAAGAAACAGACAGTAGTTGCTTAATCCAGCGTTGAATCTGAATATAGGGCTATGGCCCAGGGGAGCACGAAAATGATGTAGGTCTAGCCCGTTCTGACTGATCTTGCTATTAAGGTTCCTCTTCCAATGCTCCTCAAATGTAATAATCAAGAAGCTCTGTTCATAGCTAATAATCTAGCCTTCCATGAGAGAACAAAGCACATAGAAGTTGATTGTCATTATACCCGTGATTTGATCCAAAAGGGGCTTATTTCCACCTCTCATGTTGCTTCGGGCGATCAGATTACAGACATGTTTACCAAGGCTCTTGCGAGAGGTCCGTTTCACTGTTGTTGTTCCAAGCTGAGCATGATAGAGATATATGCTCTACCTTAAGGGGGAGTGTTGAGAGAATTCTAGAGCCTTTATGTAATTTATATTTTAATTTTGTCCAGTCTTCTTTATGTAATTTCTTCCTAGAGCCTTTCTCCTATATTAGAGGGCTTTAGGGCTATGAGGAATATAACTTTTCATTTCACACTTTTCTACACAGGACCATGGCTCAGGGATGCACAGAGATGATGTGGGTCAGGACAGTTCTGACTGATCTTGATGTTGATATACCTCTTCCTATGCAGCTTCCATGCGATAATCAGGCATCACTTTTTATTGCAAATAATCACGCATTCCATGAACGTACAAATATAGAAGTGGATTGCCACTATACCAGAGACATGATTCAAAAGGGTCTCATATCTACCTCTCATGTTTCCACTGGAGACATGATTCAGAAGGGTCTCATATCTACCTCTAATGTTTCCATTGGAGATCAGATTGTTGATATATTTACCAAAGCGCCTACTAGAGGCCCCATTCCAAAGATTTTCCAAGCTAGGTTTAAAATCTCGATTTCGATTTTGTTTCGAGATGTTGAAAAAATGAAACAATTTCGAAATTTCATCGAAATTTGGACGGAATTTTGCCAATTTCGCCCAAAATCGACCTAGAATTGTGAAGGAAGGGTATATATTGAGATTTCAATTTCGGTTTCAGTAGGGTGTCGGCCTCCTCCTCTCTCGGCATCGCAACAGTCCACTCATGGGCACCTCCAGCTGTTGCCCGTGGTTGCGTGATCCCCCAGCTCGCCACCGACGCCGCTTAGGCCGTCGGCCTCCAGTGCCTTCGGCCCTCGCCTCAGCGCCTCTCCTTTTTTCGCCCGCTTTGATGGTTGGGTTTGATTGCATAGGTCTACATATGCAATCAAATCCCCATATGTCATTGTATATATCTATCTTTTGGTATACATACCCTGTCATCTTCATCCAGCATCATGTCAGATAACAAAGTCGACGTACCTGCCACATGTGCCTTCAGAGGTCCGACACCAATTGTCAAGATAGACGGGACGAACTACGAGCTCTGGGTAATGCAGTTCATGAGCATAATGAAGTCTAACGGTAAGAAACACATCCTTACCGATGATGAGCCGGTAGGGAAAACAAGGATTCATGCCTTGTGGGAGGCGGATGATGCATATGCCAAAGTTTGGCTGTCTGGGACATTGACGATAGAGATCGCCAATGACGTGCTACATCAGCCCACTGTGAAGGCCATGTGGGATATTCTTGCAACGACCTATTCGCAGGCCCGAAATGAGACCAAGATTCTTCAACTGCAGCATGATAATTTTTACAGTCAAGTAGAATGGACGTCCTCTGCACTCACTGTACACATCCTTGAGAGGGATGTTTGAGAAGCTCCACAGCTTCATGCCTTTGACAGTCACTCTTGAGCAGCAGAAGACATACAGGAATGCCACCATGGTTGGTATATTCCTTGCAGCACTTGATCTAGAGTATGTTGCTGCCCGTTCTCAGATCCTTGCAGACGCCACTATTCCTCCTATGGAGGAAGCTTTCCGCCGACTTAGTCGGATAACTGTCCCGAGCTCTACTGCTAGCCAGACACCTTCAACAATGGTTGCCTCTAAGGGAAGAGGTGGTTCATCTGCTTTTCGTGGACGAGGACCCCGTGGTCGAGGGGGTTGAATATGTCGGCCTTGCACTTACTGTCACCATCCTGGACACTCCGAGGATACATGCTATTCTAAGCATGGTTTTCCAGCATCGACACGGGTAGCAGAACAAGTTGAATCTCCTTCACCTTCTACTTTGGATCAGCTATTCGATGACCTTGTAGCCAGACTAAGGAACATTATCCCTTCTGACACAACGCCAGGAGGCCACTCAGATGTGGTCGCATCTGCTTCTGCCAGTACATCAGTTACAGCCAGTACCTCAGGTAGTTCTTATTCTCTTACCTCTTGTGATGGATCTACGATTTCAGAATGGATTATGGACTCGGGAGCGACACATTATCTATGTGGAGACAAAGAGCAGCTTACTTCAATAGACAAGTTCCTCTAGGGCGAACTGTGGTGATAGACGATGGGACTCATTCCCCGATCACAAGACAGGGGGGGATTTGTTTGTCGCCTTCCATGCGACTGCAGAATGTATTATATGCTCCTGACTTCTCTATGAATTTACTATCCATTAGTCAGATTACAAAGGATTTGAACTGTCGAGCTATCTTTGACCCATCGTCTCTTGTTTCTCAGGACATTCTTACGGGCAGAGTGATTGGTTGTGGCCGTGAGCATGGTAGTCTTTATCATCTGGTCCATACTCCCTATGCAGGTGCATCGTTCCATTCCACAGGACCAGTCTCTCCATATAGCTGGCATCTATGTTTTGGTCACCTCCCTCTTCAGAAGATGTGTCGACTTTTGCCACAGATTTCTCTGGGATCGTCATTCTAGTGTGAAGCATGTCAGTTGGGAAAGCATCATCGGTCCGCTTTCCCTAGGCATCAGAGTCGGAGCAGTAGCTCCCTTTTTGAGTTAGTCCATATTGATATTTGGGGTCCTAGTCGTGTTCCTGATCACCAGGGACACAGGTTTTATCTTGTTGCAGTAGATGACTTTTCTCGTTTGTCTTGGGTATTTTTGTTAAAGAATAAATCTGAAGCGAGAAAGGTGATTCAAATGTTTATCAATGAAGTGCAGAATGTTTTCTCTTCTTTTGTGAAAATTGTGAGGATCGATAATGCTTTGGAATTTTGTACTCGTGCACTTTTGTTGTTCTTTTCCTCTCGTGGTATAATTAATAAAACATCATGTGCTTACACTTCACAGCAGAATGGTATTGCAGAGAGGAAACATCGTCATCTACTTGACATCACTCGGACATTACTGATTCCGATTCATGCACCACATTCGTTTTGGGGTGATGCAGTTCTTACGGCCTATTACTTGGTGAATCGCATGCCCCCTCGTCTATCTTGAGTGAGAATATTCCTTTCTCTATATCATTTCCTGAGAAGGAATTGTTCTCTCTTACTCGTGTTTTTGGTTCTGTCGTGTTTTTCCATCAGTTGGCTCCAGGTCTTGACAAGCTCTCTCCCAGGGCTGTCAAATGTGTGTTTGTGGAGTACTCCAGGACTAAGAAGGGATATCGGTGTTATGATCCATTACGTAGGAAATATTTTGTCAGTGTTGACATCACATTCTTTGAATCTGTGATGTTTTTCTCTCCTACAGGTGACAGGTGTACTGCTTGTGAATCTAATACTGAAATCTACATGCCACCTCCTCCTACGATTCAGTTGTCTTCTCTACCAGTCATACCACCACCACCACCTCTATCTACACAGCCACCTGTTACTGTTGTTCCACCATTACCAAAATTCTATACCCGTCGGCTACCTTCTGCTCATGGACATCGCCTGTCATCCAATGTGCCCCAGGTTTGTTCTGATAACATGATTTCTAATGGTGGATCTGAAGATGATTCTTTACAGGGATCAGTGCAGGATGATGTTCTCGAGAAACTAGACTTATCCATTGCCATTAGGAATCAGAGGTGTACATGTGCATCTTACCCTCTTGCTTCCCATGTCTCTTTTCACCGTCTGACAGGTGATTTTCAGTGATTTGCAGTTGGTCTATCTGCCGTGGACATTCCACGGACTTATCAGGAGGCCTTGAGAGATAGTCGCTGGTGTTTGGCTATGGAAGAGGAAATGACTGCTTTGCAATCCTGTGGGACCTGGAGTTTGGTGTCTGCTCCTCCTGGCGCGTCTATTGTCAATTGCAAATGGGTGTTCACCGTTAAACATCATGCAGATGGGAGCCTTTATCGTTACAAGGCAAGATTGGTGGCCCGTGGTTTTACACAGACCTATGGTGCCGATTATTTGGACACGTTCTCTCCAGTTGCTCGTCACTCCACTTTACGTGTTCTTCTCTCAGTTGCAGTGGTACGTGACTGGCCCTTATTTCAACTTGATGTTAAAAATGCATTCTTGTATGGAGATCTACAAGAAGAGCCATGCAGCAGCCTCCGGGGTTTGCTGCTGAGGGGGAGTGTCTGCAGGTTTGTAGACTCCATATGGCAATATATGGTCTTAAACAAAGTCCGAGAGCATGGTTTCAAAAGCTCTCAGACTTGGTCGAACGACAGGGGTTCAAGAGGTCAAATGCAGATCATTCTTTATTTGTGTAGAGAACACCTAGAGGTATAGTTGCTATCATGGTTTAGACATAGTTGTTACTGGAGATGATGAGCAGGGAATCAAGATGGCAAAAGAATTTCTGGGCAATCAATTTGTGACCAAGGATCTAGGTACCCTAAAGTATTTCTTAGGGTTGGAATTCGCTAGAAATGCGCAGGGTCTTGTGATGACCCAAAGAAAATATGTTACATACATGCTTGTTAAAACGTGCATGATTGGGTATCGACCTTCTACTACTCCCATGGATCCTAGCATGAAGTTATATGATGATGATACAGATGAAGATGATAAGAGGAGATACAGAGAGATGGTGGGAAAGCTTTTCTATGTTACTATTACCAGACCAGATATCTCTTTTGTTATGAGTCGAGTGAGTCAGTTCATGGAGCAGCCTCGACAAGTACATATGGATGTTATATACCTGATTTTGAGATATCTAAAATCCTCTCGAGGCACATGTTTACTTTTCAAGAAAGGAGAAACTCTCTCTGTATCCGTGTGTGCTGATGCATACTATGTAGGGTGTCCTAAGGATAGAAAATCTACTTCAGGCTTTGCAGTATTTGTTGGCAGCTCTCTTGTTTCTTGGAGAAGTAAGAAACAAACAGTTGTGGCGAGATCAAGTGTCGAATCTGAATATAGGGCTATGGCGCATGCAAGTACAGAGATGATGTGGGTTCGAGCAGTGTTGGCAGATTTGCATATAGATGTTCCTCTACCCATGAAGTTACAATGTGATAATCTGGCTGCCCTGTTCATTGCAAACAACCCTGCGTTTCATGAGAGAACAAAAAATATTGAGGTAGATTGCCACTACATTAGAGACATGATTCAGAAGGGCCTGATTTCTACCTCTCATGCTAGTTCATGAGAGCAAACAACAGACATCTTTACCAAGTCACTGCTCAGAGGACAATTCCAGAAGTGTTCATCCAAACTGAGCATGACTGACATCTATGCTCCATCTTGAGGGGGAGTGTGGAGATATTTACATATTTATATATTCTATATGTATCGTTTCTTTATTTTTATTTCTCTGTTTCCATCACATGTAATTTATCCATAGGTTTCTCCTCTATATAAGAGAGCCTAGGGTTCTCTGAAATAGTAGCATACTCTTTTCTTCCAACACTTACCAATGAAGAGCCGACTGAGAAAATAGGTGTCAATGCCTCATAGGAGGCATATGATCGTATGCCAAGGTATGCCTTTCTGGTACATTGACGATTGAGATTGCCAATGATGTTTTACATCAACCCGCTGACAACGAAATTTGGGATATCCTTGCAACCACTTATTCTCGAGCGAGGAATGAGACTAAGATCCCGCAATTACAACATGGTATATTTACCATCAAACAAAATGAACGACCCCTCCATTCTCTATATACATCCCTACGTGGGATGTTTGAGAAGCTGCATAGTTTCATGCCCCTCACATCTACTCCTGAGCAATAGAAGACATATTGGATTGCCACCATGGTCAGTGTATTCCTTGCAACACCTTATCCTGAGTATGAGGTGGCTTGTTTACAGATAGTGGTGGATACTACTATTCCTTCCTTGGAGGAACCTTCTCGTAAACTTAACAGGATTACTGTCTCATCTGTCGCTCCTAGTCAGACTTCTTCGATGGTGGTCTCTTGAGGTAGAGGGGGCTCTTCTCAGTTTCGTGGACACGTACCTCGTGGAAGATGAGCCCGTATTCGTCAGTCTTGCACTTATTGTCATCACACTAGACACACAGAGGATACATCATACTCCAAGCATGTTTTCCTGCATCGGCTCGTGTAGTGGAGCAGATAGACCCTCGTGCTGTTGTTTATTTGGATCAGAGGTATGATGGCCTCTTTGCTCGATTGATGTCTTTGGGGAGTTCCCTACATCATACTCCAAGCATGTTTTCCTGCATCGGCTCGTGTAGTGGAGCAGATAGACCCTCGTGCTGTTGTTTATTTGGATCAGAGGTATGATGGCCTCTTTGCTCGATTGATGTCTTTGGGGAGTTCCCTACTTTCTTCACGCCTACTCTAGGAGGTCACTCAGATGTTGCAGCTTCTGCCTCTGCCAGTACCTTGGCCATTGTCAGTATCTCAGGTAGCATTTATGCCCTTACCTCTTGTCATGGACTTGATTTTACTGAATGGATTATGGACTCTGGGGCTATACATCACTTGTGTGGAGACAGAGATCATCTTACATTTTACATACAGATTGCTCCAGGGAGGACCATTTTCATAACTGATAACACTCACTCCCCGATCACCAGTTAGGGGGAGTGTCGTATAATCCCTTCGATGCACTTGTAGAATGTGTTGCATATTCAAAGGTAGAGTGACTCATCGTCTCTTTATTTCCGGGCATTCTTATGAGTTGGGTGATTAGTTGTGTCCATGAGCAGGGAGGTCTCTATTGCCTAGTCCGAACGTTGGCCTATCCTCCCCTTCCTCAGGACATGTCTCCTCATTCATGTGGCAGTACGCTTTGGTCATCTTCCTTTATGGAAGCTGCGTCAAGTTCTTCCTCTCACCTCATTCTACCTTTGAATACGAGGTGTCTCAGTTGGGAAAATAATATCGTTCTGTGTTTCCCAGTCATCGGAGTCGGAGTAGTAGCTCCCCTTTTGAGTTGTTTCATATTGACTTTTGTTATCCTAGTCATGTTCCTGATCACCAGGGACACATGTTTTATTTAGTTGCAGTTGATGATTTCGTCTGTCATAGGTATTTTTATTGAAAATAAATCTAAGGCTGGAAATGTTATTATAGGATTTATCAATGAAGTGCAAAATATTTTTTCTTCTATCAAAATTCTGAGAACTAATAATGCATTGGTATTGTGTACTCATGTACTCTCACTTTTTTTTACATCTCGTGGTATTATTCATCAAGATTCTTGTGCCTATACCTCATCAAAATAGTGTTGCTGAGAGAAAGCATCGTCATCTTCTTGGTGTTACCCGCATGTTTCTTATTCAGAGTCGTACACCACATTCGTTGTGGGATAGGTATTGTTGGATGTCGACCCTCTACTATTCCGATGGATCCTAGCATGAGGTTATATGATGATGATACATATGAGGTTGACAAGGGGAGATATAGAGAGTTGGTGGGAAAGCTTCTCTATGGTACTATCACTAGACCTGATATCTCCATTGTAATGAGTCGGGTGAGTTAGTTTATAGAGCAGTCCCGACAGATACACATGGATACTATACATATGATATCGAGGTATCTAAAGTCTTCTCCAAGTGCATGACTGTTATTCAGGAAACGAGCAACTCTTTCTGTTTCTGAATGTGCTGATGCGGACTATGCAGTGTGTCCCAAGGACAAAAAGTCTACCTCAGGCTTCCTGTATTTGTTGGCATTTTTCTTGTGTCATGGAAAAGTAAGAGACAAACTGTTGTTACTAGGTCAAGTGCGGAATCTGAATATAGGGTAGTGGCACAAGCAAGCACTAAGATGATGTGGGTTCGAGCAGTATTAGCAGATTTGAATATTGATGTACCTCTTCTTATACAGTTAAATGTAATAACCAAGCCACCCCATTTATAACTAACAATCCTGCATTTCATGAATGGAAAAAGCGCTTTGAAGTGGTCTGCCCTTATACAAGAGACATGATTCAGAAGGGATTGATTTCTACATCTCATGTAAGTACATGAGATCAAACTGTTGATATATTCACCAGGGTTTTGCTCAGAGTACCATTCCAAAAGTGTTCATCCATGCTGAGTATGATTGACATCTATGCTCCATCTTGAGGGAGATTGTAGAGATATTTTTACCTTTTCCCTTATTGTTCTTTATTTCTGTTTGTCTTATGTAATTTACCCATAGATCTCTCCTCTATATAAGAGAGCCTCAGATTCCTAGGAAATACAACTATAATTCTTCCAACACTTCCATTATGGAAATCATACCGGTAAGTTCGATCTTTGTCCTAAGAATGCTTGGGAGAGGATGAACGTAAATATTGAACCCTTCGCAAACTACCACGACCCATCTAAAGAGCCCCTAAAGATATCTATATGCAACCATGCCGCAAACTAGCTAAACACTTCTTGCGATGGATTCTAAAATTGGGTCACTTAGTCCTTGTCTCTCTTTGGAAGCAATTGGAATCCCTCCTTGCAACCAAGATAGAGGACTCGAAGCTATGTATGGCTCCCCCAACAGGTTTTTTTGTGAACGAGTCATGTCCTAACTCTCGATTCCAGGTAATTCTCCTTTCTTTTCTTGTAGCATGCCATTTTCTTTACAAGATTCCTTAAATATTAAATCGAAAAGCATGATTTATGATTTTTTTGAGTGTTGGGAAAAACGAAAGAGTTGTTTATTCTTATGAACCCTAAGCTATCTTATATAGGGGAGGGGCTTATGGGTAAATTACATAAGACATTTATAAAAAAAAGAGAAGCAATATATAAAAAACAAAACTATATGTTGTCACTATCCCACGTACATACCAAGAGGTAGTTCAGGACAATAGCTGGCAAATTGCCATGGAAAAGGAGATGACAACTTCACAGTTTCGTGGTACCCAGAGCATTTTTTCTACTCCTCCAGGTTCCTCTGTTATGGGGTATAAGTGGATGTTTACGGTGATCAATAGGTAGATGAAAGTATGGATCGCTACAAGCGAGGTTTGTAGCACGAGGGTTCACCCAGACGTATGGGGTGAACTAGCCGGCTACATTCTCACCGGTGGCTAGACATTCGACCTTGTGTATTCTTCTATCATTGGTCGTGACTCGTGACTGGCCGTTTTGCCAACTTGATCTGAAGAATGCTTTTCAGTATGGATACATACATGAGGAGGTATACATGCATCAACCACCAGGATTTGCTATTGAGGGGGAGTCTCAGAACGTGTGCATGATCCATAAGGTGATTTATTTCCTGAAGCAAAGTCCGAGAGCTTGGTATCAGAAGCTCTCAGAGTTTATAGAGCATCCGGGTTTTGTGTGGTCCACTGCATATCATTCTCTTTTTGTTCAGAGGACACAATGACGTACAATTGTCATTCTGGTTTATGTTGATGATATAAATGTCATGGGTAATAATGAGCAAGGTATTCAGGCTGTTAATGAGTTCTTTGGTCAGCACTTGCTGATTAAGGATATTGGCAGTCTACATTACTTCCTTGGATTAGAGTTCGCCAGGAACCAACGTGATATTGTGATGTCCCAGAGGATGTTTGTGACTGATCTTCTACTAGAGACAGGTATGCCAGGATGCAAGCCTGCTACTACTTATGTGGATCCGAGCATGGGATTATATGATGTTGATATATTTATTGCTCTTTATATTAATTTATTATTTCTATTTCTTTTGTGTAGCTCTCGTGTATCTTACCCAGGGCTTTTCTCCTATATAAGAGAGTCCTAGGGTCTCAATAATGAATGCATTCTATTTTTTTCACCATGGTATCAGAGCAACGATCTTAGATCGGTGTTCCATATTCCACCAAAACCCTAACCCCCCACGCTCTTCCGCCACCACCGGCCTGCACTACCGCTCGTTCCACCCTGCATGCCCCTTTCAGCCGCTCAATGGATCCTTGTGCTGCCCAGCGGGCCCTTGCCGCCTAAGCCAGCCGTCCTAGTAGGCCCTTGTGCTGCCTAGCGAGCACCTTTAGCCACCTAAGCCGGTCGTCCCAGCCACCGACAATCGCTTCCTTGAGGCCTTGCTTCCCGCTGCCTCTTGTGGGCTGAAGTTAGGGCCCCTTGTTGCCGGCTTATAAGGTCTGATTTTGATTGAAAATGTGATATCAGACATATAAATCACATTTTCCAGCCCTAGACTTCAACAAGGATTGAAGATGATGATTGTATGGGTCTACACATACAGCAGTTCCTTCATATGTTTGTGTAGACTTGCTCGAAGAGGTATAATCCCCAGTTTCGGTCTGGATTTTCTCAGATTATTTCATCATGTCAGCGAACAAGGGTGACATTTTTTTGTCGTCTGGTTCCTTCAAGGGCCCGACTCCTATCGTAAAGATGGATGTGACCACCTACGAGTTGTGGTCCATGTTGTTTCGCACCCTTATGCAATACTATAACAAGGAGCACATTTTGACTAATTCAGAGCCGACGGACAAAACTGGGACTAATGCTTGATGGAAGCAAGATGATGCCTCTGCACAGATTTGGCTCTCCAGGACACTCACCACGGAGATTGCCAATAACATCGTCAATCAACCCACGACTAAGGCTATGTGGGATATCCTAGCTGACACATATGGGTAAGCGGAGAATGAGAGTAAGATACTCCAGTTGTAGTATGACATTTTCTCGACCAAGTAGAATCGTCGGCTTCTTCATGCCCACTTATCGCATCTCCGAGGCATGTTTGAGCGTCTTCATAGTTTTATGCCCCATACTACCAGCACCGAGCAACATAAGACATACATGAATGCACTATGGCAGGAGTCTTTCTTTTATCCCTTGACTCAGAGTATGATGCAGCATGTACTCAACTACTTACAGGAGAGACGATACCTCCGATGGAGGAGGTCTATAAGAGGATGAGAAGGATTACTACTTCGTCTACTACCCTTGCCCAAACTCCCTTTGCGATGGCAGGTTCTCATGGTAGAGGGGGTACTTCACAGTTTCACGACCGCATCCTCGTTGTCTAGGAGGACGCCGTCAGTGTGGCCCATGTACACATTGCCACCGTCCAGGACTTTCTGAGGAGACATGCTATCTTAAGTATGGGTATCCAGTCTATGGCTGTGTAGCTGAGCATATAAAGACTACTCTAGCTCCTTCTCATGAGGCGAGGCTTGATGGTATTCTCTCGAGTTTGAGAGAGATGATGACTACACCGCCAACCCTAGCAGCAGGATCTTCAAATGTTGCAGCTGTTGTCAGAGCCTCTATGAGTTCGTCAAGTATTGCCTATGCACTTACCAATTGTTGCAGTTCTCATTTGACTGATTGAATCATGGACTCCAGAGCAAGGTTTTAAATCTCGATTTTGATTTTGTTTCGAGATGTTGAAAAATGAAACAATTTCGAAATTTCGTCGAATTTTCAACGAAATTTCGTCAATTTCGGCCATAATCGACCTAGATTTGTGAACGAATGGTATATATCAAGATTTCGATTTCGATTCTTGTAGGGTGTCGAAACTGAAATTTCATCGAAATTTTGCCAAAATTTCGCAAATTTCGAAACCCTGCTCCGGAGCTTCTCATCATGTGTGGAGATTGGGCTCAATTTACTTTTTACAGATTTATCCCTCCTAGTAGATCAGTGGTGATTGCCTATGGGGTTCATCTACCCATTGTTAGTCAAGAGAAGATTGTTCTAGCCCCATCGATGTGCTTGTAGAATGTCTTACATGCTCCAGCATTTCAGATGTATCTGTTGTCTACTAATCAGATTACAAAAGATTTACATTGTCGTGCCATTTTTTATTCCTCTTCTCTTGTGTTTCAGGACATACCCACAGGGTGATTGGATGTGGCCGTGAACATAGAGGGATGTACGGACTAGTCCAACCTCCCTTTGTTGGTGTTGCTACTATTCCATCTGGACATGTTTCTCCTTTCATGTGGCATCCTCGCTTTGGACATCTTCCTCTGTAGAAGATGTGTCATGTTCTCCTTCAAATCTCTACTCATACTCCCTTGGAGTGTGAGGTATGTCAGCTTGGGAAGCACCATCGTTCTTCTTTTCCGAGTCGTCAGAGTCATCACAGTAGTCAGTTGTTTGAGTTCATTCATTTTAATATAATGGGTCCTAGTCGTGTTCCCGACCATTAGGGACATCGGTTCTATATGGTTGTTGTGGATGATTTCTCTAGGTTATCTTGGGTTTTCTTGTTAAAGAATAAGATTGAAGCTAACCATGTTATTAAATCATTTCTTATTGAGATTAAGAACATTTTTTCTGCTAATGTAGGGTTTATTCGCACTGACATTGCATTGGAGTTTTCTACTTTACAATTCTTTGACTTTCTTAGATCTCTTGGTATTGTTCCTCGGACTTCATGTGCTTACACTTCATAGCAGAATGGTGTTGCTGAATTCAAATACGGTCATCTTTTGGTTGTCATGAGGATTCTTTTTTCATAGTCGAGTTCCTCATTCGTTCTGGGGTGATGCGGTTCTCACTACATGTTACTTGGTGAACCGCATGCCTTCTACTATCCTTGGAGAAAAGGTTCCTTTGTTGATTGCATTTCCCAAGGACATATTCTCCCTTACTCTGTGGGTCTTTGGGTCTATGGCATTTGTCCACAATTTTACTCCTGGTAGTGATAAGCTCTCTCCTAGAGCTGTCAGATGTGTGTTTGTTGGTTATTCTCGTACCTAAAAAGGGTATAGGTGCTTTGATCATGTGGGGAGAAAATATTGGGTGAGTGTTGATGTCACATTTTGAGTGTATTATGTATTTTTCACCTAAAGGTGACAGGTTGTCTAATGCTGACTCTAGCGAGGATGTCTTTGTTCCACCACCACCGTTATCTCCACCAACAACTTCTCGTGTTGAGTCTCAGTCACCTCTACCTTCTCCACCACTCTTGTTTACCCTGACACAGTTCCTACCATAGTTTTGTATTCGCATATCCTCTACTCGTCTCTCTGCTCATGTGCCTTGTCATCCGGCACGCCTCATGTATGTATTGAACACATTGTTTCTTCTAATGGCACTGGTGGTATGCTTGTTCCATAGGATACTATACATGAGGAGTTGATATCAGAGAACAGAGAGGTTGATGACCTCGTTGTACCTATTGCCTGGAGGACGCGACATCGTATCTGTGCCACTTATCCTTTAGTTGCGCGTGTTCCCTTGGACCATCTCTCAGAGGAGTATAAGCCGCTTGTTATGGGATTCTTAGCCGTTATTATCCCACAAACATATCAGGAGGCCATACAGAATAGTAGTTGGCGACTTACCATGGAGGAGGAAATGGTCGCTTTGCAGTCCTATAGTACCTGGAGTGTTGTTTCTGCTCCTCCAGGTGCCTCTATTGTGGGGTGTAAATGGATCTTTATGGTGAAGCAACGGACAGATGGCAGTGTGGATCGCTACAAGGTAAGGCTTGTAGCACGTGGGTTCACCCAAACTTATGTGGTGGGCTATCAGGATACCTTCTCTCCAGTGACCAGACATTCGACATTGCGTATTCTTCTAAAAGTTGTTTCATAGGAATGACCTATTTACCAACTTGATGTGAAGATGTGTTTCTATATGGAGATTTACAGAACGAGGTTTATATTCGGCAACCACCAGGGTTTGTTGCTGATGGGAGTCTTAGAAGCTGTGTAAACTCCACAAGGCGATTTACGGTCTGAAGTAGTGTTCAAAAGCTTGGTACCAGAAGCTTTCAGAGTTGATAGAGCATCAGGGGTTTTCTTGGTCCACTGCGGATCACTCGCGTTTTGTTCAGAGAACACAGAGAGGTATTGTTGTTATTCTTGTCTATGTTGATGATATTATTGTCACGGGTGATGATGAGCAGAGCATTCAGGCGGCCAAGGAGTTCTTAGAACAACAGTTTGTGACCAAGGACCTTGGAAATCTTCGATATTTTCTTAGATTAGAGTTCGCCGGGATCCAGCGTGGTCTTGTGATGACCCAGAAGAAGTTTGTGTCTGATCTTCTACTAGAGACATGTGTGACAGGGTGCAAGCTCGCTACCATCACTATAGATCCAAGCATGGGATTATATGATGATGACATCGAGGGTAGATAAGAGGAGATACATGGAGCTTGTTAGGAAGCTCCTATATGCTACAATCACCAGGCCAGACATATCCTTTGTTGTGAGCACGGTGAGCAAGTTCATGGAGCAGCTCAGGAAGGTTCCTATGGATGCGGTTTATATGATTTTGAGATATTTGAAGAATTCACCTGGTACTAGTCTTATCTTCAGCAAAGATGTATCTCTTGAGATGACAACTTGTGCAGATGCAGATCATGCAGGATGCCCTAGAGACAGGAAGTCCACTTATGGTTTTGCTGTTTTTGTTGGGACCTCTCTCGTGTCATGGAAAAGTAAGAAGTAGACAATGGTTGCTAGATCCATTGCTGAATCTGAGTACACGACCATGGCACAGGGCAGCATAGAGATGATGTGGGTGAGATCGGTCTTAACTGATCTTGCTATTGCGGTTCCTCTTCCCTTGCAGCTTTTATATGACAATCAAGCAGCTCTTTTTATTGCCAATAATCTTGCATTTCATGAAAGAACCAAGCATATAGAGGTCGATTATCACTATACCATAGACATGATCTAGAAGTGGTTCACATCCACTTTCCATGTTTCTACTGGAGATCAACCTACTGATATTTTCACCATGGTCATTGCTAGAGGCCCTTTTCAGAGATGTTGTTCCAAGCTGATCTTGATAGACATATATGCTCCAGCTTGAGGGAGAGTGTTGAGATATTTATAGCTCTTTATTTTTATTTCTTATTTCTATTTCTTTCGTGTTCCTCTCGTGTATTTTATCCAAGGCTTTTCTCCTATATAAGAGAGCCCTATGATCTCGATAATGAATGGATTCTATATATGAAGAATGCGGAAGCGATTGATGAACAGAGCATAAGAACAAGAAAGATAAACATGGAACACCATGATTTTACGTGGAACCCTACTCCGTGAGGAGCGGGATGAAACCACGGGAGAAGCCCTCTAAGGGGTGTGTTTTTCTATTGCTTTTCTTAATGAGTACAGGAGGTCTGGGGCTCCTTATATAGCCTCTACAGAGCCTCCAAGTCCCACCACTGGACAATGTGGGACTAAACACTGGATGGGGTAAATGGATCTTCTCCAGGATCCATTTACCCTGCTACAACTTAATATGGCGCATACACGAATACTCCAATACTCCCCCTCAAGCTGGAGCATGCAATGCTCAGCTTGGACAAACAAACAGAAAGAAACTCAACTCACACTACAGTACACTACGGACAATGTCAACCCAACACGCACATGCTGCAGTCGAGGACGTTGCTTCTCATGCCGTGCAAGTGAGGAGGACGAACGGGCTGGAGTGTGAGTCAACTGAAGACTCGGAACCTGACCATCGAGTCTGAACTTGTGCCTGAAGTCTCCTCGTCGGAGAACTGGGTCTCGCCCATCTGGCTCAGAGAATGGTGCACTGCTCTGGTGTACCTATGATACCACATGAAAACCCTTGCCCTCAAGGGAATGGTCCTCTGCTCTGGAGTCCCTATTGCTCACATGAAAACTCTGGCCGAACAACAACAAGAATGATGGGGACCTCGAACTGATGATCGCCACATATGCTCATCTGAAAAATGACCGCAAACTCGTGCGTCTCTGAAACCTGGACTCGGAATCAATCGTCGAGTCTGAACAACTGATCAATTATAGAGTTTGTAAAAATATGGATGGTCTGGAGACTGGCATCTGAATCTGGATCTGGAAGAATAGATAAGACCTGTGACTCTACATGTACTCCCCCTTTCTCCCATACTTGTTGGAAAATGACATCGACAAAGTTGGGAGAAGACAAGATAAATAGGGGAAAACATGAAGCTTGTGGCTTTTCATTTTATTTTTCATTTTATTTTTTTAAGCCGTCTTAACATTTTTTTCGACTTTTCCATGAATTTTTTTTCTTTCTTTTTTTTTCTAAAATTGCGTACGGCTTTTCTTGTACGTGCCTTTTTCTTTTTTTTACTCTCTTTTTTTTAAACAAAACTTCGGCCCAATTATGGACCCAATGCCTCTTTTCTCTCTCTCTCTCTCTTTTAAAAAAAACACGGAAACATTTCCAGCTCACTTGAGCTGGCAACCAAATAAACCATTTTTTAAAGGCCAGCGGGACTAGGCTTCCCACGATTGGGAAACCCTCTCAAAAACCGCCCCCCCCCCCTTTTTATTTTTAGGGTTCCTGTGACTCCCTAATCTATCACGTGCCCCGATGGAGGCTCTTGGTGCCGTCGCCGCCCCAAGAATGGGGCTTCTTCGCCGTTGCTTAGGTGATGCGCCTCCTGCGCGAGGTTAAACAGATAGAGGGGAGGTCGCCGCTACTGGAGTTTAGGGGCGCACGGAGTTGCGCAGCCTGCTGGAAGGAGAGCGGCATCGGAGGATCTGCAGGTCGCCATGGATATGCAGCTCCGCCTGGCGGGCGGCGCTGGAGAAGTGATGCGCGAGGGTGCACGGCCTTGGATCTGGCGGCCTGCGACTTGGATCTGGGACCCGCGCCTGTGCTGCGGGAGTAGGAGATGGGGCTGCGCGTCGCAGGAGACACGCAGGCTGAAGGGAGGAGGTGCCTGTGTCGAAGAGGAGACGCCGCCATCGGCCCTGCTGGGTTCTGGGACTGCCGCCAATGGATCCTGGAGGAGGAGGCGCACGGTCTGGGGGGATCGCGCAGTCTGTTCTTCGAACGAGGCTCGGAGGATGAGGGCTCGGCCTGTTGGGTCTGCGTCTGGAGGCCGTTCTTGATTGGAACGCCTTCTCAGGAGGACCCGTGCTTCCTGTTGGTGCTAGGGGGTCTTCTGGCCGCTTGGTTATAGGGCTCCTGCCTGGTGCTATACGCCAGGGCTCTCGACCTTGTTATGCCTGGAGCAAGAAGAAGGGCCTACGAACTGCTTGAAACTGGGTTTACGAAACCTTAGACTTTTCACACAACTAATCTCCAGCATAAACATAATCTTTGAAAAATAATTAGGGTTTCAATAGAAACCCTAGAACAAAGTCTCGAATCTCAAAAAAAATATTAAACAAGAACTCCTCAAGTAATCGAACCCGCTCTGATACCGTGTTATAAAATATGAAGAATGCGGAAGCGATTGATAAACAGAGCATAAGAATAAGAAAGATAAACATGGAACACCATGATTTTACGTGGAACCCTACTCCGTGAGGAGCGGGATGAAATCACGGGAGAAGCCCTCTAAGGGGTGTATTTTTCTATTGCTTTTCTCAATGAGTACAGGAGGTCTGGGGCTCCTTATGTAGCCTCTACAGAGCCTCCAAGTCCCACCACTGGACGATGTGGGACTAAACACTGGATGGGGTAAATGGATCTTCTTCAGGATCCATTTACCCTGCTACAACTCAATATGGCGCATACACGAATACTCCAACAGAGGAGATATAAGGAGCTTGTTGGGAAGCTCCTCTATGCTACTATCACCAGGCTAGACATATCCTTTGCTGTGAGCAAGGTGAGCCAGTTCATGGAGCAGCCCGAGCAGGCTCATATGGATGTTATTCATATGATTTTATGATATTTGAAGGTTTAACCAGGTACTGGCCTCATTCAGCAAAGGTGCATCTCTTGAGGTGACAGCTTGTGCAAATGCAGATTATGCAGGATTACCTATAGGCATGAAGTCTACATCTGGTTTTGATGTTTTTGTTGAGAGTTCACTCATGTCTTGTAAAAGCAAGAAACAGACAATGGTTGCTAGATCCATTGTAGAATCTGTGTACAGAGCCATGGCTCAAGGTAGCATAGGGATGATGTGGGTTAGATCAATCTTGATTGATCTTGCAGTTGAAGTACCTCTTCTCATGCAACTTTTATGCAACAATCAAGCAGCTCTATTTGTTACCAATAATCTTGCATTGCATGAACGGACCAAGTAGATAGAGGTGGATTGCCACTATACTAGAGACATGATCTAGAAGGGACTCATAGCCACCTCCTATATCACTACTGGAGAGCGAATTGCGGGTACACCAAGCACTTGCTCGAGATCCATTTCAAAGATGTTGTTCCAAGCTGAGCATGATAGAAAGATATGCTCTAGCTTGAGGGGGAGTGTTGTGATATTTGTATCTTTGAGTGTTTATTTCTTATTTGTTTTTGTTCTTTGTACCTCTTAGGTAATTTTCCTATAGCTTTTCTGCTATATAAGAGAGACCTAGGGTCTCTATGAAGTTATGCAATTCTATTCTTTCCACGCAACTCCAGAAATTTTTTTAATCGGCAATTAGAGCGTTAGAAAGGCTTCATTTTTTGAAAAGGTGATTAATCATGGGTGGTAGCTTTTTCATGTTGGGCATGTCCACCATTAAATGAACATGGAATCATGGATAGGTTCGTGTCGTGAAAGTTAGGAATAGTGAAATCTATGGCTTTCCCATATCCTTTTTCCAAATAAATAAAGAGGTAAGGGAATGCCATTATCTTTAAGCCACATAGCTTTGTAGATTTTTCTCAACTGGTGTAAAGTCTGAGCTCTAAATCTTTCGATCACCATCAATGTCAGACATGAGTGCAAAAAAAGGCAGAAGCCTATAGGGTCTTCAGCAACTCCAAAGTCCAAGCGTTTTTTTTTAATCGGGAAGAGAATGCTTTCACCTTTACACAATTTTATTTTTCAAATAGTTGATAATGTCCATTGAGGTCTCAAGCACCCTCAAAGTAGATCAAATTGCCACCTTTTATGAAAATCCTCTAGCCACAATGTCTGACAAAGGTTTTCGCTTCCATTGCACTTAGAAAAAAAACTATTTTTGAAAATTTAGTGCCAATGCTCTCGATTAATTAACTAGAGGAAGATAGAGAGGTGTCAAAGATGGAAACGATCTAACATAAACCATTTTTTAGATCTTCTTTAACTCTACTTTGATGCATAAATTCAATAATAATGTTGTTTATCGATATTTAGTTACTTTTAAATTGAAAATTAGAAAACCGAACAGAACCGCATATACCTTGCACATGCTCCTACATACCGCTTGTTCAATATTATGTGACTTGTCCAAACGTATAAGCATAATGAGTTCCTGAACTTTGCTCCTTAGCGATGGAGCTAGTGGTTTCCATTACAAAAGAAATAGAAGGTTGTTTAATGAGTTTTGTCGTGATCCTTGAGAACCTACCAGTAAGAGCAAGGTTCGGAAATGCGATATGTGGTACTCTTTCGGTCATGCAGTCTAAAGTAAGCAAGCATATATGCGGAGGAGTATACGCTAGTATATGCGGTTTATAGCATTTTAATTTCAAAAATGATAAAATTAACAATAAAATGTGATTATATAAAGAAGTAGATAATCTAACAAGATCCAAATCAAAAATTTCAAATAAGATAATATAATCAATAAGATATATAAGCATGATATTATAAATTAATTATTTTTAGTGTGTATTTTCAATTTAACGCATATATATACATATTCAAATTTAGATTCAACAGGACACAAATTCTAAAAGAAAACCGTTAATATATATATAAATCCTATAGATAACAAAAGCTAAAAAATAATCATAGGTATACGAATCATACATCCAAAATTATACGCATATATGCATCTCCAAGGACAAAATATGATGACACAAAATATAGAGAAATTTGTATTTGCATATAAAAGCTATTAGAAGCACAAAAATATAAAGTACGAGACTGTTAGTTAATTATTTCTTATTTTATTTGAAGAATTGGAATTAATTTCAGTAGGTAGAAAATTCAAAAAGCAGTAAATGATTTATTAATAAGTGTTGGGAACATTGAGAAAAAATGGATATGAGAAAAAATACCCTATATTATATGCCTAAAAGCAACATATATGAGATTCGAATAATGAAAAGATGCATCAATGTAAATGATGGTATAAGAGTTGCTAGGGAAAAAATCGAGTTAATATGTCATCAACATATCATGGATTAACAAGAATCCTATCAGATATGTAGCCGCATATGCGATTGCATATGCCGCATATGTGTACCGTATATATGTTTTGACCGCATGTTATTGCATATGGCATATGCGCTTTGGTCAAGTAACCGAATACACATATACGGTCGCATGGACTGCATTTCCTAACACTGTGTAAGAGTAACAGGGATAGGATCATACTTATGGGGGATCATATTTTGAAGCTTTAAATTTTTTATTAGGAGGATTTTCCTGATTGCAATAATTTCGTAATATCCTTCTCATCATAAGATTCTTGATCATTGGGAATAATTCCATCAACACACTTTTTTTGGGTAAGTGAGAATTTCCATTCAAGAAACAAGATGGGGGAAAGTCCAATCCCTGAATATGCATGGTGATGCACTCGGAGCATGAATCATGATAACCATTAAAGGAAGCATCAAGCGATTCAGAATTTCTAAGATAATACGTAGTTGGTTGTAGAAGACATAAATCTAGCAAAGTCTTTAACATGGCCAAGTTTTTACACACCCCAAAAGTGATGATGTTTTGAAGCAAACACCTCCTATAGGTTCATATTGGTTTTTCGTAGGTAGAAAAATGCAAAAGCAAGGCAGAATCATCTCGAATACAATCTTTACGTGTGTATCCACACATCCGCATTTTCATTTCTGCTACTATCATTCTCTGCACATTTCTATGGTTCACAGGCCAACATTCAAATCCATAGAGCATAACATGCCTGACAGGTGCTTCGTAAAACTCCCTTTGATTTTCAGAAGAATTTTCTTAGAACAAAGAACAATAGAGGTTCCTCTCCACTTTAGCCAACCTGCATTTATTCTATTGGTAATATCTCCATCAATTTCCCCGTCATGTTGCAAAATGGAACCCAAGTATCTAAAAGAATCTCTCTTCTCAATGTTATCGTCACCTATCTTCACCTCGATTCCTTCACCATTTCTTCCATCACATGTACACTCCATATATTCAGTCTTAGCCCTACTTATACGAAATTCTTTAATCTCTAATACATGTCTCCTGACCTCAAGCTTCAATTTTACTTATCTTGTTAATTGGGAGACCTTGACTAGACGCATGGCAGAGGGTGGACTTGGCTTTTTAGAACTAGATCACATAAATAAGGCTTTTTTTGGCTAAGTGGATTGTTAGGTTTTGGGATAACAAAGAACTGGTTTGTCGGGTGTTATGGATCATATATGGAATCTATGTTGGGAAATATGGTCCATGCGACCACATATGTTGCTGCATATGTGTATGCAGTTACCCTTCCGAACTGTATATGTCACATGCCGACATATGCGGTTAAAGCGCATATGTTGTCCGAGTAATCCGCATATGGGGCCGCGTATGCGGTCGCATATTAATACCAGTGCTCATGAAATCGACTGCACGGGCATATGCGGCTGCATATGCCCATGCGGCATGCAGACTGCACCGATTTCTTGAATCAATGCATTATGCTCCCTCCCCACAAATGCGGTCCGCTTATGGCCCGCATATCCCGCATACCTGCATACTGCTCCAGCAGCTCAAACTTTTCAATATTTTCATTCAGGTGCTTAATTTTGTAGCTCTGCCTCTTCCTTCATTCAATTATAAGAATATGACATGCATTTGTATACAATTGCAATGCATTATACCATTATGTATATGCAATGTTTTATTTTTTTCTCTCATGTATTGTTTTCTCGAGTATATGCAATGTATCGTCGAATATTTTTATATATGCCGATTGAGGTTTTGCACATGCAGTGTATGTATGTGTACTGAAGTTTTGTTATTACAAATCATCTAATATGTGAAATTTTTATGGTAATTGTTTTTTGTGATTAAATATGAGGCAATTAAAAATCATATAGTTGCGCATCTAACATGAACCATTTTTCTTAGATCTTTTTTAACTCCACTTAGATATATAAATTCAGTGGTAATGTAATTCATATATATTTATTTACTTTTAAATTAAAAACTAGAAAATCGTGTATAGCCGCATACCGCTGATTCAGTATTCGGTGACCTGTCCGAACGCATACGCATATCACTTTCCTAAACCATGATTAGTACCCTACCTCTTCCATTATCTTCGATTATGCATCTTAACAAACAATATCTTATTTGAAGATTTATACATCAGTATTTTTTTGAATTCTCATCAACAATTTTTTTAGAACCTTATATTCTAGAATCATAAATATAATCATTTGGTATTAGGCTTTATCCATTGACTTATAAATTTTGGTGATGATCTATGCTACCAATAATGTATTTGCATGTCATGCATAAATTGAATAATAATCACCTATTTTTCAATGGAGCATTTCTTTCGTTTATACTTGATTATATTCATATGATTCAATTTAATGGATTCTGTAGCCAACATCCGTCTTATCCGACATTCATTTTTAATTGAAATGAATCATGTAATCTAATATTTTGTCAACTATTTTTTTGTTATTTATTCATATTTAATTATTTTCAATTAAAAAAACACAAACCGCACAATCCACATATACTTCCGCATATACTTCTGCCTATCCGCTTACTTCAGACTACCTGACTAAACGAATACCGCATATCGGCTTTCTGAACCTTGTATGGAATTGAGGGGTCCCTATCTCTGTAGCATGTTTGATGGTCATCTTTACTTAAGCAAGGCATTTCTAAGATGATACCTAATGTGAGAAGCTTTCTTAGGCCAGTGGTGGGCAATGGAGCATCATTCATATTTTTGTTCGATGATTGGTGTTGCCTCTTTGTTCTCATTACCCGAGGTTATTTGGTATTACAATTCATCAGCTTCCTAAGTTGGATTAAGTCTAGTCATTGAGTGCTTGGACGCCCTCCTTTTGTTCAGACTTTTCGCAGCAACACCTCACAGATTTCATAGCTATGTTGATGGACTTGGAGGATATCGTTGACCTGTTCTTTCGTAGAAACCATTGGAAGTGAGAGGGTGGTCAATTTTGGGTTAAGAAGCATGTAGGGCTTTACGTGGTCGCATGATTCCATGTAGGAGGAGCTTCACCACAATGGCATGTTAGTTTGGAGGAGTAGAGTTCAGCAAAGGGTGAAGGTTTTTCTTTGGCTGGCAAGGCATGAGTGTCTATTTATGAAGGAGATGAGGGATTACATCTATTTAGGATGAGTGATCAGACTTGCCCAAGATGTAATGGAGCGGTCGAAGATTTGGACCACCTCTTCTTCGGCCGCTTGGTTTCATGGATATTTGGGCGAGGGTCAACATACCATGGCTTAGTACATGGAACCTCGGTGCATTCTTGACATCAATCTTGAGATTTTATGGAACTTTGAGTCATCAGGAATGATGCTATTTTTTGTGGTCTGCGCTTTTACTATGAAAATGCATTAGAAAATTGGCAAGGCTCTCCATTTGTCTTGGTCGAGCATATGGTAACTCTTACACTTTATTAATGAAGGCTTGAGGTAAATCCCATCTCAGGACTTCACCATTTCCTTCTAAAAAAATGCATCTAGGAATTATGTAGTGGCATGGTGCTTATGAGCGTATCACTAGACTACCTTTACGCTAATTGTTAGGCTGTCCTGGCCGAAGTTTTGTCAGAAACTACCTGGTGGTGTACAACCATGCAGTCTATAAATCCTGTGCAACTTGAATGCTGCCCTTACCTATTTGGTTATCTTGCTCAAACAAACAAGTCACTGAGCCATGAACCCCGCCAACTCAAGCGTTTAGGGTGTAAAATTGTGCATTGGCAATGAAAGTTAGACATACTGTTTCTGTCATAATTTCATGCATCCTGGTAATATGGAATTCCATTGACACCGTGCTCAAGTTATCTGGTATGCTTATTGACATTATTGGCCTGCTTGTATTTATTTTTGATTTCTGTACATAGAGTTAAGCTTCATTTGGTTATTGTTTATCTTTTTAGAATAGTTTCGTGGTCCATTTCTTTTATATCTGTATTATTGACTGATATTTTCCAGGCGTCAAGTCCATCTTCAAGAAGACTGAATGTACAAACTAGGGAAGTGGGCAGGTACTTAACTAATTGATTTTTATATCTTATTTTCGTAAGTGTATTTATTTTTTCGGTACTGTGCAGGAATGAGACTAATAAAGGCCAATTATTGAATCCTCTTCCACTGCCATCAACACAGAAGACTGATTCATCAAGTGCTCTGGTCAAATCAGGTCCTGAGAAGAAAACAACTCCTGCTGGAGAATATTTAACGTCTGCATTGACAGATTTTGATCCTGAGCAGTTTGAAAGCTTTGCCACTGTTGCTGATGGAGCAAACAAGCTTTTGATGCTCGTATGTTTTTAAATACTACAATATTGTTGTTTACATCTATTTAATTGACAATGTCAATGCCATTTAGTGACGTGAAGACTACATCCTTCTGGATCTATTGTGGCTAAATAATCCTGGAAGCAATAAAGAATGAAGGAAATAATATCATGCTTGCCGTTTTGCAGCCCACACATACTTCTTGAAGTCCATGGAATTTGTTGTCAGGGTCAATGCTCCGAAAAAAAGAGTTTTGTTGTAACAATCCGTTGGGGTAATGGACATGCCATTGGCATGTGGAGGAACATAGGGAAGGGAATCATATGTCCGTTGTTGATTAATGTACTTCATAAGAAATGTGCATGCTAGAAATTGTATCCTTTCGGGTTTCTTTCTTTCCTCGACAATTATTTTTGTCCCCACAAACAAGCAATGACGGTCGTTTACGCCTACCCTACCCCAAATGACCACTGCCCATTTCTTATTTCAATTTCATCTGCACAAGAGGCCTTCTCTGTGAAGACATTTTCTGATAGAGAGAAATAGATGAATATTTCACATGTATTATTTAGTATCCTTGCTGTTTTCTCCTCATAGCAAATGACAGGAACTTTGCTGTTTAACTATTTGAACGATCCACCACTTATTCTGCTAATAGCGACGCTATTTCATATACTGTCCAATTTCATAAACTATGCACTTATTTCTTATTCATCTTCCAGGTTTTGGCTGCAGTTATTAAAGCTGGAGCAGCAAGAGAACATGAAATATTGGCCGAAATAAGGGATGCAGTTTTTTCCTTTATCCGCAGAATGGAATCTCGGACAGTTATGGATACAATGCTTGTATCTAGGGTCAGGATTCTGTACATAAGATCTTTAATTGGAAGGTCTCCAGAGTTGCAATCTATTAAGGTACATTCCGAATTCAAAAAATGTGTGGGTTTCTTTTATACTCCTTGTGTTTTGGTTGGTTGTTTGAGTACATGCTTACATTTACTCTATTGATGGTAGGTGTTTCCAGTTGAGCGATTTCTTGAAAAGGCTAATACTGGCAAAAGTAGAAACTCGAGCAGGGGGAGCAGCCCAGGCAGATCTCCAAACTATTATGATATTGCAGCAAGAAATGCGATCGTTGATGAGTACATTCGTGGTTTCAGGGTTAATATCAAGCAGGAAAAAAAATCAAAGCTCTCATCACTTGTTTCGAAGGTTCGAGGGATTGACCAGGTGGCTTACAAATTTGATTGTTGATTTCAATTTTCCTTTTCCTTCAGACTTGTCAGTATGGCATTGTTTTTTGGCAAAATATAATGAAAAGGGTTCATGTTCTTCCTATAGAGTATGTTCTTCCTATAGAGTATTAGGAAGGGAATTATTGTAATAGACAGCCTAGTAATTTGATATTAAAATTTTTTTTACCATTTTTACGTTGGGAACCTTGCAGTGTTGCAGAAGACGGTATTCGGTATTCAATCGGAGGGTCACTGAATTGAGAATAATCGGTATTCGGACGACTATTCGAAATTATTCGGTTTTGTATTTTTTTAACATAAAAATTATTTATAAACATATATTCTTATATTTATATATATATATATGGTCATGAATCCAAGATAAAAGTACCAATCAATATAATAGATATATAGAATTTGACATTTGCGGCGATACTGTGGTAAAATATAGCCCATAAAAATTGAAAATTGAAAATAAAAAAAATAAAAAAATCAAAAGTCAAACTCCAGTAGGCCAGGTAGTCGGGCTAGTCGGCCGAATAATTGGTCGACTATTCGGTCGGTCCAACTATTGACTGACTGGAATTCTGTTCAGTCGGGGAATCCCCCCCCCCCCGCACCGCATAGTCGGACCGACTATTCGGGATAGTCGGCCGACTATTGCAGCACTGGAACCCTGCAGGCTATTTTCCTGTTTTCCTGCCGCGGTCTGTCTTTTTGCAGGGATAATGTTGAACCATAAAAACTGTAACACACTTCACCAACAAAATTTGATCTCTTACTGAAGCACCTTGGATTTAAACAAGAAGTGTGTATAACCATTTTTTTCTCACACCATGTTGGTTTGTGTTTGCTTAACCTAAGGCAGCTTGGAAAAACTTTTTCTGAGACAACCCTGCTAACTAGACTTCGATCGGATGCCAAGGTGGGGCACACCTAATGAGGCTTTTATTCTTTTAAAATAAGTGTTTACAACTGCAACCACTTATAGAGTGCCTTTGCAGGCGCCAAAACATTTTCAGCCCTTCATTGTCGCAGTTGTTCGCTCCTGATTGAGTACTTGGGGCTACCATTGCTTGGTCATTGTCTTTGTTCTGACTGGAGATCGGTACTAGATAAGATCTACAGGAGGTTAGTTGGTTGGAAGGCGGTGACGTTGTCCAAAGGTGAGAATGATATTACTCAAACATGTTCATACAATCATTCCCATTTTCAATTGTTCCACGAGGTTGCTACCAATGGGTGTTCGTGATCAAATGGAATGATGATGAGACATTTCTTCGGGCAGATGCTAGGAGGAGTGTAATGGGATTCATCTTGTGAAGTGGGATACTGATACGAAGCCGAAGGATCTCGGTGGCCTTGGCATTCTGAGACTAGAGCATATCAATAAGGCATTATTAGCTGTTGGAAGAAATGAGCAACTTATTATTCAAGGGAACCCTAGCCTCTCATATATAGAGAGAGGCCTCACGGGTTAATTACGTAGTAGTCCAGAGAGCAATAAGAAATTATGAAAAGGTACATAAACATAATAATAATACTCTCTACACTCCCCCTCAAGGTGGAGCATAGATGTCGATCATGCTCAGCTTGGAAGAACATTTCTGGAAGGGTCCTCTGAGCAACGGCTTGGTGAGTATGTCAGCAGTCTGATCCCCTGATCTCCACATGAGATGTAGATATCAAGCCTCTCTGAATCAAGTCTCTAGTGTAGTGGCAGTCAACCTCAATATGCTTTGTTCTCTCATGGAATGCTGGATTGTTAGCAATAAACAATATTGCCTGATTGTCACACTGAAGCTGCATAGGTAAGGGTACGGCTACATGTATATCCTCTAGTACAGATCGGACCCACATCATCTCCGTGCTTGCTTGCGCCATGGCCCTGTATTCGGATTCTGCACTTGACCTTGCCACAACGGTTTGCTTCTTGCTTTTCCAAGAGACCAAAGAGCTCCCAACAAAAACGACATATCCTGAGGTTGACTTTCTATCCTTAGGGCATCCTGCGTAATCGGCATCTGCACATGCTGAAATAGATAGATCTGTGTCCTTTTTGAATAGCAACCCTGAACCTGGAGAGGACTTTAGATACCTCAGTATCATGTATATGGCATCCATATGAACTTGTCTTGGTTGCTCCACAAATTGACTCACCCGGCTTACTGCAAAGGCAATATCAGGTCGAGTTATGGTAATATAAAGGAGCTTACCCACCATTTCTCTATATCTCCTCTTGTCTACTTCAACAGTATCATCATCATGCTTGGATCCATGGGAATACTCGATGGTTTGCATTCAGCCATGCTTGTTTCAATTAAGAAATCTGAAATGTACTTCCTTTGGGTCATCACTAGACCATGTGCATTCCTTGCAAATTCCAACCCCAGAAAGTATCTTAGGGTTCCAAGATCCTTCGTGACGAACTGATGACCTAGGAATGCTTTTGCCCTCTATATCCCCTGAACATCATCTCCTGTAACAAGAATATCATCAACATAGACCATGATGACAACCGTACCCATAGAAAACTTCTGAATAAACAATGGTGGTCTGCATTCGATCTCTTGAACCCCTGTCGTTCAATCAGATGAGAAAGTTTCTGAAACCACGCCCTTGGGCTCTGTTTAAGGCCATAAATTTCCTTGTGAAGTCTACAGACCATATGCTTCTCCCCCTCAGCAGTAAACCCTGGTGGCTGCTGCATGTAGACTTCCTCCTGCAGATCGCCATACAAGAATGCATTCTTGACATCAAGCTGGGATATAGTCCAGTCGCGTACCACTGCAAATGAAAGAAGTATCCGAAGGGTAGAATGACGAGCCACCGGAGAAAATCTATCCATATAATCCACACCATAGGTTTGTGTGAAACCTCGAGCCATCAACCGAGCCTTGTATCGATCTAGACTGCCATCCGCATGGTATTTAACTATAAATACCCATTTACAGCTAACGATAGATGCATCAAGAGGAGTAACCAAGCTCCATGTGCCACGAGCCTATAATGCCCGCATCTCTTCTTCCATAGCCATGCGCCAGACATCAATCTGCATTGCGTCCTGATAGGTCTGTGGTATCTCTAGGACGACAAAGCTGTAGCAAATCTCTGAAAATCGCATGTGAGACGATGAAAAGATACCTGAGAAGCAAAGGGATAAGATGCACATGTCCTCTTTTGTTTCCGGATAGCAATAGGAATATCCAGGTCATCGTCCTGTGTATTGGATGGTGTAGTCTCCTCCTGCAATGAAGAATCTTGCACATGTACCATATCTGACCCGTTAGTAGTAATGTGGTCAGTACATACCTGAGGCGTGGTGGATGTTGGACGTGCAGCCTGAGTAGGACTTGACTGACGTGTGTAAAATTTTGGTAAAGGTGGAATATGAGGTTGTAGAGGTGGTGGTGGCTGAGTGATGGTGGTGAAGTGGGCATAGTAACAGCTGCAGGAGTAGACTCAGGTGAACCCCACCTAGGAGGTGGAGGGACATAGACATCATCATTGGTAGTGGATGGTACCAGCCTGTCACCTGCAGGAGAGAAGTACATAACAGACTCATAGAACGTGACGTCAGCACTGACAAAGTATCTCTTGTTTATGGGATCATAACAGCGATAGCCCTTCTGAGTCCGAGAATAACCCACAAAGACACACTTGACCGCTCTAGGAGAGAGTTTGTCAAGTCCTGGAGTGAGAAGATGAACAAATGCAACAGTACCTAAGACACAAGGAGTAAGTGAGAATAATTCCTTATCAGGAAAAAGGATAGACATAGGAATTTTCTCACCTAGGACAGATGACGGCATACGATTGACCAGGTAACAAGCTGTAAGAAAAGCATCCCCCAGAAAGGGATAGGAGCACAACTCTGAATAAGAAGGGTTCGAGTAATGTCAAGAAGGTGACGATGCTTTCTTTCTGCCACTCCATTCTACTGAGATGTGTAGGCACAAGTAGTTTGGTGAATGATACCCTTTGACGAGAGAAACTGAGAAAGATCATGTGCAGAATTCAAGAGCATTATCTGTATGAACATATTTGACTCGACTAGGACCCCAAATATCAATATGAAACAACTCGAACGGGGAGCAACTACTCCGACTCTGACGACCAGGGAAGCTAGACCTATGATGCTTTCCCAACTGACACGCTTCACAGCGAAAGGAAGAACTGGGAGAGATCTGAGGAAGAAGGTGTCGCATTTTCTGGAGCGGGAGATTACTAAAGCGAAGATGCCAGATGTACGGAGATACTGGTCCGACTGAATAAGAAGAGGCGGCAACATAAGAATTCCGGACCAGCCGATACAGACCATTCTGCTTAGAGCCACATCCAATCACCCTGCCCATTAGTATGTCCTGAGAAATAAGATAAGAGGGGTCAAATATGGCACGACAGTGCAAATCCTTTGTAATCTGACTAATAGACAACAGATTCATAGAGAACTCGGGAGCATGCAGAACATTCTGTACATGCATGGAAGAAGATAGAACGACCTCCTGCTGTCCAATAAGGGGAGAATGTGTACCATCTGCGATCTGTACTGAACGACCATGGGGAATGTCCCTGTAGGACTCAAGTCTCTCTCGATCTCGGTAGATGTGATGTGTGGCACTAGAATCTATAATCCAATCAGATATATCATGAGAGGACGTAAATGCAGTAGCATTACCTGAGGTACTAGCGATAGCAGAGGAACTGGCTAAGGCAGAGGCAGCAACATCAGAAGGTCCATCAGAAGAATCTGCAAAGGTTGGTAGCATAATATCACGTAGACGTGCCACAAGCTCCTCAAAACGGTTGTCTGCAGCGGATGCTGACTGGGGCAGAACATGCTCATCTACACACGCCGATGTTGGGAACCCATGCTTAGAGTAGCATGTATCCTCCGAGTGGCCTGTGCGGTGACAGTACGAACAAGGGTGACGAAAGCGACCACCCCTACCACCTCCACGTCCACGTCCACGTCCACGACTAGAGGACTGACCACCTCTCCCACGCGATACGGCCATCGCCGATGGGGGTGGAGTAGATGAGCTAGAAGACACTGAGATGCGACTGAGCCTCTGGTAAACATCCTCCATTGGAGGAATAACTGCATCGGCCAAAATCTGAGAACGTGCAGCCTCGTACTCAGGGTCTAGGGCTGTGAGTAGAACGCCCACCATGGTGGCATTCCGAAACGTCTTCTGCTGCTTAGGGGTTGCTGTAAGTGGAATGGTATTGTATAGCTTCTCAAACATCCATCTCAGTGACGTGTACAAGGAGTGAAGTGGTCTGTCGTTCTACTTCATCGTGAATATATCATGCTGAAGCTGTAACATCTTGGTCTCATTCCGCACTTGTGAATATGTTGCAGCCAAAATATCCCACATTGCCTTAACAGTGGGCTGATGGATGACATCATTGGCAATCTCCGTCGACAGTGTGCTTGACAGCCAAACCTTGGCATACGAATCATCAGCCTCCCACGAGGCATATATCCCTGTCTTCTCTGCGGGCTCATCCTCTGTAAGAATGTGCTTCTTACCGTTCGACTTCATGAGACTCATGAAGTGCTTTGCCCAGAGCTCATAGTTCGACCCGTCCATTTTGACTATTGGCGCGGGACCTTTAAACGCGCCTATGGAGGGCATATCAACCTTTGATTCTGACATATCGCCGCTTGAGAAGAACTAGGGTTAGTAGACAAAATGACAGATGTCTACACAAACTGCATAGGATTCGAGTACATATGTAGATTTTACGCACTCAAATCCATAGATCTGGAGAAAGAGTCCTAGGCGTGGACGGCTAGGGCACAGTCAGGAGATGAGGGATGTGGCCCCCTATGGGCTGGGCGACCCCCTTACGGTCTGGCGGCGGCAACTAGGGGCATGCGGCGGCAACTGAGGTGCCTGAGGAGAAAGGGCCGAGAGGAGGGAGGAGGGAGGGGGGTTGGCGGCGGGTAGAGAGCCCTAGGGTTGAGGCTCTGATACCATGTTGGAAGAAATGAGCAACTTATTATTCAAGGGAACCCTAGCCTTTCCTATATAGAGAGAGGCCTCATGAGTAAATTACATAGTAGTCCAGAGAGCAATAAGAAATTATGAAAAGGTACATAAACATAATAATAATACTCTCTACATTAGCAAAGTGAATTATTCGGCTTTGGTTTAAGGATGAAGCTTTGGTTTGTCATCTTCTTTGCTCTATTTGTAGGATCAGACCAAGCTTTGGTTTGCCATCATCCTCACTACGGCAGAGTATCAGCAACCTCCTGCCGGAGATGACGAATATGTTGAGGCCTATGGTGGGTAGTGGAGAGTTATTTCAGTTTGGAGAGAGCGTCAGCGGGCGTTGGTACTTCCCGTAAACTTATAAAAAAATAAATCCGCATTTAATATGTTCAAAAGCAAACAAGTAGAAAGGTGGAACAAGTAAAGTTTACATCTATTTGCGTAAGTAAAAATATTTTCAGACTTGTAAGCATCTCCCATATTATTCTAACATTTTTCATATATAATATATTTATTTCGTAATCAAATGTTCATAATTGTATGAGTGTATGTATATATATATTTCTATATTATCTTATTGACCAGATATCACATTTGTGGATTTTGACGATGTGAAAGATGGGATTGGAAATGTTTTTGGATATACTTGATTCTCAAGTCTAATGGATAGTCATTTCCTACCAACACAACTTTGGATTGTAACTTCTCCAAATCTCAACTTCAACTGTCTCGGATGTAATTCTGGACGATTAGATGTAGATATGGATGATTGGATGTAAAATCGCCAAGTCTGTTGGTGAAAATAAACAAAACTCAAGCGGTGAAGTAGCCTACAAAAGGGTTTTTCCGTCTCGCCCTCTAATTGAAAGTGCAGTCCAATAGAGGGATAGGTCTACTCCAAAACTACGCCACTGAGACGAGTGAGAGAGACTCTCTGAAAAAGTTACTCTAAAAACTGGCCCGGTCGGTAACGGGCAAACGAGCTCGTACGAAAAACTAAAATCGAGGATCCCCCGCATGGGTATCCTAAAACAGAGGGTCAGCAGAACTGGTCAAAAATCAAGATCCCAACGAGGTGTAAAAACACTGCGAGCTCACGTAAAAACGTGAATGGACTGGGATCCTAGACCCACGCACTTGGCGGTCGCTGCCCTAACTGGGCTTCCTATCTCCCGCTCAGTTGAGGGTCACTGCACCCTCGCACGGTCAGGGGTAAAGGTCACCATGACCGGCATTCATAAATATCGTATTTGATTATCTATCACTTACTTGATTACATCTCCTTTTATGATAACGTATGTGATTAACTTTACTAAATCCTGATTTTTATCAATCTTATTCCACAACTTCTCTCTTTCTCTTTTTATGTGATTATCTTTACGGATTTGAGCCTTATTGAAAATCTTATTCAATAGTGATCCAAAATAATGGGTCATAACTAACTGACTGATCACAACTATTCTCAGAAGGTATGTTGATGTTGGTGCGGTTATACTTGCAAACGTAAATGGAGCTATTAATATTGATTTATGCATTAGATATATTCAATATGGTTATTACTAACATAAGCACATCTAATATATTTATTTTGGGTGTATTTATCGCCAAATGTATATTCAAGCGCATTAGCAGTCTATTTTTACTAAGTCCATATCTAACTGATAATTGTCTTTTTTCCATTGTAACGTACCCTTCAATATTTGTAATATGATTTGACTTCCAAGTCAAGTTAATATGTAACAACATATGTATCTATTTATATGTCCAACCGTTTTTTTTACTACAATACTATAAAGTACATGACAGGAATCGACAAGTTGTAGATAACAAAAACCAAGCTTTTATTTAAGAAGATAGCACATAATGGTTAAATTTATTAGTCATCAAAAAGTCTAATTAAATTAGAATTTATTCTGGAAATGTATTTGAATCAGTTTACATGCATGTATATAAAGCAGGTTAGTCTCATTCCATTTCACACGTACCACTCATTGGATGATATTACATTTCATATTTGTAAAGTAATGGAATATTATTTATTAGTGAACAAGAATTAAGACCAGGTTTAAATCTGGACCTACGCAATTACACATTTTAAATTTTAACGAAAAATCCGTATGTGGGTTTTGTATAATGATACAATTCAAACATGCACTATGCAAGCAACTAGGTTCAAGGATGTTTGAAGCCATTTTAACATTTCTTTCTTCAACAATGGCTAACAACAAATAATGATCTATTTATCAAATAAGAAATTTTAATATAACCATATTAAAAGATTTGCAGATGTATCTACTAGATACAATGATAATATCAATAGGGAAGTCAAAGTGAAATAATAAGGAAAACAAGGTGAATTATCTAAAATGATAGCCAACAGGAATATATCAAGATACAATATCTACAATGAATTGATTATCTTATAAAGAATCAGGATTTCTCCCATAAGTGTTTCCAGTTACTGCACAATTGATATTGTATTCAACAATTATAAAAGAAAAGAACATAGTCAAAATTATCAGAAGATTGGAATTGGATCAATTATGGATGTACATAGGTTGATGCCGTGATTTGAAATCAGGAATTTTAAAGATTTACGTCTAGATAATAACCTTTAATCAAAGAGACAAGAAGAGAGGTTTTATAGTTGTGCAAGGTTATAGATAATAGAAAAAAGGATGGATAAATGTACATGCATGGCAGCAATAGGTTGGAGATTGGAAATGTACCCCTTGGATCCTATTTGGGAGATTACCACATGCATGAAACTGCAATTCCAGGTGCAGCTTTGGCTGTAGCAGGAACCTCCAGGAGGTTTGGACAATAATTGCTACAGCAACAAGAAAGCCTCCAGCATAATGAGCAGGACCGCAACAAGGCTTGGGGATGTGAAGAATTCCAGCCGAGAGAAATGTTGCTGCAGTTGCTGCAACCTAAGCTTCAACCAAAAGGAGAGGTCGGGGATTTGCTTCTTCGTTGGAGGCAAAAGTTAGAGTGGGTTTCCTTGGGAAATTTGGGGGGAAATGGGCGTTATATAACAAGGATGGCACAAGGGGTGATGCCAAGTGGAGGATCTACTAAGCCAAATGGATTAAGAAGGGAATAAAATCCAACGGCTGACCGACTGCTGTAAAGCAACTAGAAAAGATTTTTTTTTTTATTTATATACATATATTTGAATATACCAAAGTCCTTCGTACTCGCGCATTGATTATCCGATTTTGACGAATAAAGGCTTGTTTTGATTGTCTCAGAACGACGATCAATATGAGTATAATATTGATACACTTTTGATCGGTTTTGTATCCCCCAAATTTTCGAGATACGGTTTTGGTTTGGGGTTAAATTTTATGGTTTTAAAATATCAAATGACCTCCGATTGACGAGCGGTCGATTCTGTTGGTCTTGTTTCGTTGAATCGGATTTTTAGGCGGTCCCGTTTCATTTCACGGTTTCTGAATTTACGTTGCGGCTTTTTCACGGCACGCATTACGATGCGACCGATTTTTGGTCGATTTCGTCCGAACAACTTTTGATTCACGATCAATTGATCGTTTTAGGTTGTTTAGCATTGATCAATAACTTTATTAGGTTAATCGGACCCAAATCGGGTCGAGTTTGGGTTTGTGTAGATTTCGGATGTTACAGCTTCCATCAAATGTGCACTCCATATATTCAGTTTTGACCCTACTTATACCAAATCCTTTAAATTTAAGGCATGTCTCCAAACCTCAAGCTTCTCATTTACTCAATCTCTAGTCTCATCAATCAATACAATATCATAGGCGAACAAGATACGCTAAGATATCTCATCCTGATTGTGACAAGGATAGATCACACACCATGCCAGAATGTGACGGCCCATGAGCATGACTTACTGCAACTTCCAAGCTTTATACCATCTTGTAAATATTACACAAAAGTTGGCAAAGGAGATCATTATCCTCACCCCAAATTTGTAGGACACAATTGGCTAAGAGCGCTGCATTCATTTCCCTGTGACATGGAACTCCCAATCCACCATTTTCCATCAGAGTTGTCACATTATCCCAGTCAATTGGAGGAATTCCTCCATTTTATGTCTTTGAAGACCAAAAAAGCTTCGAACTCTGATCGGATAGAGATATATTTATGTATTCGTACTGCATCCTTATTTTCTTATTCGTGTGTCTATCATATGTAATTTACCCATAAGTCTCTCCTCTATATAAGAGAGCCTAGGGTTCACTGAATTAAACAACTCGCTTATTTTTTCCAACATGGTATCAGAGCGACGGAACTAGGCCAGAGCTCTCGTACTCAAAACCCTAACCCTAGCCCCACATTCCTCTCTGCTGCACGTCGCCAAGCTACTCCTATCGTGCCTCCGCAACCAACGGCCCTCAGTCGTGTCGTCCAGTGCCTCCGAGCCCAGTGGTTCTCAACCGCGCCATCGCCCAGCAGCCAGCGGCCCTCAGCTGTGTCGCGCCAACTGCCCAACAACACCAACCGCACCACCTAGCGGCTCCAGCCGCTTCACCCACAACCCCTGTGCCTTCCCACATCGCCTAGCGGCACCGTAACCTCTATGCGTGCGTCGTGCCCCGTGGCCCCCGTCTCTCGTGGCCTCCCCATGCGCAATGCACTCGCGTGCAACGCCTCTGTGCGTGTCATGCCATCTAGTTGCTCCATCGTCGGCGAAGGTCTCTTCTTGTATTTGATGGATTTGGGTGCATAAGTCTACATATGCACTCAAATCCATGTATGTTTGTCTAGACATTCACATATTAGTCTACAAAATCCCAGTTCTCTACATCCGGCAATATATCAGACAACAAAGTTGATATACCCGCTACAGACGCCATCAAAGGTCTAGCGCCTATTGTCAAGATGGACGGGACAAACTATGAGCCCTGGGCAATGCACTTTATGAGTCTTATGAGGTCAAGTGGTAAGAAGCATATTCTTACTGAGGAGGAGTCGGATGAGAAAACTGGGATCAATGCCTCATGGGAGGCTGATGATGCTTATGCCAAGGTATAGCTTTCAGGTACATTGGCGATAGAGATCGCCAATGATGTATTGCATCAGCCTACCGCCATGGTGATGTGGGATATCCTTGTTGCTGCTTATTCTCAGGCAAGGAAAGAGACAAAGATTCTGCAACTCCAGCATGATATTTTCACTATCAAGCAGAATGGACAGCCTTTTCATTTATTATATACATCCTTGCGTGGAGTGTTCGAGAAACTCCATAGTTTCATACCCCTTATAGCTACTCCGGAGTCACAGAAGACTTACAGGAATGCCACCATAGTAGGCGTATTCCTAGCAGCCCTAGATCATGAGTATGAGGTCGCTCGCTCTCAAATTCTGACCGATGCCACTATTCCTTCCATGGAGGAAGCCTTCTGCCGACTCAATAGGATCAATGTTTCATCTACTCCTGTCAGTCAGACTTAATCATGAATGGCTGCCTCTCAAGGTCGAGGAGGTCCTTCTCAGTTTTGAGGACGTGGACCTTGTGGACGAGGAGGTCGTATTTGTCAGTCGTGCACATACTGCCACCGTCCTGGTCATATATAGGATACATGCTATTCCAAGCATGGAATTCCCGCTTCTGCACGAGTCGCTGAACTGGTTGAACCCCCTGCTGCTTCCACTTTGGATCAGAGATTTGATGACCTTGTAGAACGATTGAGGGGCATTATACCTCCCTCCAACTCCGTTGTTTCTTCATCGGCCCCTGGGAATTATTCAGATGTGGCTACTTTAGCATCTTCTAGTACCTCAGGTAGCACTTTTGCACTTACTAGCTGTAGTGGACTTGATGTTACAGAATGGATCATGGACTCTGGTGCTACACATCACCTTTGTGGAGACAGAGGTCAACTTACAACTTACGGACAGGTTCCCCAAGGACGGACTATAGTTATAGCTGATGGAACTCATTCCCCGATCACTGGACAGGGGAAGATTAGCCTAACACCATCTACGCGTCTACAGAATGTGCTTCATGCCCTTGACTTTTCTATGAACTTGCTGCCTATTAGTCAGATTACGAAAGATTTAAATTGTCGAGCTGTTTTTAATCCATCTTCTCTTGTATTTCAGGACATTCTCACGGGCAAGGTGATTGGATGTGGTTGTGAGCAGGGCGGTCTCTATCGTTTGTTTCGCACACCTTATGTTGGCACTTTCTCCCAGTCTACTGGACCCATCTCTCCCTTTACATGGCACCGACGCTTTGGTCATCTTCCGCTCCAGAAGTTGTGTTGCATTCTACCTCAGATTTCTCCTTACTTGTCGTTTCAATGTGAGGCATGTCAGTTGGGAAAGCATCATCGGTCTACTTTCCCTAGTCATCAGAGTCGGAGTAGTAGCTCCATTTTTGAGTTCTTTCATATCGATATTTGGGTTCCTAGTTGTGTTCCTGATCATCAGCGACATAGGTTTTATCTTGTCGATGTCGATGATTTCTCTCGTTTGTCTTGGGTCTTTTTGTTAAAAATAAATCAGAGGCTGGAGATGTTATCAAGAATTTTATCAATGAAGTGCAGAATGTCTTCTCTTCGTCTGTTAAATTTGTGTGTACTGATAATGCTTTGGAATTATGTACTCTTATTCTTTCTAAATACTTTTCTGTCCATGGTATTATTCATCAAACATCATGTGTTTATACTTCCCAGTAAAATGATGTAGCTGAAAGGAAGCATCGTCACTTACTTGACATTACTAGAATTTTTCTCATTCAAAGTCATGCCCCACATTCCTTCTGAGGTGATGTTGTCCTTACGGCATGTTATCTTGTCAATCGCATGTCGTCATCGGTCTTGAGTGAGAAAATTTCTTTCTCCCTTACATTTCCTGAGAAAAAATTGTTCTCCCTTACTCGTGTGTTTGGCTCGGTTGCCTTTGTCCACCATCTGTCTCTTGTTATTGATAATCTCTCTCCTAGGGCAGTCAAGTGTGTTTTTGTTGGGTACTCAAGACACAAAAGAGGTACAAATGTTATGATCCATTGCGCAGGAAGTATTATGTGAGTTTTGATGTCACCTTCTTCGAATCTGTGATGTATTTTTCTCCTACAGGTAATCGTTTGACTTCCTCATACATTGATGATGAAATCTATATGCCACCGCCACCTTCAAACCCGCCACCATCAACTCCTTCACCACCTTCCCCATCCCCATCACCGTCTCCTATACTACATGGGCCCATCATCCTTGTCCCACCGTTACCACACCATTATACACATCATCTTGCTTCTGCTCATGGTCACCGTTTGTCATCAAGCACGCCTGAGGTATGTTCTGAACACATTATTCCTACGGTTGGATATGATAGCTTGTTTGAGCAAGACTCCTTACAGGGGATGGATGTGGAGGCTGTAGATCTAGATCTTCCTTTTGCGCTTCAGAAGCATAAGCGTAGCTCTGCTTCTTATCCTTTAGCATCCCAGGTCTCGTTTGAGCGAATGACTGGTGATTTCAAGAAATTTGCTACTGTATTGTCTACTATGAACATCCCAAGGAATTATCAAGAGGCTCTGAAAGATAGTCAGTGGCGGTTGTCTATGGAAGAAGACATGGTTGCATTGCAGTCACGTGGTACATGGAGTCTGGTGGATGTTCCTGCTGGGGCCTCTGTTGTCAGTTGCAAATGGGTGTTTACGGTTAAATATCGTGCAGATGGGAGTCTAGATCGGTACAAAGCTAGACCGGTTGCTCGTGGCTTTACTCAAACATATGAAGTGGACTATCTAGACACATTCTCTTATGTGGCTCGTCATTCTACTCTACGGATTCTTCTCTCTGTTGTTGTGGTACGTGACTGGCCTCTTTTTTAGCTTGATGTTAAGAATGTTTTTTTGTATGGGGATCTATAGGAGGAAGTCTATATACAGCAGCCTCCCGCTTTTTTTGCTGAGGGGGAGCGTCTGAAGGTTTTCATGCTTCATAAGGCAATCTATGGTCTCAAATAGAGTCCTAGGACATGGTTTCAAAATCTCTCGGACTTAATTGAGAAGCATGGATTTAAAAGGTCAAATGCGGATCATTCATTGTTTGTATAGAGAACCCTGGAGGCACGGTGGTTATTATGATTTATGTTTATGATATATTGATCACTAGTGATGACATGTATGAAATAAAAAGGGCAAAAGATTTTCTAGGACAAGAGTTTGTTACCAAGGACCATGGCACCTTACGATACTTCTTGGGCATAGAGTTTGCTAGGAATCAACAGGGTCTTGTGATGACACAACGGAAGTATGTGACAAATATGCTAGTTGAGACATGAATGATTGGATGTCGATCAGCCACCATTCCTATGAATCCTAGCATGAAGCTATATGGTGATGATACAGAAGAAGTGGACAGGAAACGATACAGAGAAATAGTTGGGAAGCTTCTTTATATTACTATAACCAGATTACATATCTCATTTGATCCGAGTAAGTCAATTCATGGAACAACCTCGACAGGTACACATGGATGTTGTATATATGATTTTGAGATATCTAAAGTCTTCCCCAGGTACGGGCTTATTATTTAGAAAAGGGGGAACACTTACTGTTTCTGCATGTCCGAAGGATAGGAAACCCACTTCGGGCTTTGCATTTTTTGTTGGTAGCTCTCTCGTTTCTTGGCGGAGTAAGAAACAAACTGTTGTAGCAAGATCCAACGTCGAGTCTGAATATAGAGCTATGGCACAAGCAAGTACAGAAATGATGTGGGTTCGTGTTGTACTAGTTGGTTTACATATATATGTGCATGTTCCTATGCAATTACAATGTGATAACCAAGTAACCCTATTCATGGTAAACAATCCGGCTTTTCATGAGAAAACCAAGCATATTGAAGTAGATTGTCACTACACGACGGACATGATTCAGAAAGGACTTATTTTTACTTCTCATGTTAGCTCAGTGGATCAAACTGCAGACTTTTTCACTAAAGCTTTGCTCAAGAGACCATTCCAAAAGTGCTCATCCAAGCTGAGAATGATTGACATCTATGATCCATCTTGAGGGGGAGTGTAGATATATTTATGTATTAGTATTGCATCCTTATTTTTTTATTCTTGTGTCTATCATATATAATTTACCCGTAGGTCTCTCCTCTATATAAGAGAGCATAGGGTTCACAAGAATAAACAACTCTCTTATTTTTCCTAACAAGTGCCAAAGGAAAATATATCAGGATGGCTGGTAGAACTGATTTAATAGGATCTTACGATCTGATAGATAAATAGGATGCCTCCACCCTGCCAATCGCTTCTCAAACTTCTCAATGCGAGGAAGCAATTCCAAGTGTCACTGTTTTGAATGGGTTAAAGGTAAACCCAATTATTTTGGAGGCAAGGTCCTGTGGTGGAGAGAGCTACAGTATGATCACCCACTCGTTCTTGCAAGTGCTCAAAAGAAACAAATGAAGAGTTCAGTTTGTTTACTTTAAGAACCAAAACGTCACCAAATAAATCCAAAACAATGGCCATGCTCCGGTCTTTTGCCACCACATATCTTTCAATGAAGAAGATCAGGGCATCGATATGTTGAAGTAGAGCGAAGGACATGTTGCTCCTTTTGTAGTCCGAAGTAAAAACTCCGATGACATTATGGTTAGTCATAACCGACAGAGCATCAACAATGAGCACAAATAGTGGTAGTGCAAGATGACAACCCTGCCTGGTGCCTCTCTATGGTTGAAGAGGACTACTCTGCACTCTATCGTTGACAAGAGTACAAAACTGCTGTTGCACATATCGTCATCAAAGCTATATAACTCTCTGGGTAGTCCTGATAAAACTCCAATTCGCATTGTCATAAGCTTTATCAAGGACCACCTTCTGTTGTATGCCTTTAACATTTCCTCTCTACCTATCAATAATTATCTCCAAAGCTAAAATCAGCATATCTCTTGGCTACTTGATCATTTTTTTAAGTAGCAACGTAGATTATAACTAGGAGTGGTCATCCTTTTTATACAGCTGAGACTGGTGCATTGATTCTTAATCTATGTTCTCGAGTTTGCTTTTAGTGAAATACTGGAAATTGATGCAATAAATGAAGTACTTTATGTGAATCTTTCAATTTTATTGATTGCAAATGTGTATTCTGATTCTATAGGAAACAGGGAGACAACATGTTACTGGGAGTAAACTTAGAGAAATAACAGAGGAAGCTAAGAGCTTCGCTGTCGGAAACAGATCTCTCGCTGCTCTTTTTGTTCACACCCCTGCGGGTGAGTTGCAGAGACAGATCAAAAGCTGGTTAGCGGAAAATTTTGATTTTCTCTCTGTTACCGGTGGTGATGCTCTCGGAGGTTCAAGTGGTCAATTAGAATCAGTATCTACTGCTATAATGGATGGATGGATGGCTGGTCTGGGCACTGCAGAGCAGCCTGGTACTGATGCTTTGGGGCAACTTCTTTCTGAATATGCAAAGCGGGTTTACACCTCCCAATTGCAACATCTCAAGGTGGTTTCTGAAATTTATGTTTTTGTTTTCATTCAATTTTATTTTACCTTTCCTCCCTTAGCTACTCCATCAATAGTTGTGGAACCATGAAAAAGAACACCCGGGTTAACATTAGTAAGCCCGTGTTAGCTTTTCTTATTCCTCAACCAAATATTATGGGACTTGTCAAGTCATGCATGTATCTCGTCTATTATTCTCCACCTGACATATCTTCATAGAATGCCATAATCATTCTCTGATTAATAAAAAAACACATAAAAATGTTAATCTTCCTAATGATGCTGACTTCCATCAAATGCCACAGGAGGAGAGTATTTTCGATGTAATAAGCAAACTATGCATGAAATGGAGCTGGTATTGTCGTATATTGGAACTTGTTTTGACCTCATTTCTGTTCCCATTTCAATAAATGCTTGTATGGCTCAACAATTCGATACTCCTACAGTTTGCAGAAGGTGCAAACTCAGTATAGGGAACATTAACTCAAAAATAATGAAGGATGCAATGGGTCTCCAGAAATAAACACGATAGCTCTCTGAAAATCATATCATTATTGGTTGCCAAACTCTAATAGTAGTATCATAGGGTACTGTAATTATAGACACCTTACCTTCTCTGATAAGAAAGACTAATCGGTGTGATAACCGTCAACACTACCTTTGATAAATGAAAAATTAGAAAGGATGCAATAGGTAATAAATTGTTTGTTGGACTTTGAGATCGGCATCCTATTTGATAAACAAAATGTGGATGCATGTTGAAACATGTTGCAATGTTGTCACTCTGGATTTGTGGTTTGTATTCGTCATTGTGTAATGTTTGAAAATTATTTCAGCCTTTTAAATTTTTTTGGGACAAGGGAAAAATCTGCTATATATTTCTAAAGTGAAAATTATAAAATTTTGACATATGTGCTTGCATTCTTTTTAATGGCTCGTTTGCACTTTGTGCAGGATATTGCTGGCACCTTGGCGACAGAGGAGGCAGAGGATGCAGCTCATGTCAGTAAATTGCGCTCTGCACTTGAATCTGTTGATCATAAAAGAAAGAAGGTATATTAATGCATTGCTTTTTCTGGTGGATTACTTTTATGTACATTATATACCTGCCTAGGCAGTGGTGGCAGTTAGTAAGAATCCTGGTGGGCTTATTCCAGACTTGCACATTTAACTGGATTTTTTACCATTTGTTTAACATGGTCATATATATAATCTGATCTGTTGAAATTTCCCAATTTGGTTTGGTTTAATTTGTTTTTGGCATGTTACTTGTGTCCTTAAGTAGGTTTTTTTTTACTTTTTCCACTAGCCTCTCTATGTAAGGGAGGACTAGGGTTTTTAATCATATTAAATCATTCTTGTTTCTCAGTATCGTATTAAAGCAGTGACTCTAGGTTAACGGTTGAAACATCTTTGCTTCTCATGTTTCTTTCTCCACCAAATAGAGTTACTGCCGTAGATCTTACATTTTGGTGATGGTGCTCTAGGAACCCATCATCCGATTGTGTTATACAGGAAGCCTCAGAATCTAGATTGAAGTCAAAAGTCCTTCCATTGAAGTGACTTCAAGGAAGGCTACTTAATCCACCCTTCCTAGTGGTCAAGCTACTATTAAGGAGCCACAACGGCCATCTCCATGATGTAGTATCAACCACCATTGTTGGCCAGCCTGCGACATTCTATTCATCCCCGAGGTCACTAATCTCTTGTTGCTTTATTAGGTATATAAATATTCCCACCATTCAATCACTCCTAAATGACGACAGAGCTCTGATGACCTTTCCGGTACCCTCCATCTATTAATCACCTTTAGATTGATCTCGTTCCATAATTCCAACAGTACTTATTGTAAGAGATCCCTTGGATTCAAAGCTTTCCTGTACTTGGTGTGATTCTTTGGTTACTTCCTCCCTCTACTTTGGCATTAATGATTGGTTCAATACATACCTTCTATTGTTGAATCGTGATCAATAATATGAGATGTAGAAACTAATGGTGACAAAATTGTGTGATGAAGTTCAATGACGAAAACTATGATTTCCAATCTTTTTGAAAAGATTAAGTCAATCTATGCTAAATTGAAGCTACGTGATTAAAGCTTAAGAAAAAATGAAGAGTTGATAAAGTCTTGATGGAGCCCAAGATCAAGAGAAGATCAATTTTATAAGTCTTTTACCCTTTATTTTATATAATAACCTTATATTCCCACTTTTCATTTTTATCATAGTCACAACCTTTCAGAATGAATCGTCTAATCGGTTTTCCAGTTGACTGGTTCTGTGACACCCGCCCCATCGGCTATCGAAACCGACGAGACGTGAGCGTCAGACCTATCATCCAAACATGCCCATAATCTCTGATACTCAGCAAACCATCTTATACATATTAAATCAACATTTGAAATACGTATAACAACAAGCATAAATGGAATGTAACTGCAACATTTATTCTCATTAGTAATTATCATCAAGTCCATGTCCACAAAGGAAATACAAGATATAATTATAAAAATCCAACTTCTCATTGCATTGTCTCTCAAAGGAAATGAAAATAATGTGGAAGTAAAATAAATTACTCTAAGTAAACCGCACCCTGTCTGGTGCAAATATAGCGTAAAAAGTCCAAACTCCTCGAAGACCGCTACTGTTACGGTTGCTGCTCAGCTACACATGTTGGTTTCACACGAGGGTAATGTTATGAGCAATTGCCCAGTAATAAGGCAAACACTTTAATTACTAATGTATTATGCAGGGGTAAACAAAGCTTGCGTACGTAACTCTATATAATGATATTGCATAAATTATAGAAACTAGAATATATCAAATTGTTCTAATTTACAAGGAGTTACATGATCACTAAATTTTATTTATTATTTTAATCATCGTTTAAGTACTACCACATTGATCTTGTTATTTCTTCTCATTGATTAGAGTTCACAATTATATACAATTACAATCACCATTATCCGATCATAAATCATTTCTCGTATTACTTTAGCACATGCAAGTATGTTACTCACTGGCCTACGCTAAATGGGAACTTGATATCCTATTTGAGTAAACCTTTAAGGATATCTGTTCGAATAGACATGATAATATCATAACCCACATATTCAACTTTGAACCACATATGGAACACCTCTCACAATAATATTACTCGAAATAGAATTTGATACGTCCAAACCTAATTCTACTCTGATTCCTAATATCGTGTATAAGTGTGAAACCAAGAACGCCAACTGTATCACATGCCTACTCCATCGAGCGACTATGGATGATACCGTACTGCTAGGTGCAACACATCACCAACTTGTCCGTTGGGGTCGCAACCTTCAAGGCATCTACTCGGGACCCAAGGGTGTATGCATATTCCCTTGCGATGCTTACTCCATCTACCCAATTGTCAAATTATGAATGATTGGACTAACTGATCATCCCATATTTTTAAGATTCGATCGTAACTTTACAATGACAGTACTAGTATGTACTTATCCGATAAAACCCTTTTGTGTAGATCCGTGAGAGAATGCTTGTAAAGAGATAGAGTAAATGGAAAAAAACACAATGCCCATCTTCTTGAATTGGTTGGCACTTATAGATTAGGTTGACGAACATTACAAATACCACAATAACTCATTCATCATGTTGCTTCCTTGAATGGAAAATAAATTAATGTCACACTGCAATCTATAGGGTGCAGAGTAAAGACACAGAATTCAAATTATGAATCAATAATATTGTCACTTAACACACTGCCCAACTCATAGTTTTCGTCGAAGGAAAATAAGTCTATTGTACATTCATACCATAATTGCATTATAATAAGAATTCTATCATGTAAAGTGGACAACCTAGAAATTTAATACATCAAAGAATGACACTTTAATGCATAGGAACTAGACTTGGAAATCAATTGTTAGAAGCTGGAAAGTTTTAGGATTGCATTGTAGGTACCCTCTTGCATAACTCTTATGATTCTTTTTTCCTTTATGACTCTTTTAGACATGTGAGGTTTAATTGACGTATGTTTTTTAGCACAGGTCTAAGGCAAAAGAGATACTCTATTCTCATTAAACCATCACTATAACAATAATCGAGATGTACAAATTTACGACACCCATATTGATCAATCCAGCTCAAAGTGCGGAAAGATCTTTGTAACATCTGATGTAATTTTAAAAAACATAAGACGACTTGGGCCACCTATTATCTTGTCGTTTGTTTTATATTATTGTAGAATTAAAGGTGCATGAAGCAAAGATCCTTATCAGGTTCCACTGAATTGTATTTCCAATTTCATCCATGATGCAAGCAATTTAAAAAATAATATTTTCTTTTTTTCCATCATCAAGCACTGAGACATCGGGACATTTGGACTAACAGATTCAAAGGCATATTATATAATTCTTGATGTATCACCAGCATAATTTATAAGAAGCCAACATAGATGGCTATGTATATTTTTTATTCCACGAATGACCGATGACTATGTATATTCTTTTATTCCACGAATGATATGTGTACCAAAGCAGACATATTTATCGTCTATTTACAAGTGATAACAAGAAGGATACTCCTTAGCATGGGAAGACAAGTAGAGAACACACAAAATAGATGCAATTGCAAGTCGATATTCAAGATGTCTAACTCAAATGAAATTCGATGGTTATACATGATTCGAATGGAGGAATAATTAAAATCACATGCACTTAACATTAAGGAGGAATAAAATATTTGTTACACTTTAAGATTCATGGTATAAAGATAATCAAGGCTCTGAGAATGTTTAAGCATATGGAAACAAAAATATGTTGAAACCAACAGAAAGAGGGGGTATTTATCGTTACCTCCGAGAATGTTCCTTCGTGATCTCCTCTCACGTGGAAACGATGTTTCTGTCACTCAATCGGAGACTGAATGTGCGTATAATGATAACCTCTAGCTCCCTTTCGTGATGGTGGTCACGGATCTTCGATCGGAGCACCTTCTCCAATGTTGATCGCGGCCCTCCGGCGACCAATCCGACCAAGGTGGTGGTGCTCCAAGGAGGGAGAAGAATGATGGTGGTTAGGTTTTTGAGAGGGCATCCTATCATGTCCTTATTATTGAAGGACGGGTGAAAATGGATCCAAATTCGGATCTAGTTCGGATCCATATATGGATCTCGATCATCCAACTTAAAACATTAATATCTTGAACTAGGAATGTTAGAATTTGTTGTTCTTGCGCTAGTTGGAAAGATCTCGACAAGATCTACGAAATGACAGTCATTTAAAATTTTTGGATGTTGAAAATACTCCAGATTTTAGGACAAAAAATTACTGGTTTCACATCATAAAAATCTTGAAGGAAGTCTCATTCTCGAGACTTAGGATCTAACTTTTTTTTTGAATGAGACTTGGATCTAGGCATAAAAATCTTAAAGAGAATGAAACCCATAAAAATCTTAAAGAGAATTGAACTAGGGTTTCGTGGTCATACCTTCAAAAAGATAGGGGTATTTTTATCGCATATTCCTCAGGCTCCCATGTGGCCTCCTCAACACTTTGACTTTGCCACAATACCTTGGCCAAAGAGATGTCTTTCCGTCGCAGCTTCTTGATTGTTCGGTCTAAGATCAGCACCAGTGCTTCAGGGAAGGACAAATTTGGTTCGACCGCGGTGTCCTCATAGCTGATTACATGTTGAGGGTCTCGAATATACTTCTGGAGGTTTGGCACATGGAATACATCATGCAAGTTTGCCAAGTGCAGGGGAAGTGCTACTCGGTATGCTACCTTCCCAATACGGGCCAAAATCTCGAAAGGGGCAACGAACTGCGGTGCCAGCTTGCCCTTGACACCAAATCTTTGAATACCATTCCTTGGAGATACTTTCAAGAATACAAAATCCCCGACCTCAAAATCTAGGTCGTGACGCCTCTGATCAACGTAACTCTTCTGGCGGCTCTGCGCAATCAATAATTTCTTTTTGGTCGTTTCTATGACACTTGTTGTATCCTTGATTATCTGAGTGGAATAAATGTCTTTGTCAACCGCTTCCTGCTAACATAAGGTGTCCAAAGGTGTGCAGACTTCATAAGGCTATCTATGGCCTTTAAGTAGAGCCCCAAAGCTTGGTTCTAGAAGCTCTCAGACCTCTTTGAGAAACATGGGTACAGACGTTCTAATGCTTTCTCATTTTCCAAACATGGTATCAGAGTGACGGTCCTAGACCGGAGTTCTCAAACCAAACCCTAACCCTAGCCTCCACCTTCGAGCCCTCTGCGCGCCTTCTCGCACCCCCAACTCTGGCCTCACTCGGCGTCGCCTCCGACCTTGCGCCTCCTCCCAGCGAGGTGCGTTGCCTCGTGCGCGTCGTGCGCTAGGGCAAGTTGCGGCGCAACAGCCCTCCTCACCTCCTACACGATCCTGCGCGTGATCTTCCTGCGCCAGTGCTAGGGCATGATCCCTGTGCACCAGTGCGCGTGATCGTGCGCGCCTCTGCGCATGATCTTGCACGCCCCTGCGCGTGATCTCGCGTGCTTCAGTGCGCACAACTGTGTGTGTAAAGCTCTCGACCTCTGTGTACGTGCAACCTTAAGTTAGGGCATGTGCGGCTCCGGAACTCGTTCCGCACGCGCATCTCCAAATTAATGTGTTTGGTTGTTTAAGTCTACACATGCAACTAAACCCGTTAATGTCCGTATAGGCGATCATATCTTCAGTCTACTGCCCTAGTCTTCCATTATCGCTATGTCAGAAAGTAAGGCAGACATCCCATATATAGGCGCCTTCAGAGGTCCAGTGCCTATTGTGAAGATGGATGGTTCAAATTATGAACTATTCCATTAAGATACTCTTCCGTTATGTCTCGAAATCCATTAAAATACTCTTCCATTTCCACATCGGGATCAGAAGTGACTGTAACAACGCAGGAGGATGCTTGTACTCTGCCTTCACCAATTGACAAGTAAGGCAACAACTAACATGCTCTCAACATCTCTCTTCATCCCTTATCACCAGAAGTGCTGACGGAGATCTCTATACATCTTGGTGCTTCCTGGGTAGATAAATAATCTTGAACAATGAGCCTCATCTAAGATGTCTCTCGACTCGTCACCATCAAGGACACAACCACGGTCTCCCTTCCACATCATGGACTTACAGATTATGAATTCGTCAAATTACTCCTTCTGACTTCGAGGTAACAAGTCTTGTAATTTTTTATCTGTTTGCTGATCATGCACAATCCTATCCTATAATCCATTGTACTTGGCTGGTATAATTACAGTATTTGTAGTATTATTAAACGGTTGCCACTCACGGTGTGTTGTGCGCACATCCCAAGTTTGTAGTCATGCTGCAATGTTCTCAATATGCGCTCTCCTGCTCAAACCATCCGCTATTACATTTCCCTTATACGGATGGTAAGAGATCGTGCAGTCGTAATCCTTTAGCAGTTCCATCCATCATCTCTGCCTCATATTCAACTCACGCTGGTCAAAAATATATTTGATACTCTTGTGATATGTAAAATATCAAACGTGACCCATATAAATAGTGACCACATATCTTCAAAGCGAAGACAATAGCTGCCAACTCCAAGTCATGAGTAAGGTAGTTCCGTTCATGATTCTTTAGTTGAAGTGATGCATATGCTACAACATGACCACATTGCATCTATATTGCTCCTAAACCATCTTTCGTTGCATCAGTATACACCATGAAATTTAAAGTACGTGAAAGAAGGGTGAGAATCGGAGCACTGGTCAGTCTCTCCTTCAGGGTGCAAAAACATAATTTCACACTTGTCGCTTCAAATGAAGGGGACATCATTCTGTATCAAACGGGTAAGTGGTAGGGCTAGCTGCGAGAAGTGTAGCATCCGGTTTCTAATCAAACCCGAAGTCGTCCGATTTTGGGTCTAACGAACCCAAAAACATTGTCGGTCAATACAAACCAACCTAAAACGACCAATTGGTAGTGAATCAAAAGTTGTTCGGGTGAAATCGATCAAAAATCGGTCGTTTCGTAATGCGTGCCGTGAAAAGCCGCGACGCAAATTCGGAAGCCGCGGAATAAACCGAGACCATCATTAGATCCGATTCGACGACACGAGACCAACGGAATCGACCGTTCGTCAATCGGAGGTCGTAGGATATTTTTAAATCACAAAATTTAACCCTAAACGAAATCCGTATCCGAAAATTTCGGGGGTTCAAAACCCAACCGAAAGTATATAAATATTATACTCAAATCGATCAGCGTCCCGATACGACCAATTCAAGATATTGTGTGTCGAAATCCGAGGTCTGAGGTGCGCGTACGGTAGATTTTTTTAAGTGTGATAAATGAAGAGTTTTTTTTAAAAAAATAAAATAAAATAAAATAAACGTATTTTCAACAGACTGTTGCCGTTAGAAACCATTTCCAGCCGCTGTTTTTTTTTTTCCTTCTCTTTCTTAGCCTCCAAATGGCACTTAAAAACCTTCCACTTGTCCCAAACTTAAGCAACCCTCTCCTTATTTATATCATCACCAAGCCACCTCTCACCCTCTCAAATCCCCAGCCGAGAATTTCCGTTTCTTTCACCCTTCGGCTGGCGATACTTTAGCAAAACCACTGCCCTTTTCTTGCTGGAAGAATCCCAAACTCCAGCCTCTTGTTGCAGCTCTTCAACCTGGAGGAAGCCAATGCAAATCCAGACATCTAGAGGCCTTGGAGCTGTTCCTTGGTGAAATTCCAGCAAATATCTTGCTCCAACTAAAGCCATAAACAACCATTTCAGTTGTTGTTGCCTCTCTAAAAGTTGTTCCTGCATGTTAGTTCTCCAAAAATTTGGAGAAACTTAAGGTACACTCCCCTCTACCCTCCTACTTTGCTGCCATGCATGAATTTCCAGACCATAAATTCCTTACTAAGCTTGTTCTGGAGTTATATATGATGGAAATATTGGGGGAAATTGTTGTGGAATCTCTATTTGATTATGGATACATTACTGCTGGTCATGCAGTTGATTGATGGGTATGGTTTAAAGGATGTGTTTGACATAAGGGTGGTTGTATTTGATTAAGAAACCTGACGAGGTCAGGATATTCAACCAAATTTGTATAATTAACAATGTCGAAATTTATTTCATATATGCATTATGTTCTGGAATCACAGATAATGAGAATAGCTACATCTAAGAACAAGGCATCTTTTACAATGTGCATTCCGTAGTAAAAAAAAAAAAGAGATTACGATAATAGAATTAACTCTTAAAAGATACAATTATAAGCACAATATCTATAGTTTAGGGATTTTATAATGTTGTATCATCCTAAGTAAATCTCTAAAAGTTCGAGTTCAGTAATTAAATAAATTATATTTTTATATTGATGATATCATGAGGGTTATAAATTGTAAATAGATTGGGTATTGGTATGGAAGGAAAAAGAACATGAATACTCCAACTTCATTTGAAAGATGATTAATCTGGCAGAAATGTAATGTACTCTACGTGCAATGGCAATAGAAAAATAAGGATAGGATGACAATACACGATAAGTAGAAAAAAAGAGAAAGGTCAGAACTCGAATGAAAGTACGTGATTTCACCAAATTACCAAATTCTTATAAAAAAAAATGTTGGCGTGTATGGGGGGGGGGTTATCAGAAGTAAAGATATTTATCTCTTATATATAAATATTTTTATATGATTAGGTAAACTACCACTGAACTTCATGAATTTAGCTACTCATTCATAAAAACCAATTGGGTGAACAGATTCTGAGAATTGTTTGCAAATATAGGGGAAGCATGGTCAAACGTTCCAGTATATGATAATTAGTAATTTCAGTGTAAAAAACTTCATCTAAATCGGAATAAGATCGGACTTATAAGACAATATTAAAGATGAATTTTCTTATACAGTACGTTAAGAATAGGTCTCAAACTATAATTTAATTGCACATCTTATTTTATATAAGTACAGAGACGACTAGATCTAATCTCTTCATAATGGTGTTGAATATAATTCCTCTTTTCTTGGCTTAAAAGTGGAATTGGCACAATACAAGCCAAATATAGAACAGTATCCATTCCATGAATTCACCTTGCAATACAATAATCTAAATACGATGCTAAATTACCATAAACTATAGATCTTAAAGTATAAGATATGCAACTATTAGACATGTAGAATATGGTTTCATCTGACATACGTTCAAGACAAATTGCCCTTAACACGGTTTATTACACTGATTAATAATGCATGTGAATCAATTCAAGATGCTTGGTAATTAAATCATAGATTAACCAAATGGTTAAGTTAAGTCCTTGGAAAATATCCATAGTAGACCTGTTAAGTTGATCACAATAGAGACTAAGGAAACAAAATTTGAGAAAATCATATAACAATGACAATGACTCTGTGATATCAGCAAATCGTGCCGGCCATGGTGACTTTTACACCTGACCGTGCGAGAGCGCGGTGACTCTCACCTGGGCGGAGGAAAGGAAGCCCAGTTTGGGCAGCGGCCGCCAAGTGCGCGGGTCTAGGATCCCAGTCCTTTTTCGGTTTTTACGCGAGCTCGCAGTGTTTTTACGCCTAGTTGGGATCCAGACTTTAGACCAGTTCCGCTGACCCTGTTTTAGGATGCCCAGGCGGGGGATCCTGGTTTTTCAGCTTTACGTACGAGCTCGGTTGCCCGTACTAGTCGGGCTGTGTTTCTCTAGAGCGACTTTTCTAGGGAGTCTCTCTCACCCGTCTCAGTGGCGTAGTTGGAGAATAGACCTATCCCTCTATTGGACCGCACTTCCAATTAGAGGGCGAGACGGAAGAGCCATTTGCAGGCTTCTTCACCGCTTGAGTTACTTCGCCAACAGACTTGGCGATTATATATCTAGATCATTCATATCTATATCTAAATTACCTGGAGTTATATCTGAATCATTGAAGTTAAGAATTGGAGAAGTTACGATCAAAAGACTATTCTCTCTCTACCCAAGAATTTAATTCAATTAATAGATCTTTCTAATCTTAACTTTTCCATTTCACTTACCAACGGGATTTCTGAAGAAAATGATATATGTGCTTACACTCATACACTCATGAATACGCAACTAGTTATACATATGTCACATGTGGGAAATGCCAGGTTATGGGACAACATTTGAGATGCTTACAAGTAACCTGAAAAACCGTTTTCATTTGCAAGTAGAATTAAATCTTAATTTGAGTTGCTCTCGCCTTTCTGCTTGTTTCTTTTGTAAATAATAAATGCCCGTTAATTTATATAAGTTTTTGGGAGGTACCAGCAACCGCTGACGCCTTTTCTTCCTATTGTGCGTGGCAGGCAAACAGCCTGCAGTTTAGTAGCCGCTCAGTATATACATGCTTCCAGGAGATATAGTGTATACCCGACGGTATGATTTACTTTGCCTTAGTTTTGTTCAGATGATGATGTAAATGCTATCTCTTTTGTCACATTTTGGGATATATGTTGTAACATGGAATATGCTGGTACATGTTGTAAATGGATATGAATATTAATGAAAAGAAATTTTGGTGATGTCTGTCTCTTTTACTTGTGGTCATGTGTTGAGAATGAATGTCATAGTCGCGAAAAAAAAATTTTCCCTGTATTTTTACAACTTGTGCGATATAATTGTGAATGATATCTTGCGAATTACGCGTAAACGGGTACCCGGATCCTGAGGGGTCGACAAGAAGCATCTGACAAAACATCTGTAGTACTCGGTGAGCCCTAAGAAACTACGTATCTCGGTAACTGTCTTGGGTTGCTCCCAAGACATTATTGCATATATCTTGGCTAGATCGACTGCCACGCCTACTCCTGAGATTACATAATCGAGGAAAGCTACATCAGTAAGCCAAAACTCACACTTGTTATATTTTGCATACAACTTGTGTTCTCTAAGTGTCTCCAGAATAGTATGAAGATGTTGCTCATGCTCATGCTCATCACGTGAGTAGATCAAGTTATCATCAATGAGCACTACCACTAAACGATCCAAGTACGGGCAGAAAATTCGGTTCATCATGTCCATGAATACAGCAAGGGCGTTCGTGAGTCCAAAAGGCATGACCACAAATTCATAGTGGTCGTATCTGGTGCACATCTGTGTCCTTAATTCTCAACTGATGATAACCCGATCATAGGTCAATCTTTGAAAATACCATTGCGCCTTGGAATTGATCGAAAAGATCGTCTATTCGTGGTAGTGGATAACGGTTTTTTACCATCCTCTTATTCAATTGTCTGTAATCAATGCATAATCGCATAGACCCATCTTTCTTCTTTATGAAGATGATCGATGGTCCCCAAGGTGATGTATCGGGATGGATAAATACCTACTCCAACAACTTGTGTAGTTGTACTTATAAATCCCTGAGTTCGACTGGTGTCATTCAATATGGAGGGATGGATATGGGTTGTGTACCAGGAATCAAAGTGATCTCGAACTCGATCTCCCTCTTTGGTGGTTCTCCAAGTAATTTCTCTGGAAATACATCAGGAAAATCTCGCGCAATTCTGACATCTTTAATCATGTTATCATGTGCAGGTAACTCCATAACATAGGCGAGAAAACATATGCAAGCCTGATTGAGAAACTATTAGGCCTTCAACTCGGATATATACAAGACCTTACTATATGCGGTACGCCCATCGAACTGAAAGACGAGAATGCATGGGAGATGGAACACTACCATTTTCTCGAAGCAATCAAGGCATACGTGATGCTGCTCGAGCCAATCCATACCCAAAATGACATCAAAATCTTCCAACAGAATGAGTAAAAGATATGCGGGCATCAGGTGCCCGTTAATCTGCATTGTTACATTCTCCACTGCTTATCACACTATGAATAATTAACCCCCTAGGCCCTTGATGTAGTAAGGAGATGAAATACATACTGGCTCTTTATCTAATTTACATACTAATCAATGTGCTATAAAATAGTGTGTGGCTCTCGAATCAAATAAGGCGTATAAGGATTTACCATTCACCGAAATCGTATCTCACACTACAGCTCATGATGTGTGGGTTTGCTCATGTATGATTGCATTCAACTGTCCCTGAGGTTGTCATGGGGCGCTAGAGTATGCAACACTGAAGGTTGGTTGTGGTGGAGGATGTTGAAAACCTCGACCTCAATGACGGGAAGCTGATCCATGTGATTGTCCAGATGAAAAGGTCGGTTGTACATTTGGTTGATGGCCACCTGAGCTGTTGGCAAGGGACATTTGACTCTGAAATGGCACGGTTGGTAGCAGTGGAAACACCAATCATCTCCTGATTGAGAAAAGGAGCCTCTTGAGATAAGGCTAGCACCTCATGTCTTACGTATTTGGGAGTGTGTAGAAGAGAGGAAAAATGTAGTACCATGACTAGCCAGACCCTACCCCAAAGTAGGTATAGGGGCAAACCTGCTAACGGTAGGAATGGTCGCCACTGGGTGGAGACGGTGCTCTCTATGAGATTTGTAGAAATCTCGGTGAGTAGATCTTCCCGACTGTTATGGATGTATCTGTAACTGGCCTCTCTGAAGCCGCCTCTGGGTTGCCTCCATCTTAGTAGCCATAGCAGCTACCTCTTTGATGGAAGTGAAATCCAATCTAGACAAATGGTGTTGCACATCATCGCGCAAACCACGGATAAACTTCAAGTTCTCCTCAGGAAAAGCAGTAGTAGCGGTTAAGTGGCGGGAAAGCTCAGTTTAACGAATGAGGTATTCTTGGGCCGTCATTGAACCCTATTTCAGCTCAGTAAATAACCTCCTCTGATCTTCAACTCAGTGATCAGCGTAAACTGACTGCGGAACTCGTCAAGAGTTATTTCCCACGTTACGAGACCCTCTAGATGTTCCTTAGTGGCATACCACCAATGCTCAATATAACCTGTTAGTGAAAACTCCACAAACGTAAATCAAGACTCCTCAAGAGCATGGATCATCTGTAATACCTTGGATACCTGATCCATCCACATCTCAACCTCATCTGGTGTTCCTGTGCCGAGGAATTGTGGTACCTTAGATCTCTGGTAGGCCGCATAAATCGTCCGATGTTTTTGCAATGCATCTATATCCTCCGATACTTCAGGGTCCAGAGAGATCGAAGGGTGAACGATACCCTCTTCCTCGCGAGAGGGCTGATAAGAGGAGTCCTCCTGAGCCTCTGTTCCAATATTTCCTAATGCTGATGTATACCCTGCACGGCCTGAACTAGTAAAGTCAGTTGATGTGCAATATCATGGTCAACACGATGTTGCATGATTCCCTGCGTAAATCATTATATAATATGTAATATGTACTAAATCTTCTACCACTATAAGTAGGGTCAGCTACATGCATTCTTGCTCAAATCCATGTTGAAAGATTCAACTATTTTTTACGCTAGCCGTCGACTACCTAACGCAACCACTACAAGAGTGGGATTTGAACCCTGGTCTTTTGTGTGGTAGACACACTGTACTACCACTAGACCATTAAGCGGGTAAAATGGTCACATTAAACATGACTTGAATTATTCTCCTTAAATTAATGCCAAAGTCAGAAGAATTTGTCGTTATATTTATATTTCAGATCCCGTTGATAATCTAACATGCACAAGAGGGAATGAAGTATCGGGCTCTGATATCATCTAAAACACCCCGCCCCTTCAACTATCGAAATCGATGCGGACGGGAGCGTCCGACCTACGGTCCAAATACATCCATGATCTCTGATACTCAGCAAACCATCTTATACATATTAGATCGACATTTGAAATATATATAACAACATAAAAATAATATAAATGGATTGTAACTGCAACATTCATTCTCATTAACAATTATCATCAAGTCGATGTCCACAAATGAGATACAAGATATAATTATAAAATTCCAATTTTCTTATTTCATTGTCTCTCAAAGGAAAATGAATATAGTGCGAAAGTAGAATAAATTACTCTAAGTAAACTGCACCCTGTCTGGTGCAAATATAACGTAAAAAGTCCAAACTACTCAAAAATCGTTATTGCTACAGTTGTTGCTCAGCTATTGGTTTCACACGAGGATAATGTTATGAACAATTGTCCAGTAACGAGACAAACACTATAATAATTAATGCAGGGGTAAGCAAAGCATGCGTATGTAACCCTATCTAATGATATTGCATAAATTATAGAAACTGGGATATATCAAATTATTCTAATTTACAAGGATTTACATGATCACTAAATTTCATTTATTATTTTAATCATCGTTTAAGTAACATTGATCTTGATATTTCTTCTTATTGATTAAAGTTTATAATGACATACAATTACAATCACCATTATCTGAACATAAATCATTTCTCGTATTACTTTAGCACACGTAAGTACGTTACTTGCAGGCTCCACTAAACGAGAACTTGATATTGATTTTGAGTAAACCATTAAGGATATCTGTTCGAATAGACATGATAATATCATAACCCACATCTCCAACTTTAACCACATCTCGGAACACCTCTCACAATATTATTACTCGAAATAGTATTTGATACGGCTACACCCAATTCTACTCTGAGTCCTAATATCGTGTTTTAGTGTGAAACCAAGAATGCCAACTGTGTCACGTGCCTACTCCGTTGAGCGACTCCGGATATTATGCTAGGTGCAACATGTCACCCAACTCGTCCGTTGAGGTCGCGACCTTCAAGGCATCTACTCGGAGCCCAATGTTGTATGCTCAATCCTTTGCGACGCCTACTCCATCTACTCAATTGTCAAATTATTAATGATTGGACTCACTAATTATCCCATATTTTTGAGATTCAATCGTAAGTTTATTATGACAGTACTGGTATATACTTATCCGATAAAACATGTTTGTGTAGATCCCCGAGAGAATGCTTGTAAAGAGAGAGTAAATGGAAAAAAAACACAACATCAGTCTTCTTGAATTGGTTGGCACTTATTGATTAGGTTGACGAACATTACAAATACCATGATCACTCATTCATCATGTTGCTTTCCTTGAATGGAAAATAATTTAATGTCACCCTGCAATCTATATTGTGCACAGTAAAGGCAAAATTCAAATTATGAATCAATAATATTGTCGCTTAACATACTGCCCAACTCATAGTTTTCACCAAAGGAAAATAACCCTATTGTACATTCATACCATAAGTGCATTATAATAAGAACTCTATTATGCAAGGTGGACAACCTAGAAATTTAATACATCAAAGAATAACACTATAATGCATAGGAACTAAACTTGGAAATCAATTGTTAGAAGCTGGAAAGTTTTAGGACTGAATTGTAGTTGTAGGTACCCTCTTGCATAACTCATGTTCTCTTTCCTTTATGACTATTTTAGACATGTGAGGTTTAATTGATGTATGTTATTGGGCACAAGTCTAAGGCAAAAGAGATACTATATTCTCATTAAGCCATCACTAAAACAATAAACGAGATATACAAATTTACAACACCTATATTGATCAGTCCACCTTAAAGTGTGGAAAGACCTTTGTAACGTTTGATGTAATTTCAAACGACATAAGATGACTTGGTCCACCTATTAACTCTTGTCGTTTGTTCTATATTATTATTGAAGTGTGAAATGAAAAGAACTATTCACCGTAGCCCTGGAGCTCTCTTATATAGGAGAAAAGCTCTATGGGATAATTACATAGATAGCTGAAAGAAATAGAAAATTACAGGATGATAAATAAAGGGATATACATATTTTAACACTCCCCCTCAGGCTGGAGCATACATATCTATCATGCTCAGCTCGGAACAACAACGGTGAAACGGTCCCTTTGCAAGAGCCTTGATGATAAATAAAGGGATATAAATATCTTAACACTCCCCCTCAAGCTGGAGCATAAATATCTATCATGCTCAGCTCGGAACAACAACAGTGAAACTGTCCCTTTGCAAGAGCTTTGGTGAACATATCAGCGATCACCTGAAGCAACATGAGAAGTGAATATAAACCCCTTTTGAATCAAATCACGTGTGTAGTGGTAGTCAACCTCAATGTGCTTTGTTCTTTCATGAAATGTAGGATTATTAGCTTTAAATAATGCAGCTTGATTATCACATTTTAGGTGCATAGGAAGAGGCATCTCCATAGGTAGGTCAGTCAGAATAGACTTGACCCACATCATTTCTATGCTTCCTTGGGCTACTGCCCTATACTCTGATCAGCACTAGATCTAACCACAATTGTATGTTTCGTGCTCTCCCATGAAACCAACGAGTTGCCTACAAATACAGTGAATTCTGACGTTGACTTCTTATCCTTTTGACACCTAGCATTCATGACACTGCCAGGGTTGTGTCTCTCCTGAATAGAAGTTCTGCACCTGGAGAAGACTTGAGATACCTCAAGATCATGTTGACTGCATCCGTGTTAGCCTAGGTTTCTCCATAAATTGGCTAACCCGGCTGACAGCAAACGATATATCAGACTCGGTAATAGTGACATACAATAGCTTCCCTACTAGCTCTTTGTATTTTCTCTTATCCACTATGCAGAGTCATCATCATATAGTTGAGCATTGGGATGTTGCACCTCCTCCTACATCTTTGTCTTCTCAGATTGTGACTGCACCACGACCACCACCATCTTCGACCCAGTCTCACATTGTTCCACCACTTCCAAAATTCTATACCCGTCGACCTAGCTCTGCTCATGGTAATTGTTCGTCATCCAGCGTGCCTCAGGTTTGTTCTGATAACATGATTTCTAATGATGGGTTTGAAGATATCTCTACGCAGGAGCCCTTACAGGAGACTGATCCACATATGGTTGTTGTTGCGGATGACCTAGATGTACCCATTGCATTACGGAAGCCAAAGCGTACTTATGCTACTTATCTACTTGCGTCCCAGGTATCTTTTCATCGTCTGACAGGGGATTTTCATAGATTTGCAGTTGCTCTATCTGTCGTGGCTATTCCACGGAATTACCAAGAGGCCCTGAAGGATAGTCACTGGCGTCTTGTTATGGAGGAAGAAATGGTTGCCCTCCAATCATGTGGTATATGGACTTTGGTGTTTGTTCCTCCTCGAGCTTCTGTTGTCAGTTGCAAGTTGGTGTTTACTGTTAAACACCATGTAGATGGGAGCCTTGATCGTTACAAGGCAAGACTGGTTGCCCGTGGTTTTACGCAGACCTATGGTGTCGATTATATGGACATGTTCTCTCCTGTTACTCGTCACTCCACTTTACGTGTTATTCTTTCAGTTGTTGTGGTACGTGGGTGGCCCTTATTTCAACTTGATGTTAAAAATGCATTCTTGTATGGAGATCTACATGAGGAGGTCTACATGCAGCAGCCTCCGGGATTTGCTGCTAGGGAGGAGTGTCAACAGGTTTATAGACTCCATAAGGTAATATATGATCTTAAACAAAGTTCAAAAGCATGGTTTCAAAAGCTCTCAGATCTGATCGAACGACAGGGGGTTTAAGAGGTCAAATGCATATCATTCTCTATTCGCGCAGAGAACACCTAGAGGTACAGTTATCATGGTTCATGTTGATGACATGGTTGTTACAGGAGATGATGAGCAGGGAATCAAGATGGCAAAAGAATTTCTGGGCAGTCGGTTTGTGACTAAGGATCTGGGTACCCTAAGGTATTTCTTAGGGATGGAATTTGCTAGGAATGCGCAAGGTCTTGTGACGATCCAAAGAAAATATGTTACAGACATGTTTGTTGAGACGGGCATGATTAGGTGTCGACCTTCCACTACTCGTATGGATCCTAACATGAAGTTATATGATGATGATACAGATGACGTCGATAAGAGGAGATACAGAGAGATGGTGGGAAAACTCCTCTATATTACCATTTGTCGTGAGTCGAGTGAGTCAGTTCATGAAGCAACCTCGACAAGTACATATGGATGCTATATGCATGATATTAAGATATCTAAAATCTTCTCAAGGTGCTGGACTACTTTTTATGAAAGGAGAAACTCTCTTTGTATCTGCATGTGCTGATGCAGATTATGCAGGGTGTCCTAAGGATAGAAAATCTACTTCGGGCTTTGCAGTATTTGTTGGCAGCTCTCTTGTTTCTTGGAAAAGCAAGAAACAAATAGTCGTGGCGAGATTAAGTGTTGAATCTGAGTATAGGACTATGGTGCAAGCAAGTACATAGATGATGTGGGTTCGAGCAGCGCTAGTGGATTTGCATATAGATGTTCCTCTACCCATGCAGTTATAATGTGATACTCAGGCTGCCATATTCATTGCAAACAACCCTGCGTTCCATGAGAGGACAAAACATATTGAGGTAGATTGCCTTTACACTAGAGATATGATTCAGAAGGGCTTGATTTCTACCTCTCATGTCAGTTCAGGAGAGCAAGCAGCAGACATCTTTACCAAGACATTGCTCAGAGGACCATTCCAAAAGTGTTCATCCAAGCTGAGCATGATTGACATCTATGCTCCATCGCGAGGGGGAGTGTAGAGATATTTACATATTTCTATATTCTATATGTATCTTTATTTTATTTTTATTTTTTCTGTTTCCACCTTATGTAATTTACCCATAGGCCTCTCCTCTATATAAGAGAGCCTAGGGTTCTCAGAAATAACAATGCACTCATTTCTTCCAACAAAAGTCAATTAGTCAATTACTTCTTTTGTTTCATTATGACAATATAGAAAATGTACAAATCTATGCAAATATATAAGACTATATGTATAAAAATGATTTATATATTTAAAATAATTAAAAAATTCAAACCCGACTAATGGTCAACTAAATCCGATTAGTCGCTCGAGTGTTGATTAATCTTTAGTCAATGACCCTGCGAATCGAGTACTGACTACCGATTTCTGCAACCTTGTTATTTTCAATATCTACTACTATAATCAATCGCATTATTTTGTTCCTTGAATTGGTATGGTTTTCCATTTATGAAGTATGTATGGGTTGTATTATTTTCTTTATTTTGAATATTGTAGCGCCTTAGCTGATTGGTCAACTTGTCCCTCAGTGCACCTCATTCCATGAGACGATAGTTGACACTTGATGTTTGTCATTGAATTTATTGTGAGCAAATTGTTGTTGCATGTTAGTGTAACACCTGAATATTTTACTGGCAATATATACATTGTTTGCAGAAAGAAGTTTAGCAGATGTTAGTTTTTACTTGGTCGCAACTTCCATCATATTGCGAGGAGATGTGAGCTTTGGAATGTTGAGCCGGCTAAAAGAGGGCGTGGAAAGCCCAAGAAGTGTTGGAATGAGACTACAGGAAGGGATCTTAGTTTTTTGGATCTAAGCCCGAGAACAACCCACGATAGATCTGAACGGAGGCAAAAAATCCATGTAGCAGACCCTACTTAAAGTGGAAAAAGGCTTTGTTGTTGTTGTATTACATCTTATTGCCTCAACTCTCGGTGTGCCCATGTGCATGTGTATGGAGTAGGTGGGAGTGGGACCAACCTTTGAGTCAGTATACAGTATACATTCAGAGGTACACTGCATGATACTCAACACCATGTGAAATTGGGTGGATTGGTGTTGTATTGACAAACGGATGTCATTCCTGAGATTGACCAACTTCAGTCATCCTTCACCTTCTTACCTACTCATATTATAGACTTCTTTGGTTTAAGCCAGCTTGGAGCAACCAGATTAGGAGCTTAAAACCAACTCATTCCAAGTTACGCACAAAAAGAGACAAGTTCATGAATGTGTCTTATCTGAGAGTTGCAGATCCCTGCTATAATTATTCATATTTATCCTCCATTTATTAATTCCATTTCATTGCTTGCTTGATCATTTGGCTGCATGTGCTAAATAATTTTGATGATTTTTTTCCCATCTCTGTTCTCATTATTAGATACTGCAACAAATGCGGATGGATATTGCCTTGTTAAGTAGAGAAGATGGTGGTTCTCCTATACAAAATCCTTCAACAGCTGCTGAAGATGCAAGGCTGGCATCACTTATCTCTCTTGATAGCATCATTAAACAAGTCAAGGTTGACTATTCCTTTCTAAAACTACAGATATTTAAATGCGATCAAGGGAAGCAGGGATTTTAAACATTCTGATTTTGGAACAGGATATTACGAGGCAATTATCTGTGAAGTCGTTGACAAAATCGAAAAAGAAAGCGCTCTTAGCATCTGTAGATGAACTTACAGAGAGGATGCCTTCCCTTCTGAATATTGATCATCCTTGTGCTCAAAGGCAAATAGCTGAGGCTCGCAGAGCTGTGGAGGTAGTGAACGATCACTTGTTTTCACTTGAGTCATTGGTATATAGTTTGTTGGCTGCATGTGTATTCAAGATCGTGGGAACCAATTTACGATGACGAGGACTAATATTTAGATCTTGACTGCAATCTTTTTGTATCCGTCGAATTTGATTTTATTTGTCGGGCTGCTTTAAAAGAACGACTTCTTGCAGGCGATCCCTGAAGAAGAAGGTCGAACCCAAGATGATCTGCAAGATTGGATGTCCAGTGCTGAGACGGAAGTGACACAATGGAATGTTTTGCAGTTCAATACTGGCTCAACAGCCCCGTTTATTATAAAATGTGGTGCCAATTCCAATTCCGAGCTGGTGATCAAAGCAGATGCCCATGTACAGGAGCCAAAAGGTGGAGAGATGGTAATAGTTGCACCTAGACCATCTGTTCTTGTTAATATGAGCTTGGACGAGTTAAAGCAGGTGTTTTCCCAGTTACCTGAAGCATTGAGCTTGCTGGCTCTTGCGAGGACTGCTGACGGAACAAGAGCAAGATACTCGAGAGTTTATAGGACATTGGCTATGAAAGTTCCTGCACTTAGGGACATTGTCAGCGAGATGGAAAAAGGTGGTGTTTTGAAAGATGTAAAGTCATGAGTAACTGTAACATGATGTATATTCATGTATGTTAATATGAATTTTTTTGCCGTACTTGAAGGTGAATCATGTTGTATTTATTTGTTCGATCATGTGTCCATAGTTTTGAAAACATGGTCCACATGTATTATATACGAGTCATTTCTGTGCAGCAACTCCTGAGTTGTAGCCATTATCAGTAAATATTTGGACTGCTGTCTGACAAGTTTCAGTCATTTATCAAATCAAGAGCAATCATTCACTCCCGAACGTCCCTCTGCTTCTCCCCATTCTTCCAATTGCCAAATGGAGAGAACCAACACGTGGGAGAATTTAGGACTTTACAGTTTTTTATAAACAAAAAGTTATACAAATAAATTGAAGAATTATCATGTAAAGTAATTGAAATTTGTAGTGCCAAGCACGTGATTTCTATGATCTTATCAACCATATATATGATATCAAAAGAGTAGTGAGTTGGATCTTTACAAGTTTCAAACTCATTTTTGAACTCATGATTCTCGACACTCGACCTTAAGAAGAGTGAAAAGAGGATGGCATCTATTCAGACAGTCATTTTTTAATAGTTGCATAATTGTTGAAATCGATCACATCTGGATGGAGACTATAGGAGTCTATGTTCTGCACAAAACTTGAATGGCATAATATAGGGATATAGTTATTAAAATCTACAGAAGTATATTTCGAAAAAAAAAAGGGGGGAAATAGGATGGAGGAGCCAAGTTAGCTCCCTCCCTAGGGACAACCCCACTTTTACCCTAATAATATATACCAGTTACTAATATATTTATAATAAATGTTGATCAATAAAAAGTGAATAAGATCATACATGAAAATTACAATTTACTGATATAGTGGTAGCAGTTACTGATCAATACTGATTTGCTACGAATTTGGTTTAGTGATATTGGTAATGTCGAATCTCTGCATATTTTGATGATAGATTTGAAAGCAATGTGGGGAGAATGTGTCAATTTCAACAATGAATCCTAATATTAAAGTGTAATAAATATAATCCTGAGTATACCCATTTTGTTACATCCTAAGCATGCTTGTGGAAGCCGGACAATGAATTGTATGCATGAAACATTTTTTTCCTTAAAATCGAAAGTGCCAGTGATTCTTATGTATCATGTAAAACGCCTTCTTTACGTATTTGAATGAGGTTTTGATGCATAAATAATTTTTCAAGTGTTCGTAATCTTCATCAGCAATATCTTTTATAGTTTTTTTAAAGAGTTGTTGCTTGTTAATATCAAGGTGGTAAAATAAATATATAACATATAACAGTTGTTATAGAAAAGTATTAGGAGATAGTATACTGCCATCTAGGCAGTTTTAGTAAAAATAAAAGATGTCTCGATACCTTTTACCAAAACTTGTGATACAGTACGTCCATGTACATATCAATAACTGAAAAATATTTATTTGTGTAAGGAACTATAAATATATAGGCATATAGAATAATGAGTGCATCTAAAATTAATATATATCACATCAATGACCATAATATTGTATAAAAGATCTTCAAGATATCTTCCAGTGTAAAAGTTCGATCCCGCAATACAAAAGATAGCACCCATCCTAACAACAATAGAAAAACTTTTAGAGTAACTAATAATTGACAAAACATACGAAATTAATGCAAATGTATATATGATAACTTACTTTGCAACAGGATTCTTCAAGAAATCATGAATAATCTAATGCCTAGCGTTTGAAATTAAGTTGCAAGCCACATAATCGATACGTGCGACATTGAATATCTATGGAATGAAGCCACATAATCGATACGTGCGACATTGAATAACTATGGAATGAAGCAAATAAGATTGTATTATATGGAATGCTTTTACAATTTATAAAACAAAAAAGAAAATACTAAAATTTGATATCACAAGTTGTATTTATTCATCATCGTTCAGTCTTCCATGCTCATCACTTCAATTCGAAACCTTTGCATGGTGTTTTCTGAACCAAACATCTCTTTTTATGATAAGTCTTCATTTTTTGAGCTATTTAATGCACTTGCAACACCCTTCAATGTTCGTGTGTCTTTTACCCTCTTGGACATACTTAGGAGTGATGCACTTCTTGCTCCTAGATTTCTTCGAAATGGCAAGTATTTCAACTTTAGTGGAGGGAGGGGCAAGACTAAATGATGGTACAGCTACTTCTTCTGCACACGATCCTTTAAGGAAATCGAAGAGGAGAAAGAAGGTTGGTTGGGATTTAGGGCTTCCGTAAGATGGTTTTTTCTTCTCCAAATCCATGGAGATATATAGAGGGTCATTCACCATCCTGTTCGCCCAAATCATAACCGCCCACATTAATTCCGGATTTATTCTCCATAAATCCCAATATTCATTTCGGATATTATTATCATAATCGTATTTTATTATGATTTTGATTTCTCCATTATTAGAGAGATATGTAACCGAAATCTTGACCATTAAGGTCAATATTTCTAACATCTCCCACTTTGACCAATATGGTTAAGATTACTTTTCACTCCCACTTTTCATGGAATGTGTCTAACTTCATGGAGAAATAACCCGAGGTTCATTTTTCATGAATACCTCACTTGACTCAAAAATTCCCGAGTCCCATCAAGACAACATGTTTGATATAAATTCCCGCTTGTATTCCTTTTGTCATGGAATCTGCAAGCATATCTTCTGTAGGTATATATGTTACCTTAATTTCTTTCTTTTCCACTACATCTCTTATATAGTGATAATGGATCTCTATATGTTTCCCCTTTGAACTATTTGACCCGCTGTTAATCAAGCTTATTGATGCTTGATTGTCACAGAAAATTTCGATTGGGTCATTTGTCAATCCAAGGTTTAAGTTCTCTAAGAAACGTCTGATCCAGACTGCATGCGTAGAAGCCATACTACATGCAATATATTCAGCTGCTTGTGTGTGTCTCGACACACAACCTTGTTTCTTGCTTCCCCAGGAAATAGCTGCACCACCAAACATGAATAGGTAACCCGATGTGGATTTCCTATCATCCATAGCCCCTCCAAAATCTGCATCGGAGTATCCAACAACTTCAAGCGATTCTGCTTGATAGACAAGTTTGAGGCCAATAGTTCCTTTTAAATACCTCAATATTCTTTTTATGGCTTCCCAATGTTCTTGTCCAGGATTACTTTGGTATCTACGTACTAAACTGACGGGAAAAGCTAAATCAGGTCTGGTGCATAACATTGCATACATCAAACTACCTACCGCTTGAGCATATGGGACATTCAACGATTTCTGACCTTTACCCGGGCATTGACTTTTATTTAATCGCTTTCCCATAACCATTGGTGTAGGAGCAGGAGTGTTGTTCTGCATTCCAAATCTTTTTAGTATAGTATGCAAATATTTTTCTTGATCCAGACTCAATATTCTTGAGTTTCTGTTTCTAATGATCTGAATACCAAGGACATAGGATGTGTGCCCCATGTCCTTCATCTCAAATTCATCACTCAGTTTATGTTGTACATCATTAAGCATATCTATGTCATTTCCGGCGAGCAAAATATCATCCACATATAATGATAAAATTATGAACTTGCTCCCACTATTCATGATATATACACAATTATCTAATTTATTTGCCACAAAACCAAATTGGATAATTGTTTTATGAAATTTGAGATACCATTGTCGTGATGATTATTTCAGACCATACAAGGATTTCTTTAACTTATACACTTTATTCTCTTATCCTTCTACCTGAAAACCATCAGGTTGGCACATGTATATAACTTCACTCAATTCTCCATTGAGAAAAGCTGTCTTAACATCCATTTGGAATAATTCCAAATCCATACACGCGACTAGTGCCAAAATCATCCTTATTTATGCAAATTTGGCTACAGGAGAATATGTTTCCTGAAAATCAATTCTAGCCTTCTGTGTATATAACCCTTAGCAACTAATCTTGCTTTAAACTTATCAATGGTACCATCAACTTGGTACTTTTTCTTAAACACCCATTTGCATCCTATGGACTTTCTATCTTCTGGTAAGTCACATAGTTCCCAAACACCATTCTTCTCAATCGAGTCTAGTTCTTCTTTCATGGCAGTCATCCATGATTCTGACTCAGGAGAAGCAATTGCTTCATTAAAAGATATTGGATTTGTATAGTCCATAATATCTTCATCAACAGTAAAACATGAAGCCTCGCATGAGTAAAAATAATAATCACTCATCCACGCAGGTTGTGTTCTGGGTCGCTTGTTTCTAGTAGCATCAGTGGCTTGACTAGGCTCCCCTATCTCTTCTAAAGGTTGATGATCATTCATAGGTTCTACTTCCATCTCTACTTCTGGATGAACTATTTCATCCCCTCCATTTTGTTCTATTTCTGAGTCGGTCTAATCATAAAAGATGAGTAAAGGTTTGATTCCTCTATTTTTTACTGCTTTTCTTCGTGATTTTCTAGAAAAGTAGCATCACGACTTTCTATCAGACCTTTTTCTTTGTGGAAGAACCTATAACCTTTAGATTTTTCAGAGTAGCCTATGAATCTACATTTCATTGTCTTAAAATCAAGCTTATCTCTAAGCTGATTTGGCACCATGACATTTGCTATACATCCCCATTTTCTGAGATGATTTAATTCTGGCTTTCTACCAGTCCATACTTCATAAGGCGTAGAGTCTAATGATTTAGTAGGGATTCTATTTTGTGTATAATTAGCAATTAATACAGCTTCTCCCCAGAATTTCTCGAAGAGACCAAAATGAGATAGCATAAATCTCACTGTATTCATAAGAGTTCGATTCTTTCTCTCAACCACTCCTTTTTGTTGCGGAGTATATGGCATTGTAGTCTGCCTACGAATGCCCATTTGAGTGCAATAATCATTGAACTCCTTTGAATTGAATTCCCCTCCCCTATAAGTCCTTAACACCTTAATCGGTCTACCCAGATTTTTCTCAACTTCTGTTTTATATCTCTTAAAGCTTTCAAAGGCTTCGGCCTTCCTTTCTAAGAGATAAATATATGAGTACTTGGAATAAACGTCAATGAATATTATAAAGTATTCTTTATTTCCGTGTGTACATATACTTAAGGGACCACAAATATCTGAATGAACTAGTTCTAATAATTCTCTTGACCTTTGACCTTCAGAAAATGATTTTCTGGTCATTTTTCCAGTCAAGCAATGTTCACAGGGCAATGTTCTTGCACCTGTTATATCAGTTACTAAGTTCAATTTTATTATCTGGTCTATTTTTGAATTTCCTGGATGGCCTAATCTCATAAGCCAAAGATCATAGTCAGATAGAAGACACCCAATATAGTTCAAACTAACATTCATTGATTCTTCAGAGGTAATCACAGGAAGACAAAAAAGATCATGCTCAGGTACAAACTTCCCCATGGCAAAGACTTTGCGATCTCGGCCAATGGAGACGGATTATTGTAGAATCTGACTTCAAAATTTTTCTTCAGAAGGACAGGTACAGAGATAAGATTCCGACGAATCCCTGAAGCATAGAGAACTTCCTGTAGGAACATTACGCTTCCTCCAAGGTCTAACATGTATGATCCAACACCTTCTACATCAAGGTAGGTGTTGTTTCTCATATATATCCTCTGTTCACCCTTCTTTAATTCCTTGAAGTCCACTAGTCCCTCTTTTGTTTTTGCAATGTGGCGGGTTGCACCAGAGTCGATCCACCAGCCATCGCACTCAGTTGTGGCTGAGTTGCACTCAACCACTGCAGTGAATTCTGGCTTGTTAGGGCCTTTCTTTCTCGGACCTTTGGATGGGTCTGGCCTCTTTCCCTGCGGACAGTTGGCCTTGAAATGACCAAACTTCTGGCAGTTGTAAGAAGCTCCTCGTGGAATTTTCCCACGTCGTCCCTTGAACTGGGCTTTGGAGGGTCCTAGATTCTTGCGATGATGTACCGCATGCACTTCCTCTTGTTCAGTTTCATACACCTCTGTTTTCTTCTTACTAGCAGCCAAGTCTTGCTCGATTGCCAACTGAGCTGGCAAATCAGTAACTGACTTAATGGTCCCATTAAATTGTAATGTGGTGGCAGCCATATCAAAAGATGTTGGTAAACTATTTAGAATAGTTGTCACATGCATCTTTTCCGGGATTTTTGTTCCCGCGATGGCTAGGTCCTTAGCCATGACAATCATTTTATTTACGTGTTCAATTACACTATCAGATTCCTTCATCTTGCATGTATTGTACTTGTGCAAGAAAAGTTGTACGTTCACCTCCATCTTGGAGTCGTACTTTTCCTTGACAGCAATCCACAACTCGTAGGCATTTCCATAGTTTTCGAAAATTCTAATTAAATTATCTTCCATGTGAATTAACATGAAGCTACGAGCTTTTTTGTCATTCTTGTTCCACTGCTCGTAAGTTTTCTCGTAAGCTTTCTTTTCCTCATCGGTGGCTTCTTCGGAAAGCTTAGGAGCAGGGGCATCAATAACACCATCAAGATTGTCATGCATAAGTCTATATCGGATTTTCCTACTCCACATATCATAATTCACACCATTTAGGTGTTCTAATTTAGCCAGTTCAGAGGCAATCAACTTGGTGGCCATGGAGACAAATGATCTAAGGATTATTTGATAAAGAAAATATGAGACAATGATTAAACAAATAAACATTATGAGATTTTTTTATTAAAAAAATACGGGTTAAGTTGTAAGTTCTTTAAATAAAAAAACTAAGTAAAAAGGAACGTGTGACAGAGTATGCGTATTGTAGAATTCTAATTAGAGAAAACGGCAATCAATTTAGTGCCAAATTAATAAATTAATGTAAAAAGGAAAAAACGGCAATCAATTTATACAGAGAATTAGTTGATTTTCACGGAAAAAAAGGGGGGATAATTTCCCTTTCTTAAATGACGTTTAAAAAGGATAAACGGCAAAAAAAGGGGGAGGCGCAATTTCCTTTTTAGTGAATATCCATTTGGATTCTTACAACTACTAAGACAAGCATCTTATACAAAAAAAAGGAAATTGTTGATATGCTAATCACGGTAATTAAAAAAACATTGATATGCAGATCTTGTACAAAAAGGAAAAACAAGGTTGTTGATGTAATTTCTCAAAAAAGGAAACAACTTTCTCGGTTTAAAAAAAACTTGTCCTTTTTTGTGCAATCTACTTGAATTATTGCCAAAAAATTTGAGTTGCCTCCAAGAGGTATATTGTCGTAGAAAAATAAAACAAGAGAGACTAGTGTACCCTTTATTTCTTTCTTAGAAAGACGCCAGAAAGAAAACGGATGTCACAGTCTGTCTCGATTGATGCAAGCAGAGATCGTCTGAGATGGTAGGAGAGGATGCAATGGAAGATCGTCTGTAGCCGCAAAGCTCGATTGGAAGTTCTGATACCAGTGAAGGAAATCGAAGAGGAGAAAGAAAGTTGGTTGGAATTTAGAGCTTCCGTAAGATGGTTTTTTCTTCTCCAAATCCATGGAGATATATAGAGGGTCATTCACCATCCCATTCGCCCAAATCATAACCGCCCACATTAATTCCGGATTTATTCTCCATAAATCCCAATATTCATTTCAGATATTATTGTCATAATCACATTTTATTACGATTTCAGATTTTGATTTACTAGAATACTGACAACATATTACTGGTTGCATACATATTTTTTTATGGTTTGCTATAATAATATCCCTCTATTATGAGTTCTGTACAAAGTAATTCTAGAGGGGATGAGTAGTAAAAAATTGATGATATCATGATCGTCACGTGTAGATATAACTAACAAGAAAATGAAAATCATTTTAATTAAATGGTAAGACTTAGGCTCCGTTTGGTTGCAGGGTTGGGCAAGGTTGGGTTGGCCCAACCCGAGGTACCCCTCCTTCCAAACATCCCAATCCTCACAATTTACTATTCACAGGGATACCCCTGCCCAACCTTGCAACCAAATGAGAGTCATAAAACTCTGAAGTTTGTTTAATAGTTAAGATCTTCAATGGTTATAGGGTATCCAAATAAAGTACAAATGAGATGGATGCTTGTTGTCCAAACTATTCTTGTTAGCCTCAATACCGATAAGGAAAGGGGGTAATATATATAGGAGAATGAGGCGGGGTCTCACCTATATATGATGAGCCACCCTCAATTTAAGCACATTTCCAATATATTTTACATTTTTTTGGTTCATACATATAACAATAAATATTAACACAACATGTATAGTGAATAAAATTATGAAAATATTATCATATTGGATGGAAATGTTAATTTAAATTTCGATGCTATATTTTATAAAATCTATTTTTTTACAATGTGCAGTTTATACTTTTACGAAACTGTTATAGAGTTTTTACTAAATTCACAATAGCCTTTACAATTTTAGAAAAGCCCCCACTTCATTTGAAAGGTCGCATACATACATACATACATATATATATATATATATGAGGATGGGGAGTATGCACCATGGTGCATGTAATTTTACATGCACCGGGGCCTATATCTCCCACATTTTTTTACTTTTTTGGCAAATATCATCGTATATATTCATCTATATATCCCTCCAATATACCATTCGAATTTAGTCAGAAACAGAGACCTCTATATCATCCATCTAGAACATGTAATTCTAAGATCATTAAAATTACATGTTCTAGATGGAGGGCATAGGGATCTCTGTTTCTGACGAAATTTGAATGGTATATTGGAGAGAGATATAGATGAATATACACAGTGATATTTTTCAAAAAAGTAAAAAAATGTGGGAGATATAGGCCCCGGTGCATGTAAAATTACATGCACCAGGGTGCATACTCCATTCTCTCTCTCTCTCTCTCTCTCTCTCTCTCTCTCTCTCTCTCTATATATATATATATATATATATATATATAGCCGAGGGAAGTTTCACATCTAGTTATAACCGTTATGTGGGATTCTTGCCAGCTGACCGACGATCGGGGAAATTTCCCTGGAAGTCAAGAAGCGAGCTGGAGCGAAGCCTATATGCCTTGACTTTCCCCCTCTAATGACGCATCTTGGGAGCTCTTGAATGCAAATCCCTCTATCTACTATAACGGCCTCTGGATTAGGTGGGCGGCCTGGTAAATACACATCTACAGGAATTAACTTATCAACCCCTTGAACAATACTATAAGGATCGTTATTGAACGTCCCCCTGTAATAGAACATGCACCCATAGCAATGACATATTTCGGTCCAGGCATTTGTTCATACTCACTAAAGAGGGAGCCATTTTCATTATTATTGTACCAGCTGGTGGAAAGGCCTCAGCTGTCTGTTTCCCTTGGTTTCGGGCCTTTCACTATATTTTATTATATAAGCTTAGCAAAAAGAATGATTTTTTATAGACCTAGGACATGGATTCTATACGAACCAATGTATTATCACGTCTCTTTCATTACTTCATCTTTTTCATATACCTCTCCTTAGTTCGATCTGACTCATCAAATGGCACTCAGTTCATATCTGTCATGATAGTTGACAAGGTTCAAAGAAAGGGCGCTAAAAAGAAACGAGCTTGGTCGCCCGACATTCGTTTCCTCGATGACATCTTTTTCCTTTTTACTCCGCAAGCCGGAAGGATTTGTCATTCAAGGAAAGAATTGGTTGTACATTCTCTAAGAAGATAGGGATATCGCCAAGATTTTGACCGAATACGAAATTACTAGTGCTCAATCTAGTGGTATTTTGATGGGGATTCTTTTTATTGATGTAGTATTCCTATTCAAGATCACTGCAGTTCCTTTTTGGATGGCTTTTGGATAGACGGTCGCCTATAGATGGTAGGGTAGGATGGATGGTACCCCTTTTTTTCATCTCTATAACTATATCCAAAAAGTCACTATGTAAAGCAAGAAACGATATCAATATAATAAAATTCTCACTATATAAACAATATAGCCAATCTTCCTAACTATGTGTGGGTCGGGCTTTAGAGCGTGTGAAACTAATCACTACCTCGTCAGGGCATTGAGACTATATCATGATACACAAAAGCACCGCTTTGAGTAGTTGGACCCCTAGAGAGTCGTCCAAGAGTTTTCTTCATAGAACTCTTCTCTCTTTTTGTCATGGAGTTTTCATAGATCTTTGCATGGACATGACCATTTCTAGGGTTTAATGCGAAAGATGGGTAACAATGTTCAAGAGTGCATGCCTAAAAAGATGACATTATAGCAAAAGGATTACTAAAACAAGACTATTGACAAATAAACTAAGGAGATATAATGATAAGATACATAAAGACAAGTAGCACATCGATTAATATAACCCACAACAAATTTCCCATCAGAGGTTGAACACTTCTTCACTCATTCAAGAACATAATCCAAATGATGCATCACCATATTCCCAACAGCTCAAGACCAATTGAAGAAACGAATGTCTTTAATTGAGCCAATGTAGTTAAGCAATATTCTAGGAAAATAAAATTTATTTCGGGATAAAGAAATGTACAAAACATCATAGTGGTAATGGATTGTAATATAAATGTGGACTGACTGGTCATCGTAAAAAGGATGGTTTTAATCAAGAATGTCACATATATTGTGACGATTCAAGACCAAAGAGGATGGGAAAATGAATTTTTCAAAAGAACTAGGCCATTTAAAAGAATGAGAACAAAGATAGATCAAAAAACCAGAGGTATGTATTTAAGAAAATATCAATATAAAATATCTAAAAAATAAGAACTTTATCGTATAACTTTATTGTCTTGATATCTTTGTACAATGTGATCTAAAATATGATAATTGATATCAAGTTTTGTGATGAAAACAATCCCAGAAAAAGTGGATCTATTAGTCAAATCCTTTTGACAAATTACTTGGTGTAGCATATGTGTTGAACGTAGTATCATGCTGCAAACAAATTATTATAAAATAGAAAAAGGTAACCAAAATAATGTTTACAAATATAACTTGTACCTCCAATTGATATATCGCTCTGATCCACCTGGCCTTCAACCATAAACATTCTTTATTGATTCACTTCTTTGACACTCATTAATTATGCTTACTCAAAAAAAGAATAGTTAAATTATTAAAAATGAACAAGAGCACAAAAAAATAATTTTCACAATGGACGTTATCATCTTCATTCCCACTAGCATGAATTATAGCTACAATTTTGAAAATATTATCTGACTTAGTGAACACGATAATGAAATGGATTACATTAAAGGACAAAAAATGTAAACTATGTGATGTATTTAAAAGAGATGGACGTTTGGGGTGTTCTAAAAAAAATATTATATTATATTAAAATCATAATAGAATAAAAATATTCAATAAGTACATAAAAAAATGTCGCAATACATGTCATGGAATTTGTTATTACGTGCTTCAATGAAGGCTCGCCATCTTCTAATGGTGACTATGAAGTTCTAAATCACTACTTTAATAATCTCATATTGTAACATGAACAATTAGCAATTCGATCAGAATCACATTTCATGTTCAAATGAAGAGAATGTGGTTTAATTTATACGCAAATAATTCCAGGATCGAACACAAGGATATAAGCTATTGGGCTAAATAAACTAGATTTATTTAGCTAAGTTATGCATTTAAATGTGATCTAGGTCAATGTATATGCATGCATGGTATTTTCTTTTTTATATGCAAGTCAAATTACATGAATGAATGATAATACAACACAAATACAAACAACATATAAATAGATCCTAAAGCATGATATCAAACTAACTGAAACTTGAACCTAGATACTAAGTAATTAAAAACTCTATTTCTCATTGATAAGTCAATACACCTAAGTCATATGGCACTTACAACATTTAGTAGTCATTTAGCAATTAATCATTAGAATAAGGATACGAAATCAATACATCAATCAATTAGTTAAAGTTTAAATGTGGTAAGCGAATCAGGACATCTTTAAATTCACAAATTGGAATTAAGATGAATTTATAGCAATCAAATCAAGGTGCAATAAGCAAGGAATTTCTCTTATTATGTCACACTAAATAATAAAGCATGCCACTAAAAAGATCATGATCAAGTTTTCAAACAAGACCAATTTTACTAAATTTGGATATAGTATGCTCCAATTATTAACTATTCAATTGAGGCTTAATTGCAAATAAATCTTAATTAAAAAACTATAAAACATCACAAACATATCCTAAAAGGACCAAAATACAAATACAAGAAGCCAAAGGGTACTTATCTGCAAATGTCATTTCTTTGGGGATAGAAATGTAAATATGAAGAACCCGGTGAGGCACAATTACAAAATCTACAGGCAGCACGTGCTTGAGGGCGTGCGAGATAGGCTCAGAGGGTGGTTGAAGCTGTTGCACTGGCTGAAGTGGTGGACCGGCTACTCTTTGTCAGAGGTGGAAAGCGAGACCGAAGATGGGTTCTAATATCCTACCATTTATCCAATCGAAGGACGGGTAGTGTTAGCAAGATATAACCAAAGCACACAAGGGTCTGGAGGTGATATGAGGCAAAATGAAGGGATGAATGGGAAAAGAAGATGAGTCCCCCAATGGGTCTTCTTCCATGTAGGAAGAATAATGAATCAAGGTAGATAGAGATCTGAAGAAGGGGGAGGATCGAGAGGTGCGCAAGGATGGCTAAAGTTTGACGAAGAAGTGGAGATACTAATATGATTCGAGAAATGTCCAGACCATGATCAAATATCGGGGTGGTGGAACCAACCAACGATGTACATCATCCAAGACTACCTCCGACTTTTTCTTCCCGACTTCGTTTGAAACAACCCCTATAATATAGATTTTATCTTTCTTCAATAATTTAGACCTCCGAAAACAATATCAAGCTTCTCAAATCCAAACATTTTGGGGGGAGGTGACAAGAAAGATTGGAAAGGAATATGCGCAGTCCCCCTACAAGGTTCAATCCTATAAGAGAGAATGTTCTAAACAGGAGTATCCTCCTTTGGGCACCAAACTGGTCATATGTTTGCTTAACACATGCAAGTCCTTCATACCTAGGAGAAAGTGTGAGGTGGAAACTTTAATATGGTGTGTGTGTGAAGGTTATGGGAATAACTTTAAGCTCATTATAGAAGCATGGAGATCGCATAATACGCCATCGGGAGCAACTAGTCATATTGGTTTCTCGAGGAAGTGGAATTTAAAAACTTAAAAGCAATGAAACTACATGATCCGAGAACACTTCTTGGATCATTTTATCTAAACAACAAAAGAGTACTAGGGTTACATATTGAAGCGTGGTTGTGATCGAGTCTCTAAACAAAGAGACATCATGTCTCAAGTCCGATCCAACGGAGGAGACACTTGCAAGCGCGTTGATAAAATGTGTGCTCCTCGCAATCCCTATTGATGATCCAAGCGATGATTCTACTGATCTCGTTTCACGAGATCCGACGTCTTCTTCACAAGCATGATGCACTGAAGGAGATGGAGATCCATGATTGGTCGAAGTGGTGGCACAACAATGTGGCGACGATGGTGATCTCTCTAGGGTTTAGAGTGGACGGTCATTCAAAGGGGAGAGAGAGGATCGTGTGTAGAGAATGAAAGAGAGAGAGATCTTTCTATTCAAAATGTTGTGAAATAAAGATCTAGGGTTGCCTCTTCTTTAATAACATTTTGGGAGTCCATGGATCCCAATCGATGGATAACACAAAATTAATGGTTATGATTGATTTGTGTTTCTTTCAATGGCCATGATTTTGTTATCAAAAACACAACAACAACTTCCACATATAGTAACTTGGATATCGAGATCATATCTCAAATCCAGATCTCAGGGACCTCCCATAGATGTTTGATTAAATCAAATTCGTAAATCTAATCTTCTCATTGCATCTTAATTATATTGATATCACTGTCCAACATTTAGACTAAGATTATATTACTTCTCTATGAGAGGAGTCACTAAAATCCAAACATGTTTCATCACTCCCTCGAAATGGAAGCGTCATGGTTATACAATCATTATTGATCACATTACCCTCAGGTATTCCTAATACATGTATCTTCTACATACTGGAAGACTTAGAATAAATCTAAAGTTTTAGATCTTATTTAGATCGTCACCTTCAGAGCTTTATCATTAAGTTTCTCATTTGATCATTGGGAGTTGGTATCGATCGTATACTTTCCAAAAGCATATATCATACATAGGTATTGATTATATACTTTCCAAAAGTATATATCAAACCTCCAAATTCAGTAAAGATTCCAAAGCGAGATGATTGTGCACGAAATTTGATCCCAATATCTCATGAGTGAGCTCATGTCTTCCGGTTCAGTAATGAACCCATATGATTCATTTGAGAGAATGCATTCCTCGTATGCCCTTGTATGGACACAAGTGCATCGGTTTATAGACCTTAACTAGGGCATCAACCTATTGGTCTACCAAATTTACATACTCGAACATATAGTAACACATTTGTCTATGATAAGAGGATGCGGACCTATATTATGACAGCATACGACATAGGTCTTTGGTTATCTCAATCTTGTTAAGTCAACTCTTAGACCTAACTTATCTAGCACCTCTGAATCTATATTCCTATGTAGAGGACCTACATCAAGAGGTCGGTTAGATATCATCCCATTAGAAAAAAGATTGCCATCTCCTACTCAGGCTAGAGATCATCTCTTAATAATCATTTGACGGTGCTTGATGAGACCTCAATCTAAATCTTTAGATATTCATCCAAAGACTAGCCTCTATTATTCAATAATTTAATCAACAGTTGTATGATAATCAAGATGGCCAAAGTACGTAACCCTAATTGTATAAAGGGACCTATTATGAAAATTATTTATTCTTCATTTCAGATCAAGGAATGATATTTTCAATAACATTTATTACACAATGGCTCATTGTGGGCTCGCATGTCTAATAATCTCCCACTATCCCAAAGAGCCATTAATGGGCTAATCTTTAAACCTACACTCGTGTGCTAATCATAAGCCATTTTGAAAAATAGCTAGGTAAGTTGAATACTCACTCTGTTCCTAAGAGACTACACTATGTCCTTTTATGGTACTTGCATATCTCCTAGTAACGGTGCTCGCATCCATTGTGAATGTTGCGTCTTATGTAACCAATACTCAATCTTGTTCAAGTATTTATAGTGTCTTTGACCCTACAACTTAATAATCGTTATAATCAGCATGTAATTTTTGTTATCCTTATCGGAATGCCATCATTCCCGAAGATCTCTATCTCCTAAGATTAAGGCACACTCTTAAATCTTATAAGGCATATGCACTTAAGATCTTTTAGATCAATGTCTGTAAAGTCTTGAGTTTACGAAGGTAAAACTTTGAGATCATTATCTCAAAAATCTTTTCATCTTTGAAGGTGTTGTTATTGCTACAATTAAGTATTTTTATCTCCATAGTAGGATTAGTAACCTTTTACTACTTCCACTGCATGGCAGACATCTGGCTTTTGTACACATATAGCATACACAGAGCTTCCCATAGCTAATGCACTAGGGCATATAGCTTTGGTATTAAGATCCTCAACTCTTTGAGGTATTATCCCTTCATATAGGTTAGTACCATATCTTAAGGGAAAGAAGTTTTCCTTGGAGTTTTCCCAAAATTGGAATATGTCAAAGGTATACCACTAATGTGACGGTCTCAATCCCTTGTCTCTTTGCTTCTGAACATTTTCAGAACTAAGATCTAAGGGGTATCCTTGAAATCATATCTCAAGGCATGGAATAATCAGATCATAAAACACCTACCATTATCCTTATTTCATTGCAAATGAGTAGGATATTATCTACATTTAGCATGATGAACACAATGGCACTCCCACTAAGCTTCACATGGTTCATCGAGATTCTATCAGAAATCATAACATTTATAATTTCATCTAATCTAATTTTCAACTACAAGAGGCTTATTATAGTTCGTAGATGGAGTTCTTCAGTTTGCACACCTTGCTTTCCTCAACTATGAGGCTCTGGGCTACTTCATATGAATATCCTCGGAGAGGTATTAATAGAGGAATGCAATCTTGACTTTCATATTGTAGATGTAGAAGTCAAGTTGTGTAGCTATAGTTAGCAATATTCCAATGGATTAAACATGGTTATTGAAGAGCAAGTCTCATCGCAAGTGATGTCTTCTCTTCGTGTGTATCTTGTGGATAACGAGCCATGCTTTGAAGTTCTCTACTTTCTCATCACATTTCCTCTTTCTCTTTAAGATACATTTACACGTAACAGATCTTACCCTTATAAGTGGATCCTCAAGGGTCCATATACAATAATTGTATATGAAATCTACTTGAGATTTTATTTCTAGCATAAATCTTTCCATGTCTTGATCCTTAGAAACCTCATCATATGAATTCAGATCACTGTCAGGCTTAACTGATACATGGAATCCATATCTTTAGGTGGTCTTACCACCCTCAAACTAATTTGAAGAGGTATAAGTGTTTCATCTTTAATTGTCCTTTTAGTTTTTGATTTCAGACTATAGACACATACAGACCATCGGTTGTTGTCCTATTATCTATTTAATTATCATTCCTCATGATTATGAGAAAACTCGCACATTGCAAACACATACATTATGTGTCCAACTGCGAGTACAACAACTTGATCATGGATCCAATCCATGATAATTTATTGGTTATTATTGAGTGTAGTTTTGAGTGACTTTAATGTAGGTTATCTGAAATAAGATAATTTGAATAAATACGTATTTAACTTTGATTTAGAATATTTATATCAAAGTTACCTTACCTTGTTAACTCTGAAAGTTTATTCCCTTATTCACTCTCAAAGTAAGAGATATACTTATCATTATATCTCAAGGAAGATATGGGATCTTTTATCTTATGTAACTCGGATAAAAAGAAGCAGGGACTTATTCTGCTTTGCGAGTCCAACTTGCATTTTCCAATTTGTTCTTTAACACTTGGGCCCATCACTCCTAAGGCAATGTTGACTCGTTGTTAATTGAACCAACCATCAATGGGAATAGCACTCAATGTGCGCAATCCAATATCGTCCTAATAATATGAGGACCCGATATTGGGGTCACTACACATACGGCCTTACTCTTTCGAGAAACAAAAAGCATAATATAGATGTGCTTGTATGCAGGAGATATCACTTCGAACAGGAGTCTCCTACATACAAACCCTTACGACAGAACCCTTCGCCTTAACGGAAGATCAGGGATGTCACTTATGTGATCCTCTATATCATGTTCAAATTCTAATTAATTATTATGAATCATATTTACATAATTAATTTTTCCAAGAGAAGTACTACTCTATTCATAATAGAGTGTTTAATTGTATATAATTAATTTAATCATATTAAATAAATCCAATTCAAACAACCAACAAACAATCTTGATTGATAGTTGAAGGATGGTATAATCTCAAAATATGTGCTATTCAAATTTTAATAATTAGAAAAATACCTCATGACCATTCAAGCATTATCATTTCCTTACCCGCTTTCATGTCTAGTATGCATAGTATGTGGGATAGACCGCTCACGGAGTAACCTGCTACCCCAATGATCTTTGACTAGACACCATATTCACCTCAGGTTAGGATAATGTGATTTGATCATATTATATTTGAGATGACATTCGGTCTTTCAACCGGAGTTATACCATATAATATTTATCAAAATTAGTTTGATTAATATTATAAGGGGATTTGCTAAAGAAATCCTCAATCCTATTCAAGTAACAATATTTGTTGAAAAGTTCATTATAACCAAATTGATCAAGATTAATTTTTTGAGAGAATGATCAAGATTAATTATCTTATCATATTGTTTATGGTCATTCAAAAATAATTATCATTATTAAATATTACACAAATATTTAACAACTAATTATTTCAAGATATTAACCATTAATTTCCATGAATAAATTGAATGGCAATCATAAGATTCTTGTTCAAATTTCTTAAGTTTCCTGTAGCAACAAATGTTTAAACAACTCTTGAGCAAATAAACTCTAAATCAAGAAAACTAAATTTCTTTGATTATCCCATTTGATTTTTAACAGAATTTAAGTGATAGACATGCATTTTTAGGTATTTCAAAGTTATAGTTATCTCTTTATTACGTTCTAAAAGACCATTCCCATAACAATGGACACATGTCTACTAAAACAGTTATAACTTGAGAAAACGGATTCCAAATCATGCAAACTCAAGTACTACGATTTTCTAATAAGATGTGGAATATAATTCAAGTGATAAGATTACGTTTTAAGCATTAAACAGGGTCAAAATGCACAAAACAGGGTTACATGAACAAGATGCGATAAAAGTCCGCATAACAAAAAATGCCCATGTCATCTTAGGTTTATGAATCATATCTGAAACCTCAGACCTATGTCTCTTATACCACTTGAAGATTATGGTAAGAACCTTAAGAGAATCATTGAAGAGTGGAGATCATATCATATGAGATCGGGAGTGACTAGTCATAATAGTTGCTCGGGGCAGCAGAATTTTAAATTTTAAAAACGATGAAACCACATGATCCGAGAACACTTCTTAGATCATTTCATCTAAACCACAAATGGGTATTAGGGTTACCTCTTAAAGCATGGTTTTGATCGAGTCTCTAAATGAAGAGACCTCATGTCTCAAGTTTGATCCAATTGAGGAGACGCATGTGAGCGCGTTGATGAAACACATGCTCCTCGTAATCCATGTCGGTGATCTAAGCAGTGAATCTTCTGATCTCATCTCATGAGATTAGACATCTGATCCATGAGCGTGATGCACCAAGGATCCACGAGTGTTCAAAGCGGCGTCACAATGGTGTGACGACAACGGCGGTCTCTCTAGGGTTTAGAGTGGATGGCAACTCAAAGGGGAGAGAGAGGGGACTGTGTAGAGAATGAGAGAGAGAGAGAGAGAGATTTTGCTATTCAAAATGTTGTGAAATGTAGAGTTAGGGTTACTCTTCTTATATAATATTTTTGGATTCCATGCATCCCAATCCACAAACAACACAAAATCAATGGTTTAGATTGATTTGTGTTTCTTTCAATGACCATGACTTTGTTGTAAAAATACAACAACAATTAATTAAATTAAATTAAATATATTTAATAATAATAATCAATATAAATTAATTTTAATTAAATCAATTTATATTGAAGAAATAAGAAGGAAGCTAGCCACCTTCCATAAGGGGGTGGATGGCCACAAGCCCTAATAGAACTTGGTGGTTGTCTCCCCTCCCTAATAGGAAGGAGTGTCCTTTCTGCTATTACATGGAATCTATTATTCCATGTATTTCTCCATGATTTGAAACAAAACTTGTTGTAACTTATTCATAAATAATTCATAGTTATTTTGTGAATATTGCAATCATGTCATAGAAAAAATGTGAATCATATTCACATACCCAAAATAATATGTAAATTGCATTTACAATTAAATGTCCAATGTGATTCCAATTCACACCAATATTTAAATTATAAATACATATTACAATTATCTCCCTCTAATATATGACAAATCATATTTATAATGTATATGATTAATGTTGATAGTGCTATCCACATTATTCATATACTTGATAATTAAATCATATTTAGTCATCTTGGATCTCTATTCTCATGTGCCTGAATAATATGAATCACATCCATATCATTCATTATAATTAATCACATTTAATTGTCCATTTTGCTCAATGCTCCTATACCCAATATTCCAATCATATTGCAATCACGCCATAGAAAAAAATGTGAATCATATTCACATACCTAAAATAATATGTAAATTGCATTTACAATTAAATGTCCAATGTTAATCTAATTCATACCAATCTTTAAATTATAAATACAAATTACAATTAGCTCTCTCTAATATATTTAAATCATATTTATAATATATATGATTAATGTTGATAGTGCTATCAACATTATTTATATCCTAGATAAATAAATCATATTTAATCATCTTGGATCTATATTCTCATGTACCCAAATAATATGAATCACATCCATATCATTCATTATAATTAAATCACATTTAATTGTCTATTTTACTCAATGCTCTGATACATTATAAATAATGAAATTATCTTTGAACTCTTTCAAGGTTAATGTGCTTCTCCATGGATACATGGAGATAAGGACGGGACAATTGTATGTTCAAAATCTAGTGACTTGGATATTGAGATCATATATCAAATCCACATCTCAGGGACCTTCCATAGATGTTTCGTTAAATAAAAGTTATAAACCTAATCTTCTCATTGCATCTGAATCATATTATGACCACTGTCCAACATTTGGACTAAGATTACATTACTTCTCCATGAGAGGAGTAATTAAAATCCAAACCTACTTCATCACTCCCTCAGAGTGGAAGCATCACGATTATACAATCATTTATTGATTACAACACCCTTAGGTATTCCTAATATATGTGCATCCTGCATACTGGAATATATAGAATAATCCGAAGTTTTGGATCCTATTTAGATTATCTCTTTCAGAATGTTACCATTAAGTTTCTCATTTGATCATTGGGAGTTGGTATCGATCATATATTTTCCAAAAGCATATATCATACTTAGGCATTGATCATATACTTTCCAAAAGTATATGTCAAACATATAAATTCAGTCAAGCTTCCGAAGTGAGATGACCTGCACAAAATTTGATCCCGATATATCATGAGTGAGTCATGTCTTCCGATAAAGTAATAAACATGTATGATCCCTTTGAGAGATATTGTATTACTCATATGCCCATGTATGCACACAAGTGTGTCAGTGTATAGACCTTGATTAGGCCATCAACCAATTGGTCTATCAAATTTACATACTCAGGCATATAATAACACATTTGTATCCGATCATGGGATGCATGTTTATATCGTGACAGCATAGGACATAGGTCTTTGGTTATATCGATCTTGTTAAGTCAACTGTTTGACCTAACTTATCTAACACCGCCGACTCTCTATTCCTATGTAGAGGACTTGCATCAAGAGGTTGCTTAGATATCAACCTATTAGATAAAGTATTTCCATCTCCTACTCAGGATGGAGATCATCTCTTAATAATCATTTGACAGTGCTTGATGAGTCCTAAATATAACTCTTTAGATATCCATTTCAAGCACCAGCCTCTATGATTCAACAATTGAATCAACAGTTGTATGATCGTCAAAATGGTCACGGTACATAACCTTAATTGTACTAAGGTATTTATTATGCAAATTATTTATTCTTCATTTCAGATCATGGAATTATGTTTGTAATAACATTTATTGCATAATGGCTCGTCGTGGGATCGTATGTCCAACAGTGTGAATGTGGGGTAAAGATGGAGAAATCACAAGGTGGTGTAACTTAGGTAAACCTAGAGAACAAAAGGGAGTCGGGAGTGGAACTGGAAGCCTGGGATCGAAGCTTGGAGCTTCGAGGTCTTCACTTGATGCAATCGTCAAGGCTGCAAAGCTCGAGTGGCACCTATTGGTGACTGTGACATGGACACCAATCGTGGATCTTATTGAAGGTTTAATCTCTATTGTTTCTTCATGTCTCTCTCTCTCACACACACACAGAGGAAGGATGAGGGATCTTGAAGGAGTACTTGCGTTAAATCGGATGGGGGCTCAACCACCATGCATCGCTTGGTTTTGTGAATGATTTCAGCAGTAAAAGGAGTTAGTTTCAATCACTGATGATTAATGAAGATAAGGTGGAGAACTAGGTATTGGTGGTTGGCTAATAATAGTGTCAAACATGATCTAAGTTGGTGAAAAACGAAAATATGGGAGTTGCTAAGTAATGGCCTGACAATTCAGGCTCACTGTCGATGAGGCGACTACTCAAACCTTCTCGTTAATCAACAATTAACCCACACAAATAATCAAGAAATTAAGACCAAGAGTTAAATTTTATTATACCCTACTAAGAATGTATAGTGGCAAGCAAGTAGGGGTCGATCACAGGAAGCAAAGGTGTTAAGCAGGCAAGATGAAAATCAAGCACCCAATATCCTTTCAAACACTTAGCCAAGTTGAGACATTTTTGTGTGTTTTGTATTTTTATTTTTTTATTTCAAACTTTTTATTTTTGTTGTTTTCTGATTTTGTATTTTCTTTTTATATTATATATTTTTTTATTTTCTTTTTCTTTTAATAAGGATATAAAACTATATAGCATATATATAAACAAAAGAAATGAGAGAGAGATAAAAATAGGTAAAAATATTCAAAATACAAGAACTAAAATGTTTTTGTGCTTTTTATATTTTCTAATATTTTCGTGATTTTACATTTTTTTTCTAATTTTTTCGTATTTGTAGAGTCAATAATACCAAAACAGTGAATAAAATAGTTAGCCGAAATTAAAATAGAGATGAAAAATATTAAACAGTGTCAAAGTTTCTCCAAATTAATTTTAAACTACAGTAACAAAATAGATAAAATGTAGGAACAAAAAACACAATTTTTAGATTTTTATGGATTTTATAAATTTTTATGAAGGTTTTTAGAGTTTCTATTTTTATGAGTTTTCTTTTATATTTTTTATTGATTTTCGGTCTGATGGTTAAAGATCAAAAACAACAAAATATAATTTTTTTTGAAATTTTTCAAAAAAAATTTATAATTTTTATGTATTTTCTAACGCAGACAGAGATTAAAATGCAAGTTTTTTTTATAAATATTAAAATGCTGCAAAAATGCAAAATAAAAATATGGCATATAGAGCAATGCAACAGGTAGCTATGATATTTTTTGGGGTTTTTTAGAGGTTTATATATGCATGAAATAAATAGATACAACAAAGAGAAACTACACTACTAGCAAAGGCATTTTTATAAATATCATAACTACAGGGGCCAAAGTGTAAATTTCTCAAAAATATACAACTTAAGCAAAAAGTTAATGGACTGAATGCAAATACGCAAAGTTGCAAGGTCTATCCTGCAAATATCCCAAAATCACATGTATCAACACGTGTACCCCTAGCCAGGACCAAAATGTAATATAACAAAACTTCAGGGGCTAACATGCAAGATATCCCAAGATATATAATTGTATACAAATGTTTCAGACTTAATGGAAATACAAAAATGCCCATGGGTCAAGCTGCAAAATCGCCCCCCTCATGTAAACTATCACGTGAGGTGACATGGCCTGGACTAATATGCAATTAATCCAAGTCTAGGGGCCTTAATGCAAATATTACAAAACTTAAAGAACGGTCGAGGAAAGTTTGAGTTTTAATTATTAAATACAAAAATAGGCGAGGTTCGGGGTGTAAAATACCCAAGCTAAGGAGGATCCAACGGCGCCAGATGATTCACTTAAGACACACGGAGCACGAGGGAGCCCGATGACGGTTCGTGATCCAACGGTTGTGATTAGGTGATTCTCGATGCCATCGACGACTAAGGATGAATCAATCAGACGGCAGTTGCAGATCTGGGCAGAAAGATCTGACGGCAGAGAAGCTATCGGGAAGAACAGGGAAGAACGCCGGCAAGCTGAGCTTCCCTGCCCTCGATTCTCCTCCTCTATGGATCCTGGTGATTCCAAAATGGTCGCGGGAGTTCCTGTAGGATTCCTTTAGATGCTGGAAGCAACAAAAGGCGTCGGGGTGGACCGGTGCGCTCGCAAGGAGGTGGCGGAGCTGGGGGATGAAGGATCTCCGGCGAATGACCAAGCTTTGCTCCAGGCGATGCTTTGACCTCTATACCTTCAAGAAAGAGTGAAGGAGTCGAGGGCAAAGTGCCTCGACTCCGTAGGGGGGTGGAATGGGTTGGGAGAGTGCCTGGTGATGATCGGCGGTGGCCGGGAGAACCCAAAGTCCATTCGTGCTCGGTGGATGTGATTTCATGACGATTTAGATGAGATCGATGATCGAGTTTTGCTAAGTTTGACTACTGATCCTAAGGAACTCAAAGGATATAAAAGAGAAGAGAGACAACTCACCAAGGTGGCGCCACCAGCTAGCTTCGATGGCTCAACTCCGGTGAGCTAGATCTGCTCAATTCAACACCTCCACGATCTCCCGAAGGGCTCAATCGATTCCTGCTGTCACCAGGAAGGTTGCCGAGGTCCTAGGCCTAGGTTTCGATGGTGGAAGAGTGATCACAGGTCAAAGGAAGGTTGGGGGTCATTTTTATGTGGTTTGACGGGTGTCTACCAAGAACGATGGATAGCAGGAGCAACAACGATCCAAAGATCGAAAAAACACAAAGGTGTGTATCACCATTGAACGAGGTGCAAAAGTAAAGAAGAAACAGATGCAAAACGATGAAAGATTTGGTTTACAAAAAATCGTGAATCTCAGCAAAATCGAGGTTCTGAAGGTGAACAGGGCACGGGTCAGAGAGTTGACCCACGATCAACTCTCAAGCCTCCCTGGTTGGTCCACGTGGACCAACCAGGAAAATCCTGCAAAAAATGTTTTGTAAATTCATTTTAAAATAATAAATGATTTAATTAATTTTAGATCATTAAATAAAAAATGTTTATTATTTTTTTAGTTATTTTATAGTGATTTTTATTTATTTTTTTCGAGGTTTAAAATTACAAGTGGCCTTTTAGGGGCTATATACAGGTATATTCAACTTTTTATTTTAATATTTTATTTTTATTTTGTATATTTAATTTATTATTTTGGTTTATTATTTTATATATTTATAACTAAATTTTATACACTAAAATATATTTTTATTTTATTTTTCTGATGTATTATATACAATTAAATAAATAATTGTATTTATTCTATGGGTATAGATATAGGTATTTCGACTATATGCTTTATGCAAGTATTTTATTTTTGTGTTTTATTTATGTTTCTTTATTACTATTTTTAATATACACAAATATTATAAATAATATTTACAAAATTATAAAAATATAAAATTACAAAATAATGAATAGTAAATAAAATGAATATTTTAATCGGTATAGTTATACAAGAGGGGTCCAAAACTCAACTTTCAAACTGTAACTCCAAAAAATATGAAACCACCTTCATTAAATAGCTTATTAAAAGTTATATACATTTAAAAGTGATTTGTATACATTTCAAGTTTTTATTTGAGAGATACATGTCTGGGAAGTTGGGCTTCTAGAAACTTCTTTAGATCATAACTTTTTATCTGTACACTATTTTTGTGTGAAATCAATTTTGTATTTTTCTATATTTAATTATGTACAACCTTCATGTACAAAGTTTATTTATTTGAAGTATAAAAAGAGGAACTAAAAATAGGTTCCAAAATGAATAAAGAATGAATTAAATAAAATGGGTTTTTATGGTATTTTGGCCCTTATCTGCCCCTACTTTATTCCTTGTCGACCTAGTCATTGAGATGCCTAGGTCTCGGGATTTTGGGTCATAAAATATTTTCAATATTTTATTTAATTCTTTTCTTTTCTTTATTCTATAATTTTGGCTTTAAACCTCGTATTTTATACATTATTTACACAATGATGCATGGATGATAAAATGCCTAAATTAAGCATAATTACATGCATTTGCTATGGTTTTTAAGGCCAAAATGATAGAATAAAGATGATGAAACGGACATTCATCATCCCTCTATACTTGCCTTTGCTAGTCCCTAGCAAACACTTATGCAATAAGTGTAGAAAAGAAAAACAAAGAAAAGAAAAAGAAGAAAATTGGATTAAGTTTAATTATCAAACTTGTCCTTACAAAATCAACATTTGGAGCTTAAGTCGGACCTGTGAAATTTTAGTGCGGGCAGAACCTTAATGAGAATCGGATTTGAAATCCAATAGCCTTCGAGAATCCCAAAATCCTGCTCAAGTCTCCTCAATAGCCAGGTCGGAATACTTCAACTCATACGCAAACCGTTATGACTATGAATCTGACTTGTACAGTATAATTGATGGTGGCTTTCCCCAACTGAAATGACAAAGAGACTGACTTCTTTAATATGACAACCCATTGATTTCCCAATCCAATAACTCATTCCTCAAGGAGCAGGGTATTCCCTTTTAAGTTCAAGTGACAACCAGCTCAAGAAGAGGGGGTGAAGAGAAGAATGGATAGTAGCCAATGTAGCTACCTATCCTAGGATGTAAGACCAGTGTCGTCAAGTCATCCAGCTGCACCCTCACATGATTTGACTTTGAAGCTCAAGCTTGCTTATTGACTATACAAATATATACACTCCAGCGGGCATTTTTATTTTTGTATAGGCCTATACACTTTTTTGGAGTTTTTGCTTTTTGCTTTTTTTGGAATACTATTCACAGCAACATTTACATAAGGAATTTTTCCTCTTGAGCCAGTAGATTATCCCTCTTTTGAAGGTTTATTGCAACCCACACTCTTCTGTCTTCAAAACTTATCATCACCGGATGAGTTGGGGTGCACTTCCCTCCCTAGAGGAGGACAAATGTTTCTACCTGTATGCGTCTCATACTGGCAAATCCAACCCCCTCACCACTCCAAATGAGTTGAGCCAAGTGAAAGGTGTAGGTATCCAAGTTAGGTCATTAACAACAAGAGTTGTGTGTGTGCTCCAAAATACTCTATGTATGCAGTCAAGAATCCATTGAACCAAGTCTCGTGGCCCTCAAAGAATTAAGTCTACTAGACCTAAAGTACCTCAATTCCAGCTCCTATAAGGTTCCTGTTAATTAGGTAGATTTAAGGTCCAACCAAGCTCCAATCTTCGGATTTCACTTAGACTTGTTCAACAATCAAACTCAATCCAAAAAATGCTAATGCTATGCAAATGCTATGCAACAAATATTTTTGTGATGCAATTTTCAAATATTTTGAACTTTTTATGATTTTTGAAAAGATGATGCATGTGCATTTTTTTGGTTTTTAAAAAAGATTTTTCAAATGTTTGTGGTATTTTAATTTGTAAATGTTTTGGGAGTTTTTGAAAATAAAAGATTTTGGCTAAAAACTGGGTACAAATATTTACACAAGAAGTATATCTTATATTTACAAGAAGTGGATTTTAAGAATTTACATGGGTAAGTGATCAATTTTATAGGTATATACAATAAAGAATTTTAGGTGAGATGTATATGTTCCTTAAATTTATTTGAAAAAGCTTTTGTAAACAATTTGAAAACTATAGTCCAAAATAATTTTTACAAAGAATTTTACAAAAATGTACACACATTTGAAAAAAAATTGCAAAGGTTTTCCGAACACTATATATAGATTTTTCAATCATTTTTGCAACCATTTTTCAAACATTTGCAAATAGTTTTTCAAACTTTTTATTTCACACTATGAAAATAATCTTTCAGACAAAATGTTTTACAAAGGTTGAAATATGTAACAAAATGTTTTCCAAATAGTTTTCAAAAGATTTTTTACAAAGATTTTCAAACTATTTTTTAAATATTTTGAAAAAAAAAACATTTTCACCTGATTTATTAATCAATATATACAAAAAAGAATTTGAGGAATAATTACATCATTTTATTAAGGTTTTAATGAATTTTAATAGTATAATTAGCTATAGTTATTAAGAAAAATACAATTTATGGCTAAAGTATATACAGAGTATATACAACCCCATATACTTAGCTTGAGCTATGTCCTCATAGATCAGAGAGAAAAAGAGAAGACATAACATGTATTGAGTATAGAGAAGTCTAAAGAATAAACGAATGGAGAAATGAATGAATGAATGAATAAGAAGTTGAACGTCCCCCTATACTTAGTATCAAATAATTCTTAGTATAACAGCCTGTACATAAAGCAGGAAGGGTCAAGGGTGGGAATGAACAGATCGAACTCAGACTGTCTCCCCTTATACTTAGGGTAAGATATCCCTAAGTATAGACAAGAAGAGGAGACAGTGGAGAGGATCAAAGAATAGAAGAAATCGAGGTGCACACCCCCCTATACTTAGGACAAAGTACGTCCTAAGTATAGAAGACTGACGAAAAAGGGCGACACATTTCGGATAGATAAAGAAAATATAAAAGAAAAAGAAGAAAAGAGATCGAAGAAGGAATATGAACGACTTGGGATGCACATCCCCCCTATACTTAGGATAAAGTGCATCCTAAGTGTAGCAATGATGAAGGGAATGACAACTTGTCGGTAGAATAAGATAGGAGAGAGGGAAAAGAAGAAAAGTCATCCAAAAATGTTTTGCTCTGCTTTGTCTTCTACTGCCACTTCAGAAGTATTAAGTTCATCCTCATACATCACTTGAATAGAGTCAACGACAGACATAAATGTATCATGTTCATGGTAAGGCTTCAGAAGCAGTCCATTGACTACAAATGGTTGTGCATCAACTGAAAAACTAGATATCAGTATGCTCCCGTTGTCACGCCCCTACCTTACTAGAAACAGCCCAGTCCACTTGCTCTTCAATTTTCTTAGAAAGATCTTTAATTTCGCATCAAACAACCACACCTTCTGACCTTGCTCGAAGGACTTGCGGTGGATATGCTTGTCATGCCATGTTTTGACATTTTCCTTGTACATCAGGCTGTTGTCATATGCATAGTATCTGAATTCCAATGATCGGTTCAGATCCAATTTTGTATTCTTCTCAGCTTTCTCAGAATCCAAATTACAAATGTTAATTGCCCATAAAGATTTGTGAATCAATTCAACAGGCAGATAACATGGCTGGCCATACACAAGGCAGTAGGGAGACATTCCCAAGGGTCACTTGTACACGATTCTGTATGCCCAAAGAACTGAACCAAGTAGCTGAGACCAGTTCTTGCGATCCGGACACACAAGCTTCTGTAAAATTGTCTTGATCTCCTTGTTTGAACATTTAGCTAGGCCATTGGATTGTGGGTGATAAGGTGAAGCAATACGATGTTTAATGCAGAACTCTTGAGTCAGCTTCTTCATCTCTCTGTTTATAAAATAAATACCACCCTCAGATATTAGAATCTTGGGGATCTTGAACCATGCTATGATGTGATCTCTCAAAAATCGACAGACAGTCCTATTATCGACGGTTCGGGTGGGGATAACCTCCACCCAGCGACTCACATAGTCGACAGCAAGTAGAATGTATTCATAGCCCTTGTTGTTGGGAAATGGGCCCATAAAGTCGATGTCCCATGCATCGAAGACATCTGATATCTGAATGAATTTTAGAGGCATCGTGTCTCTCATTCTGAAGGTTCCGCCCATCTTCTGACAGTCAGTGCAGCACTTGACATAATCTTCTGCATCCTTGAATAATGTAGGACACCAAAGACCACCATGAAGAACTTTTGATGTCGTTCGTCTGCCTGAATGATATCCTTCGGAGTCTTGATCATGGCACAAGGTGAGGACACTTGGAACTTCGTCTTTAGTAATGCACCTCCTCTAGATACAGTCTGCCCCCTCACGAAACAGATATGGATCCTCCCACTGGTAGAAATAGATTTTTGACAAAAATTTGTCTATTTTCAACTTCGACCAATCCTGTGGGATTCTCTTGGTCATGAGATAATTCAGAATATCTGCATACCACAAAAGCGAGATGATTGATAGAATTGCCTTGTTTGGATAGGTCTCTGTGATTGGTTGTTGGCTTAGCTCAGGAGATTCTGATTCAGGAAGCCTAGATAAATGGTCGGCCACCACATTCTTTACCCTAGGTTTATCTCTGATTTCAAGGTCAAATTCCTGGAGGAGAAGGATCCACCGGATAATACGTGGTTTAGCATCCTTCTTCTGTTGTAAGTACCGGATGGCCGAATGATATGTGTAGACGATTACTTTAGTTTCGAGGAGATAGGATCTGAACTTTTCCAAGGCAAAGACTGCCGCTAGAAGCTCCTTTCCGGTGATCGTGTAATTTTACTGGGCTTCATCAAGCGTTCAACTAGTGTAGTGAATTGCAAATGGTACATTATCTTTCCTCTATCTGAGTACAGCACCAATGGTGTAATCTGACGCATCGGTCATTATCTCAAAAGGCAGAGTCCAGATTGGTGGTTGCAAGATAGACGCATGAGTGATAAGTTCTTTCAGCTGATGGAAGGCAAGGATCACACGGTCATCTACAATGATATCATTCTTCTTGCCGAGCAACTCAGTTAGAGGTCTAGCCAATTCACTGAAATCTTTAATGAATCATTGGTAAAAACCCACGTGTCCCAAAAATGACCTAACTTGCTCGATTGTTATAGGTGGCTCGAGTTTAGAAATCACCTCCGCCTTGGTTGGGTCAACCTACATGCCACGTTTAGAAACAACGTGACCCAGCACAATTCCTTCTGTCACCATGAAATTGCTCTTTTCCCACGAGAGCACCAGATTTTCTTTGCAGCACCTCCATAAGACTCAGTCTAACTAATCAAGACATTGATCGAAGGAGTTCCCGTAGAACGAACAATCATCCATAAAGACCTCAAGAAAGTTTCCCATCATATCAGCAAAGACTGCGAGCATACACCTGAGGCTGGCATGAGGTTGACAGAAGACCCGTTGTCGAGCAATGTGTGTTCAAACTCCTGATTAAACATCTGACAACGCACAAGAGGCGCTCCCATATCCGGCTTCTTATCTGGGAGGTTGCTAATGGCATTAGTTGTGGCCATTGTGAGGATGTGCATTTTGGACTTGTCACCCTTATTTATGGAGTTATAAGGGTGAGGCATGCGCTTGGTCGTGCATGCATCTTTCAATCCTTTCTTCACGGCAAGCTTGTACTCTAGAGCTTTCATCAATGGCATGTTCAAGACCAGATTTTGGATAATCTCAATGATGGCATGGTCGAACAAAGTATTTTTCAAATTTTTCAATTTTTTGTGTTTTTTCATTGCTTTTGGAAAAGGAATATTTACAGAATCTCGAACAATGTCATTCAAAACAGTGTCTGTAATGTTGTCTATAGGTAGATGGCAAAATGGAATGGAATCATCTACAATGTGTGGACCAAAAACTGCAGGCTCGACTTCTGGTGCTGGCGTTGGACTCGCTGCAGGTGCAAGATTCCTCATGTCAGGAGCCGGTTCTGGGGCAGGTGCGGGCATCTCCAATGCTAGCCTATATCCACCGAAGCTGATGTTATCGTTTTTGTATTTTGTTGTTTTCTTCATTTTTTGTTATTTTATGGTTGGCGATGCTGCTCCAAAAATGCTTCTTGACCTTTGTATTGGTTGGACTCATGATTCCCCTTCAAATGCAATATGCTTTCCCTTCACTGGCGTCGATGGTTGGAGTGTACTACCGCTCCTGAGAGTAACAACATTAAATAAAAAGCAATTTAATTCACCTGAATCGGGTTGGACACTACCGGCTACCCGCTCCTTGTGTCAGAAATTGTTCGGGTTGGCTTCAACTTGAGCAGGGATGGTTGCTTTCGTAGACATCATGTCATCGATCTTCTAGTTCATCTTAGCCATATTTTTCATCAACTACTCAAGGCAAGCAAGGGCCTGGTTAACCGGCACAATCTCAGAAGATTCCCCTTGATGGGGCCTAGGATGCAGATGTAAAGGGTGATACTGTGACTCATATCCTGGTGAAACCTGGTGAGGAGGGTTAGAGGAATACTGTGAATTCTGCTGATGGTACTGGGCAGCCAGTTGCTGATGATACCCTTGGCCGTGATATCTGGACTGTTGAGGACCGTTCTGATAGTTCTGCCTCTAGATGTTGCTCTGAGACAGAGGTCGATGGTGATACGAGGGTTGGAAGGGTCTCCCACATTGTTGCTGGAGATAGAACATGTTGCTCATGTTCTGACCCAGAGAATGTCTCTGAGGACGGGTCAGTTGCGCTTCATTATTCCATACACAATTGATTTCTTGAATTAGCGGTGGGTGGAGAGAACTACTCTGGGTATGCTGGCTGGGACTCTGGCTGATATATGACCATCTGTGTTTGGGGCTACAGGGGTTGCTCTGGAACCTACATGTAATAAACATGCTGAATAGGCTGGGGCTATAGTGGAGTCAACTAAGTTGCTTGATTCAGTGAAGGATCCTTCTTCTCAGTGGACGGTTCGGCAGCGCGGACATAGAGTTGGAGATGTTGGCATTCCAGGCTCGAACGAGTTGTTCCAGGTACCGGGAGATCAGATCGAGCTTGTCCAAGTCTTGGGTTCTTTTCTCAATCATTGATAGTTTTTCGAGGTCTTGAGACCTCTTATCGTTGATATCTACCTTAAACAGGTGGCTCTCGATGATGCTTAGGTTGGAGCTCTCATCCCTGTCTTCGGTATGAGTAGCCATGTTCACGGGCATGCTGATGGAGTCTGGCAGCTTCATGTATGCACATGACGAGGATTGAGCGGCTTCTTCTTCAGCCATCTCCTCGAAGATGTTCCACACCACATCCTCGTCCTTGTTAAAATGTGACCCACCGCAAGTGGCATCAACAAGCTTTTGGCTTTCAAGTGTCAGCTCGCCAAAGAAGTATTGTACAAGACTGGTCTTTGGAATCTTGTGGTGGGGACACTTTTCCTGGAGATCTTTGAATCTTTCCCACACTTCATGGATAGTTTCGTGGGGCTGCTGACAAAAACTGGAGATACGGGCATGCATCTGATTCAAACGACCACGAGTGTAGAATTTGTGGAGAAATGCATACTTGAGCTCCTCCCAGGTTGTGACTACCTTTCCCAACTGGTCGACCCAGTATAAGGCCTTATCTTGGAGGCTGAAGGGAAAGGCGGTCATCTTGACTACCCCCAATGGAATACCAGGGTAGTGAGCAGTAGCACATATGCGGCGAACTTGTTGAGATGGATATATGGTTCCTCAGTGGTGTTCCCATGGAATGTCGAAAGCAGAGACAGAAATTGCGGCTTGAGCTCAAAGTGGGCGTGAATCTGTTGGATTTGTATCCACTCGGTGATATGGCCCGCTCCAGGATTGTATGATTGCTTCACAGTTGGCTTCGGCTGCAGGGGTTCTGCATCCATTCTATCAAACTCGGGTTTTCCTACTGAAAGTTCATCTCCAGCACCTCCAAAGTTGAACTCTTGGTCAGGATTCGGCTCATCCTCTCTGCGGCCATCTCTTGTATAATCCCTCCTCCTCAGATCATTTAACATGTCTTGGAAGGCGGTCTGGGCCATGGCTTGATTGGTCAATTGCTGTTGAATTGCTTGTATGGATGCAAGTAGCTAGCTATTGACATCATTCTACGTGGTATACTGCCCTTCCCCAAGGTTGACTTCTGTTTTAAGTTGGGGATGCGGTCCCTTTTCTCTTCCACTGGCCATCTCAGATTCTGCTTGATTTTCTGACTCGAAGTCGAGAACTTGGTCTGCACATGGAAGAATGCCTCGATCAGTCTGAATTGCAGCACCAAATGGAGAAAATTGTTCTGTGTCAAGGTCAACACAGAAATTTGTTAAGGATGGCGAGGTGTAGGGAGTGAAATCAATGGCCATCCAAAACGGACATAGTTCGGGACAAGAGTGATCCCTATTTATTGAGGAAAATGGGGAGTTTGGATATCAGTTCATGGAGTTCGAACCGGGTTCTTTGGAATCGCCCTGAATTATTGAAGAAGCTGAGCGGATGGAACCGATGCGGGTGTCGACAGAGTCTCGACTAAACTGTCCATTTGTCGCCATCTTGAAGGTCAAGAGGAAGATTGATGTGGATGAATGATACGAAGGTCAACGAGAAACAAAAGGAGCGTAAAACAATAGAAGGCTCACAATGAGCAAGGGTCAAATGGAAGGAGAGCGAAAATGCGTAAAGGCACGATATTTTTTATCTTGACCTTAATAAGACTAATCAATCAAACCTCAAAGCAATGGATTCACCAACTCGACCCGTAAATCTGTGAAGGTTCGGCAATTGTCTTTGTTGTTTTTAGATTTGAATTCAGGCAATCTATCTTGTCACGAGTCCTTAGAGTGCTACACCTATAGGAGAGAGAGTAATGATGGAAAAGTATCTCGTACTTGTCCTCCTCCTTTGTAACCTATAGTCTGCACTTTTTGAGGTCTTTGTAACCCTTCCTGGATCCCTACTCAGCCAAAGAAATAGAGGGAGGAAGCTGATAGGTGAAACCAATACTTCTGAATTCGCTCACAACGGATTCACCCATGAGCGTGCAAGAACCTAGTCGGATGCAAAACGATGAGACAGACAGCTCTGTGAAGGCATGGCCTATGCTCGATACTTCAGAATAGGTCGATGCTCTACACAACAAAGAGCACCATTGCCAACCAAGCCCTAATAGTCCATGTATGATAGAAGCGCCAATACTTCAGAAATCCAAGCGATACACAAGGCAGCCACTAGACTGGGTTTTGGTCATTAATCCTTATGAAGCCACTCAACTCACTGGGAAGGAAACCTTCCAATGCAACCTGAAAACAAGTGAGGGCTTTGCTCACCCCAAGGCAATGAGTCCAATTAATCAATTTTATTTAGGTCAAGTATTTTTAACAGTCCCTTTTTTATTTTTTTTGTTATTACTTGTTTTAAGTAGGTTCAATACAAGCGCCTATTGATTTTGCATTTTCTTTGATTCCTACTTGATCCAAAGCAGAGGGAGAAGGTCGGCAAAGCAATGCAAGGAAACACTAAGATGGAACTCTCACCTTAGTACCTAAATGATGAATGCTCAGTTATAAGACTTACAGTGCTTCCCAACTCTTTCCATGTGGGATGCAAAATAGGAATTTATAAACCTATACTAAATGTTGATATGCACATAGAAATCGTCCTTAGCAGGCAATTGCTAACGTGAAGAACCAAATGCCAAGCACACAAAGTGAAACCTAAAGTCCGATCTTGGATCCTCCTCGGTGCCCACCACAATGGGTCCTGCAATCGTTGTATGGAGAGCTCTCACGGCGCACGATTTCAAACAAAGTGTCAAGCAATTAGTTAATTCTAAGTCCAAACATGAAGATCATATGTGCATGCAATGGTTATTAGGTGTTTTGCCTTAGATTACACAATCAAGCATGCCTAAAGACCAAGGTCTCATTTCACAAAATAAAGAAAACCAAAATCGGGAAATAAAATAAAACAAAGCAATGAAATCCGTCAAAAAACTACGGTGAGCCTCCAAGTGAACAGATACTTGGAAATTGGGCCCGAGTGTCCAAACTGTATTATTACAAATTAATAGACAAATAAATATCTCTCTCTCATGAAAAATCAACCTAAACTATCATCTTTCTCTCTCAAGAGCCTCCTGCTCTCTCCTGCCGGCTAGGGTAGAATAGCCGACTTTGTTTCCCAAGGCTGCGTAGAATCACCTAGGCGATCCTCCTCGGTTCATGGTCCCTCGCAAGAAGACAAGAAAGAGATGTCAGACGGTTCAATTAATGATCAAATAGAAAGATATAATCAAAAAAAGCAAAGCAAGTAAAAAGATAAAGGTCTACTCTACAAGTCGATGCTCTCCGGCAACGGCGCCATTTGAAAAACGAAAAGATGGACGTCACTAAGTAATGGCTTGACAATTTAGGCTCACTATCGCTGAGGCGACTACTCAAACCTTCTCGTTGATCAACAATTAACCGACACAAATAATCAAGCAATTAAGAGCAAGATTTAAACTTCATTATACCCTACTAAGAATGTATAGTGGCAAGCAAGTAGGGGTCGATCACAGGAAGCAAAGGTGTTAAGCAGGCAAGATGAAAATCAAGCACCCAATATCCATTCAAACAATTAACCAAGTTGAGACTTTTTTGTGGGTTTTATTTTATTTTATTTTTTTGATTTCAAACTTTTTGATTTTTTATTTTTTGATTTTGTATTTTCTTTTTATATTTTATATTTTTTATATTTTCTCTTTATTTAATAAGGATATAAAACTATATAGGATATATATAAACAAGACAGCTGAGAGAGATCATAATAGGTAAAAATATTCAAAATACAGGAAATAAAATGTTTTTGTGCTTTTTGCATTTTTCTAATGCTTTATGATTTTACTGTATTTTTGCTAATTTTTTTGTATTGTTAAAGTCAATAATACTCAAAACAGTGAATAAAATAATTAGCTGAAATTAAAATGGATATGAAAAATAACAGATAGTGTCAAAAATTCTCCAAATTAATTTTAAACTACAGATAATAAAATAGAAAAAATTAGGAATGGAAAACACAATTTTTATATATTTATGGATTTTATAAATTTTTATGAAGGTTTTTAGAGTTTCTCTATTTTTATGTATTTTTTAGTGATTTTCGATTTGAAGGTTAATGATGCAAAAACACACAAAATATATTTTTTTGGAATTTGTCAAAAATGTTTTATAATTTTTACATATTTCTAACACAAATAGAGATGAAAATGCAAGTTTTTTATTTTTATAAATGTTAAAATGCTGCAAAAATGCAAAATAAAAACATGGCATGATAGAGAAATGCAACAGGCAGCTATGATATTTTTTTGGGTTTTTTAGAGGTTTATATATGCATGAAATAAATAGATACAACAAAGAGAAACTACACTACTAGCAAGGGCATTTTTGTAAATATCATAATAATAGGGGACAAAGTGTAAATTTCCCAGAAATATACAACTTAAGAAAAAAGTTAATGGACTGAATGCAAATATGCAAAGCTGTGAGGTCTGTCCTGCAAATATCCCAAAATCATATGTATCAACACGTGTGCCCCTAGCAAGGACCAAAATGTAATATAATAATACTCCAGGGGCTAATTTGCAAGATATCCCAAGATATATAACTATATACAAATGTTTTAGACTTAATGGAAATACAAAAATGCCCAGGGGTCAAGCTGCAAAATTGCCCCCTCACGTGAATCGTCACGTGTGGCCTGGACTAATACGCAATTAAACCAAGTCTAGGGGCCACAATGTAAATATTACAAAACTTAAAGAACGACTAAGGAAAGTTTGAGTTTTAATATTCAAATACAAAAATAGGCGAGGGTCGGAGTATAAAATACCTACACTAAGGCGGATCCAACGGGCCAGATGATTCACCTAAGACACGCGGCAGCACGAGGGGGGCCGATGACAGTTCACAATCCAATGGCTACGATTAGGTGATTCTCAATGCGAACGACGACCAAGGATGAATTAATTGGATGACAGCTGCAGATCTAGGCGACGGAGAAAGATCCGACGGTAGAGAAGCTATCGGAAAGAACGGGGAAGAACGCCAACGAACTGAGCTTCCCCGCCCCCGATCCTCCTCCCTCGTGGATTCTGATGATTCCAAAATGGCTGTGAGAGTTCATGTAGGCTTACTCTAGATGCTGAAAGCAACAAAAGGTGCCGGGGTGGGCCGACGCGCTCGCACGGAGGTGGCGGAGTTGAGGGCAAACTTTGCTCCAGGCGATGCTTTGACCTCTATACATGCAAGAAAGAGTGAAGGAGTTGAGGGCAAAGTGCCTCAACTCTGTAGGAGGATGGAATGTGCTGAGATGAGTGTCTGGTGCTGATTGGTTGTGGCCGGGAGAACCCAAAGTCCAGCCGTGCACGGTGGATGTGATTTCTTGGCGATTTAGATTAGATCGATGATCAAGTTTGCTAAGTATGAATATTGATGTCCTAAGGAACTCAAAGGATATAAAAGAGAAGAGAGAAAACTCACCAAGGTGGCCCCAACGGTTAGCTCCGGCAGCTCAACTCCGACGAGTTGGATCTGCTCAATTCGACACCTCCACGACCTCCCAAAGGGCCCAATCGATTCATGTTGTCACCAGGAAGGTTATTGAGGTCCTAGGTCTAGGTTTGGATGGTGGAAGAGTGATCAGAGGTCAAAGAAAGGTTGGGGGTCATTTTAATGTGGTTTGACGGGTGGTTCCCAAGAACGATGGATAGCAGGAGCAGCAGCGATCCAAAGATCGAAAAAACATAAGGGTGTGCATCACCATTGAACGAGGTGCAAAAGTGAAGAAGAAATCGACGCAAAACGATGAAAGATGTGGTCTACAAAAAATCGTGAATCTCAGCAAAATTGAGGTTCTGATTGTAAACAAGGGGCGGGTCAGAGAGTTGACCCTCGGTCAACTCTTAGGCCTCCCTGGATGGTCCACTTGGACCAACCTGGAAAATCCTGCAAAAAAAGTTTTGCAAATTCATTTAAAAATAATAAATGATTTAATTAATTTTAGATCATAAAATAAAAATTGTTTATTATTTTATTAAGTATTTTATAGTGATTTTTATATTTTTTCTGAGGTTTAAAATTACAAGTTACCTTTTAGGGGCTATATACAGGTATATTCATCTATATATTTTACTATTTTATTTTTATTTTGTATATTTAATTTTATTATTTTGGTTTTTTTATATATTTATAAATAAATTTTATATACTGAAATATATTTTTATTTTATTTTTCTGATGTCTTATATACAATTAAATAAATAGTTGTATTTATTTTATAGGTATAGATATAGGTATTTCATCTATATTCTTAATGCAAATATTTTATATTGTGCTTTATTTATGTTTTTTATTCTTTTTTTTAATACACACAAATATTATAAATAATATTTATAAAATTATAAAAATATAAAATTACAAAAATAATGAATAATAAGTAAAATGAATATTTTAATCGATATAGCTATATAAGAGGGGTCCAAAACTCAACTTTCAAATCGTAACTGGGAAAAATATGAAACCACCTTAATTAAATAGATTATTAAAAGTTATATACAATTAAAGGTGATTTTGATACATTTCAAGTTTTTATTTGAGAGATACAGGTCTGGGAAGTTGGGATTCTGGAAACTTATTCAGATCATAACTTTTTATCTGTACATTATTTTTGTGTGAAATCAATTTCGTATTTTTATATATTTATGTACAATGTTTCTTTATTTGAATTATAAAAAGTGGAACTAAAAATAGATCCCAAAATAAATAAAGAATGAATTAAATAAAAGTGATTTTAATTATATTTTGGCCCTTATCTCCCCCTTCTTTATTCCTTGTCGACCTAGTCATCGAGATGCCTAGGCTCAGAGTTTCGTGTAATAAAATAATTACAACATTTTATTATTTTTCTTTTCTTTTCTTTATTCTATAATTTTGGCTTTAAAACCCGTATTTTATACACTATTTACACAATGATGCATGGATGATAAAATACCTAAATTAAACCTAATTACATGCATTTGCAAGGGTTTTAAGGTCAAAATTATAGAATAAAGATGATGAAACGGAGATTCATCAGTTGGTACTAAAGATAGGAGGAATGAGCCAATAAAAAATTAAAGAAATTATGAAAATAAAGCTAAAAAATAAAATAGTAAATAAGGTCAAATCAAAAAGTGTTCTACATAAAAGTTGTGGATTTTCTTAAGATTTATACAACTTGCATGTGCAACTCAAACCCAAAATACATCATATATATTATTTTATTTTTGTATGAAAATCTATGAATATAAAAATACTTATTTTAATTGTTTTTTATATTTTCTATTTTAAATAATATTTAATATATAATATATTATTTACAATATTAGAATAATTTTATGGGATTATAAGTATGTAAGTAAACACATAAAATATAGAGAACAATATACATATAAATATAATAATTAGATACTTTATTTATTTACAAGAATTAGCCTTATTTTTTTACAAAGTGTATTATGGTAATTGTATTTAGTTAATTATAAAATCAATTGAATAGTCCAAGATAGAGGGTTAAAGAATCAATTTGATGAATCTGAGATTCATTACCCTCATATACGTAGACCTTGTTATTTCTTGAGCAATAAAGAATGAATAAGTAAGTTAGATCCCTTGATGTGCATGTGAAATACAAGACTTAAAATTATGGATACAAGTTTCATGTAACTGTTGAAATGTAAGCTTAATCAAGTCTCACTCAAAATGAACTTAACTAACTAGCTATCAGGCTAGTTGTGTACATATATATATATATATATAAAGTGAGGCCTCACCACTTTTATGGTGAACCATTAATATGCTTTTAGATCATAATCGCACAGTTGAGATTAAATGGGGATTGATGCTAATTTTTATTGATGAAAAATCCAGTTTCATTATTGTTACATTCTGAAAATAGAATGTGACAAGCTAGATCCATATTTTATCTCCACTTCCCATTCTATCTCTCACCCCCACTCTCTCACATGACTTCGCATTCGATGTCTGGACATCAAGTCCCTCTCATTCTCACTAGGGTTCTTCCTAAACCCATCACCATTGTCGAGTTGCATCGAGAGAGGAGGCACGCGTATGCTGGAACCACATGGAGGGGCTCGATGGACAGATACATAGTTCCTCCCAGACCTCCTCCTCCCCGAGCATTGGTGGCTCGGTTCATTTGCATATCATACATATGGGTGTGACAAGGAAGTCTTAGAGGAGGTAGCAAGAAGAAAGGAAAACATGGAGGATGCAACACATGGAGGAGGCAGTGTTTGCACCGCTGCACATGGTTGTGCAGGAGGAGTCATCGGAAGCCCTCTACTGTGCATGAAGGACATCCACGCCGTAGAACTTCTGCCTCCCTCTCCACCATCATGTGCTACCATTAACTAAGACACCAAGCACCCCCCCCCCTTCTATCGTCATGTACGAGGATGTGGTGATCCGTATGAATGTACATCAAGTGTTCCTCCAAACATCAAAGAGATATTTTGAGTTTTGTACAGGTCATGTGTTCGATGAAATGCTTCATAAGGATTCTATTTTTATATGAAGGGGAATTTGCATTAAGATTACATAATTACATTATAATTTACATCACAGTTATCTGATTTTACATATCTCACATTAATTTCTACATATTTGGTACTACTAATTGACTCTCTATTTTTACATATCTAGTAATATAACTTTATATATTGATTAGTTGATTTTGCACATATTTATTTTTTTACTAACTATCTTTTTTATTTTGCATATCTCCATAAAAATTTTATAAATTCAGTGCAAAAATTTTATAATGACCACGTGTTACGTATAATACTTACAAAAAGGAGCACATATTTTACAATGGAATGCTAAAAAACTACAAAGACCCGCATATATCTCTTTGAAAGAAATGGTGTCTAAGGATGTATAAAAAATACATATTATGCAATTCATTTTACAAAGGATGTTAAAAAATTTACAAATGAAAATACCTATTTTACTAAAATCAATCAAATAGTAATGTAAAAAAACTATATTGTCAAAATTACAAATCTAAATGCAAATTTAACATAAAACTCTTAGATTTTATGCATTATTCCAGTTCGTTATGAACATTTTTCGAAGTGACCAATAAATGTATTAACAAAAATTCCAAATTTGAATGAGACTAAAATAGTAATCAAAGCTACTAATGAATTTCAAATTAAAAAATTAGTAGATGAACAAAATGCCCTTTTGGACAAGATATTGTTAGATCGTGAGATCCAATGTATCTCATTGATGGCTCACCACAATAGTGGAGAGACCCCACCTCATTTGGTATTTATGTGTGTGTTTGTTTGTGTGCATCTATGTATGTATGTATGCATGCATGCGTGCAAGCAAGAAGCAAGCATGCATGCATGCATATACTTTTCGATTCTAATGGAATATTAGAGGGATATATTGATGAATATACATATTTTTTCCAAAAAAATAAAAAAATGAGGGGAAATGGGGGTGGGAGTAGCCCATTGGCTTCTCCGAGGGAGCAGCCACATTTTACTCATATGTGTGTGTGTGTATGTATGTATGTATGTATGTATGTATGTATGCATGTATGTATGTATGTTTGTATGTATGTATGTATGTATGTATGTATGTATGTATGTATGTATGTATGTATGTACGTATGTACGTATGTACGTATGTATGTATGTATGTATGTATGTATGTATGTATGTATGTATATGTGTGTATGTATGTGTGTATGTATGTATGTGAGTGTGTGTATGTATGTATGTATGTATGTATGTATGTATGTATGTATGTGTATGTATATGTATGTACGTACGTACGTACGTATGTATGTATGTAGGTATGTATGTATGTACGTACGTACGTATGTATGTATGCATCCATGCATCCATGCATGCATGGATGCATGCAAGGATGGATGGATGGATGGATGCATGCATGCATGCATGTTCACATATATGTGTAGAGCCTCAGTTTTTCCCGAGTCTAAGAAGTCATCCTCAAGACCCAACCCTCAACTCTAAGGAACCAATAAAGTTTCACTTCATTCCACCTATCTCTTTAGTTGGTGTACCGAAGAGTAGGAGAATCATGATGGTGTCTGACGTATCGGATCCGGCAATCGTTGTATCGACCACTTTCTCGACACAGTAGGCACCCAACTCAAGCACTATTCAACAATTAACCTACAATAATGATTAAGCAATAAATGTAGGTGAGTTAAAATTTATTATGTTATACAAAGAATGTGTATAGTACGCAAGTAGTATAGGTCAAACCACAAAGGAGCACACGATGTAGAGTAGCAAAAATGAGAAAAATAAACTTAGAATTTTTGAGGTATTTTAATTTTTAAATGTTTTTGTGGGTTTGTGATTTACATGTGCTTCTGTTTGTGTGTTTTAATTATGAAATTATTTAATTTTGATTTTTAAAATAAAAGATAAAATAATATGCAATATAGAGATGTAGATATATATAATAAAGAAAAGGGAACAAGAGATGTTTTTGGATTTTTCAAAATAGCAAATAAACTCAAAAATTCGAAAGTAAAATATTTTGGGTTTTATACATTTTTCTTTATTTTGAATATTTTGGATAATTTTTTAGTTTTTTATGGATTTTTAATAAGGAAATAGACAAAATAAATAAAACAGCAAATCAGAGAGCTTGAAATGAGCTTAATAAATACCTATCAAATCGGATTGAGCCCAAATTCAATTTTTCAAAATACTAGATGATTTAAACAAAATTCAGAAATTTAGAAAAATATTTTTGTGATTTTTCTATGAACTTTTAAAAATTTTTATGAGTTCTATCATGTTTTTCAATTTCTAGGAATCTTCAACATATTTTGCAAAAATATTTCAAGAAATTACAATATACGTAAACAAACATATAGGAATTTTTTCGAATTTTTCAAAAATATTTTGTAATTTTTATGGATTTTTAAACGTTAAATAGAAGAAAATGCAATATTTTGTATTTTTATAAATAAGAAAATGATTTTAATTTTTAAGAAAAATATATGTGATGTAATATAATTCCAAGTACTTAAGACAATTTTTCTATAACTTTTTATGCAAAAAGTTATTTTGTAATAACTAAAATATAAGCACAAAATTAAGGCTGCCATACAAGGACTGTTGAGATAGACTTTTCGGGTTTTTAATTTTAGTTAATGAAAAATGTGGACAAGTGAGATGAACAGATCACAAGTGGTGTGTCGTCGTAACCAAAACTGTCTCAAACAAAAAATATTTTTTATTCACAATTAATAGAACAAATGTTACTTATTTAACCAACATAGCAAATCAAGATCAAACTCAGGAAGTCTACAATATTTAAGGGAAGAATTAATTATTGATAATTAAAAACAATGAATTCTTTTCTTTTTCTTTTGTTGTTTTTATTTTTATGTTTTTTACATTTTTATGGATTTTTTTATATTCAATATTTTCTAAATTTTTTATTTTTTATTTTTTTATTCTTAATTTTTTAATAATTTTTATTTTGCAAATAGTTTATCTTTTTAAATTTTTAAAGAAAACAAACACAAAATATATATGTAAAGAAAATAAATGAGTTTTTTGTATTTTTCAAAAAAGTAAAACATAAACAAAAAATGTTGGAATAAAATATTTTATGTTTTATATATTTTTAAATGTTTTTATGATTTTTGTATTATTTTTAGATTTTTTAATGTATAAAAATAGAAATAATGAACAAAGCAAATTTATTCTACTAAATATGGTTTTTATAAATATAATCAAAAATCAAATATACAAAAAATAAAGTTCAAACACAAAAAAATTTTGAAAGCTTTGAAAAATCTGATTTATGTATTTTTCTGATTTTCTATGAATTTATATGAAGTTGTATAGGTTTTCTGTATTTTTCAAATTTTAAGGTTTTTTTATTGATTTTTTTATTGAAATTTGTACACTTTGTAAAAACATATAAGAGACAACTCCATTTATTTTTTTGAATTTTGTAAAAATTTGAAATTTTTATGAATTTTTTATTGTTAATAGAGAAAATAATATATGTTTTAAATTTTTAAAATAACAAAATCAATTAATTTTGCAAGTAAAAACTATTGATGATAAACCATCTAATCATAAATTTAACTTATTTTTTATGGATTTTTTAGAGGTGATTAGATATTTACTAAAAAAATAAAAATGAACTCATTATCTACCATAGGAGGCCTAAATGCAATTATTTAGTGATTGAAGACTAATCGATAACAAATAACATGAATTCATGGCTAGATGTGCAATTTATCCATTCACGTGATTGTACACGTTAATTGACTAAAGAAAGGAGATTAATGCAATTATTAAAAACTAACAGAGCAAATAATAACAACAAAGTAGTGGGTGGTTTTTTTTTCAATTTTATCAACAATTATGTTGACACATGTTAGTCAGTAATAGAGGAACTAAAATGAAAAATAAAAAATGACAAGGATATAAAGGTAATTATTCAAACATCCACAATCTGACATGTGTTCAAATGTAACTTATTCTCTATTAAAATAAAATGCAGGGAAGGAAGTGTAATATCGCCACCAATGTATGCACCTCACGTGTGGATCCGATGGTTATGATGCAGCGTGGTTGATTTAATGGGTGGTTGGATTTTGGGCATGAATGGAAGGTCTGGATCTGATATGGAGGAACTAATTCTTAATCAGATGTCAATCAAGCAGATTGGACGAACTACGATGAAGTACAGGATAATGAAGCTTGATCGCCTCGTGCACCTCATATCCTCCTCCGATCTGACACTTGAAGGCTTAAGGAGGAGCATGAAGACCTTCCAAGTCGATCCAAGGTGGGAAATAGGCTTGGGTCCTGTTGATCGGGGACCTGGAGCTCGAGGTGTTGTATGTCTGCAACCTAACTTCCAGGTGCTCAAATCAACTCTAGATGAAAGCCCTACAGCTAGGAGGTTGTTCCTCACTCGGAGGCGAAGTTTTCGCAACCATTATTATGCAAAATTAATATAAATGAAGGGGGTAGATCGATATCTGGTGAGGTGGAGGAGGTGAGATTGGAATCTCATATCCAAGAAGGATATGTTGATCATATTAGATTAGGAAGATGGCGAAATGCTTGGAGATGAAGATGAGATTATCAGAATGTATTAACACACCGAAAATGCATCATATCTAGCTGATCGAAGGCAGAACTATGATCTACTGATTTGAATCTAAATCGAACTAGATGAAATTCAATGCAAAAATTAAATTATATTAAATCTACACTAACATGGGGTGGAAATGAGATAGTCATAGCCTCGATCCGGTTGTGGAATACTGGAGAAGCTCGGTTCACCGGTGAACTCCAGTTGTTGTGTCGGATCTCGCTTTTAGACTAAATCTTACGCTCTCGATTGTAGAGCGCCTTCGTTGTCATCTCAGGTGGCTCTATGAATCAATCTCTGGGGAAAAGATGTGGAAATTGGATCAGGGATCAAATTTGGATCTGGAGCATTATTTATAGAGGTGGCAAGAGACAAAATTCAAAAATTCATGGTGTGCGAACTGAGGTTGAAAATAGATGTGCGAACCGAGGTTGAAAATAGATGGATCTTATTCGAGTGAGAAGATTGGATGTACAAAGTTTAATCGGGTGAAGAGATTATCGAAGAAGGGTACATGGATCACGCAAGAAAAATCAAATAAGAGCTAGGTCCAAGCCTTAAACGTGTAAAAGGAAAGAGATGGCTAAGTTGACCCGGGTCAATAAACCCGGGTCCAGCCAATGGGAATATGGACTGAATAAGGCCAAACACTAAAAGGCAAAATAAAGAAAATAAATAGAAATACACAAAAAATAAATAGTAAATTAATTTAAATTAAAAAATTTTCAAAATAAATAATGTTAATAAATAAATAAACTACTTTTTTGTGATTTTTAATAAACTAAATAAGTTAATTAAATAAGGTAAAAAAAGTATTTATTCATATGTATAAAATACCTACATATTCAACATATTCAGTTTTATTTAATTATTTTTACAAATAATTATAGAATTTAATAATTTATTCTTTATAGAATAAATTAAGGATTTAGATGTATTTTTATTCTATTTTTATGACCTAATTTAATAGGTTAATTAAATAGAACTATGTAAAACACAGGTACATGATACCGATAGTATAATTACACTTATTTTATTTTTGTTTCTTTTCGATTTTGTTCTTTTTATTTGTATTTTATATAATAATATAAAAAATATAAATAAAAATAAAAATATAATATGTGCAAAAATACAAAGAAATAATATTGAAATTAGTAATATAGGTATAATATAGACACAAAGGTATAATAGCACTCCAAAAAGCCGACTTTCACATCTTAACTCTTATTTTTATGAAACTACTTTCTATTTAAAGGTTATTTAAATTGAACACAAAGAAAGTGAGTTTGGTTTATTTTGAGTGTTTAAGGAGTAGATATTGATTTGATAGTGTTGGCTTTACAACCTTTTCAGAGTATTGTTTCTCTTATTACAGAATTTCTTTATGCAATTGTTTTTAGTATAAAACTTATTTTTATATACAAGTTCTAAGAAGAAAATATTTTTATTTGAGTTTTTGTTTTAGTGATAAATAAAATAGTAGAAGATATGTATAATGTGTACAATGATAAATATACAAATGAGAATTGGTTTTCTAGATTTTCACAAATAAAAGACCCTATCTCCCACTACTTTATTCCTTGTCGATTAGGTAAAGTCTTGACCTATTTTCGAAGTTAGGATCAGCATGTATTTATTACATAAATACAATTTTCTTATTTCTTTATTTTTCTTTTATTTGTTTATTTATTTTGGATTAAAATAATGATAAATATACATATGTATAGATAATCTAAAATTGAAAAGTGAATATTAATTATATTTACATGTATTATGTAAGAGATTTTAAGCCAAAATAAATGAATAAATATGATGAATTAGAGATTCATCATCCCCATATACTTTACCTTTGTGAATCACCTCATATTTCTAGAGAAAGTTCAAGAGGGCATTGAGTAACGAGTTACATCTCAATAATGCATATCACTCCCCATATAGGTGGATAGTGTGAGAGGATCATTCAAACACTTGAGGATTTACTTTTTGCTTGTGAAATGGAGTGGAAGAGATCTTAGAAGGATCATCTCTCTGATGAATCTCGTATTCATCACTCTAAATCTCATTTATTAAACTCAAATCCCTTAAAATCAACAGCATTTCGGCATCTATTCTGCATAATTAGCATCCATGCATGATTTCATAAGAATTGCATTTTAGCATAATTTTCTGCACAAAATAAGAAGCCAAAAATCTCAGCCAAAAATGACATGTAAATAGCATAACTTCCCAGATTTTTAACTCATTCATGCTAACTTCGAATGATCCAAAACCACCTCCACTGTGTACATCTCACTAACAAGAATAAAGGAAAAATGCAAAAAAATAACTAACTCAAATAAATAGACCAAAAACCCAAACCCTAGTTTTAGGATTTTCGGACTAAAAACCTCATATCTTCCTTATCCAGTGTCCGATTTAATCCTACTCACTTTTGAACTAATGTATATTCAATTACCTTCAAAACAAGATCAAGTTCAAGTGAATCGGAGCTCATATGTGAAAGTTGGGTTTTGGGCCTCTTTTGTATACTGTATATTTTAGTTGTTTTTGACCCAATATTTTATGTACATATTTTATTGATTAATAAAAATACAAAAAAATTATATTAATGTGTATTTATTTATCTCTGATTTATCATAGTTTTTTCGGATTTTTATTTGATCTAAAAATGACATAAAAATACAAAACCCCAAAATCAAGGTTGTCTATGTACATGGGATACCCCAAAAATATCACTTTGTGCAAATGATCGATTTTGGTTTTGATGTGTTCATGAAAGTTGTAGATGTCATCGAGACGAGCAACTTTTGTGAAGAAATTGTTTCGATCCGAGGTCATTTACTATTTATTTTCGATTTTACAAACTATTTATTTTCTGAATTATCTGGTGCTGACCTGTGGCCGCCCCTGGGGCCGCCACGTGTCACCCCTTTTTGGCAGTATTAAATATTGTTTTTTATAAAAAAAATTAATTAAAATAATAATAATAATAATATAGTAAAAATAAAAATCAGCCGTGCACGCGCCACCCCCCACACGCACACTGCACGTGCGCCCCGCCTTTGCATCTCTTTGGCACGTGGCCGAAGCAGGACCGTCCGATCTTGGCCGATCGGACGGCCCCTGCTCGTCTTCCTCAGGAACCCCCCTTTCCCCTTTGGGAGCGGCGCCGCCTTCCCCTTCCTCCACGGATCTCGCCGTCGCCAAAATCTCCGCAGATCTCCATCACTGATCTCAATGCACATCATCTCCTCCATCTTCGCGATCGCGTTTCGTCAAACCCCGATCAAACCCCCACCTTCCATATCCGACGAGCATCCCCTTCCCCTATTTAAACATCACCACCGCCCTCGAAGCACCCATCCGCCGATTCCCCCTTGGTCTACCTCGCGGCGGTGACAGCGCCTGCGAGCTGCTATTGCGGTGAGATCCGAAGCGGCCGACGCTTCGTCGCAGCTCGCGGCCTTGTGCTTCTCTGCTCCAGCTCTGAGTCCTCCTCTGTTGAGCTCACGCGTTATCAACATCACCTGCTTCGCCCTTCATCTACGACAACGACGTCCATCTCTGACTACCTCCGTACGCGACTCCGCCCTACTTCCGATATCGTCGTCTCCGACTCCAGCCACACCAGTCACCACCGCCATCAACGCAGCTCGGCAACTCCTCTGCCTCGCCTTCGCATCGACGTTGTCTTCATCAACATCCCCTGACGCTGAAGGTGGTCCTCATCGGAGCTCTCCTTTGGCCCCGACCTTTCCGCCATTCCTCCACCAGCCAGTGCACGACCGGAGCCCCGCCGTCAACTCCCCTCGCCTCAACCACCGCCGCGCCGGGCGTGAGGCTCGCGGCCCCCACGCGCGTGCGAGGCACGTGCGTAGGGGGAACGTCAACAACAACCCCAGGGGTCACGTGCCTTGCACGTGCCCTATGGGCAATTTACAAACAACCCCCTGAAGCTCCTCGATTCTGCACTTCAAACCCCGCCAACAAGAGGCACATGTTGGGCACGTGCTCTCTGGTAGTTTTGTAGTGGAACCCCCCCCAGATTATCGGTAATTACATAAAGGTCCCCCTCTGCTTATTTATTTATTTTATTTATATTGCACTTATACCCCTGTGTTTCCCCCTGTTTTGGACCTCTTTATTGCAGCATTTTATTAATCTAAAAATAGCATGATGTTTATTGACTAATTCTCTACATTTTGACATACTGTGGACATTTTTATGATTGATGGTTGATTAGTAAATAATTGTTTGGTGAAAATTTGCATATTTTGCCCATTTCTTGCTCTGAAATTTATCTTTGATTAACTGTTGCTCTAAAAATCCCCGAAAAATCACATATTGTAGAGTTAATTGTTCTTAACATTGTTTCTAAAAAGAATTACATTTACATGCATAATTTGCCCTGTAAAAAATCATTTTGCATATTTCAGTGTTTAATTTTAACAGGTATTAGATCTCACATTTTCGAGGTTTAGAATTTTTCTGAGATCGATCACCTAGTGATAGATCTTGGATAATTTTGATTCTTGAAAATAATTAGGTTTAATATTTATCATAATTAAATATTGAAATTCATTCTGTTTGCATTTGAAAATTCATAAAAAATTCATATTGCATCCAAAAATTACAGTGCACTCATTTCATCATAGATTACATTGTGGCTAAATTTTGTATTTTTCGGACATCGGTTGAACGTAATTCACATTTTAGTCCCTAAAATAGGCCAAATTTGCACTTTGCACCCTCTTAATACATTGATAATTCCAAAAAAAAAGACCGCCTCGAAAATCGAACACGAACTTTGATAAACATTTCTCTAGGTTGTTCCTTTGCCTCCTTGTGATCGACCTTGGGACTTGCCCAAGTAAAATAAACATAAAACCACACGATTAAAAATTGAACGTATTATTTGTGGTTATTTTCTTGATCGATTCCGATTGCCGCCTACAACACACGACTAATCATTCTTTAAATCGAATGATAAAAACACATTTTTAACATAGGCATTTCCGGATTCGTCAGATGGCACCGTTGCCGGGGAGGCAAACGGCTTAGAGTTTTGTCTTGAAAAATTTTGTTTCGGTTTTCCGCATTCGGGTAGTCTGACCCCCGAATTCCATTGTAAATTCCATTTTTTTCCCTACAATTTATTTTCTGCATTTATTTTTCATATATTTTTGAGTCACTCTCTTACACTATCTCTCTTATTTTTTCTTGTGAGGTACCCGGTACGTGGAGCGATTTCTCAAGAAACGACGCAACTTCACCGACTTCCGCAAAAGCCGCAATTAAAATTAAGATCGAGTCGAGTCGTGAGAGAGCGTAGAGTCTAGGATTTATTTTTCTTAATTTTAATTTCTGTAATTAATTGTACATTTACAGCAGTGTCCGTTTGGACTCTCGCGTGTGTAAACAGACCTCTAAACTTTTTCTGTGGTGTGTCGTGGCCTGTTTCACTCTTCGGTGAGGGTGGGGCCCGACTTGAGTGGCGATTAGGTTAGACCTGCACATACGGCTCTTAGAGTGTTTTTAATTCTTGATTGTGCTCGAAGGATCTTAGCCACACTGCACTATTAATTAAGACGCACCTAGATCGTTCAACTTAGCCAAAATTCAACTCAATTCTTCCCCGCTAATAGAATTTTCTGCTTAGGTGTGGTTTTTCATCGGCTTGCATTTCATCTAGAATAAATTTTTAATTTCTGTCTAGCATCCCACATGGAGATTGCGAGGAGGCACTGTAAGTCTTCTAACTGAGCATACATCATCGTTTTTCGCGTGCATCGGCTTTTCCCGAACTCCTCCTTCTTGTTTTATCATATAATTTTAAAAAGGAAATTGGGACCGGACGGTAGACGTGTATTTGTGCTCATCTAATTTCTCAGTGATCACCTCATTAAAATTGGGACTGCTAAACAAAGTCGATCTTAAAAAACCCATAAAATCAAGAATTTCTGCGGGAGAGCAACCCCGACATTGTTTGATTTTATCTTACAGCGAGGAGAGAGACGCACACTAGGATAGAGCCAAGCCAAGATTTTCATAAAGACTACAGATTTTAAAAACGATTAGCTACTTCTCAGTGAGGAATACGAGTAGCCGTTATACGGTCCGGACTTCCTTAGCAGAGTGGGTGATTTAAAGGATACTGCGCAAGGCTCCGTCCTTAAGGAATACGGGTAGCCGTTTCATGGTCCGTACTTACACCTATACTGGCTGAAAGTGGATGCAACTAGTCGTACAAACTCGGGACAGTCTTTAAGGAAATATTGGCACCTAACAGCTCACTTAATTATTTTCCAAGATTGTCTTATCATCAACTAAAATTGAAAAGATAATAGATGAACTCTTACGGCTTCATTGTGTGAGTTGGTGAACCTGAGGTTTGATTTGTGTTTGTATTGGTGTGCGTGAACCAATAATCGAAGATCAATAGCCGCACATTTGATAAATTTTCTATCCCATACAATCATCTCTCTCCATTCTTGATTCAAACCTCATCATGAAATTCTTGTCTAAAAACTCTTGCAGATCCAACCCATCATTTCTTTCCACTCGTTCAAAAATGACCGAACATTCATCTGAAAATCCATCAGAGCTATACTATAAAAATGAATTTGACTGGGTTAGGTCTAAATCAACTACATCCTCTTCTTTCAATAATCCTCCAATATTTACGGGAGACTTTCAACCGTGGATGAATTCGACCCTCTTATTGAATTCCTACTCGAATCATCCGACCGCACATGACCACCTTCCATCGTGGACTGAACCGTCTTATTCTTGGTTTCTAGTTGATAAACCATTTCAAGATCAAAATACCTTTGAGTCTAATTACTGGCCGAGAAACCAAACACAGATGGAAAGACCCGCACTGAATGATCATCAGCGTTGGATTGACCGCAACGATCAAATCCCTATTGACCAACCTGAATATCACTCATTTGATCTACCGATACATACAGAGGATCAATATGATCACATTGACACATATATACCCTGTATGACTCAATTATTCGAGGGGACGATCGATCATGACCATGGAAGTAGACTCTACTCAGATCATGATTACATGCCCAAGTCAAGGCATGTTGAGTACGAGACCTACACATTCCCGCAAAATCCTTCCACTGAGCAGACTCCTTCCATAATTTTCAAGGAGAAATTTTCACAAATTAATGATCACATATCGGATATTCCAAGAAACTCTCCTCTCAGAACATACGGGAAGACGGAAGATGAATTTATAAAACATACACCGACTGCTCCCATGATTGATGGTGAACAGAATTTTGAGAATAAAATTTTGAGGATAGATGAGAAATTTGAATTAATGGAGGAAAAATTCAGAAATATTACTGACCAAATCAATTTCTTTTATGGGAACTCAGACATAAAAACGAATGGGAAAATGATTGGATCTCAGAATGAAAATTTTGAGGATATTCAGAAACATGGGGACAATTTTGACAGTTGCACATCTGCATATTATTTCCTTAGAAATGACTATGCCTATGACTCATATTCTGAACATCAGGATACCGACTCATCTGAGGAACACACCACAACACCACACCACACAGAAAATACCAAAAAATTGGAATGTTTGAAAATCACAAAAAATTGAAAATCTCGAAAAATATATAAAAATTGTATCTGAAGAAGATATGAGGAATTTGGATCCTGCTTTACGGGAAGCACTGGAAAAACACTTGCATTTTGAACTTCCCATTATAAAGGACATTGAGCACTTCCCCAACCTTAAGAAATTTTTAACAGACGGATTAATTGTCAAAAAGTCGAGACGGATTAGAACAAAAACCGAAAGACATATCTTGTCAATGGCCTCCTCCTTGGTGTTAAGGAGAAAAACCAAGAGCCGCATAGTGAAGCGGTTGCCCAGATTTGACTGTAGAATCAAAGACACAATTTTCACCCATGCCCGAATTGATGATGATTCACTGATTAATATCCTATCGACCTCTGTATTCCACGAACTCAAACTCGGACTGGTTAGGAAAATACGAGAGATTGTTCAATTGGCGGACCGATCAATAAAGCGGCCGAGAGGAATTATTTCTGTCATCAAGGTATTCCAAGGTGCTCAGCTCAAAATGGAATTCACGATCAATGATATTGAGCATCAAGGAGAATTCACCCAGTCTCCAATTATTCTCGGAAAACCATTCTTAGCATTTTCTAAGGCTATTATCGATTGTGAGACCCGGGAAATCAATTTTACGGCATTGGAAGCACTTCGAGCCGACACAGTCTTTAAGGAACCACGATTTTCTGAGGTAACACACGAAGTCCCTGACAACCGCAACCATGAAATGGTAAAAGAGCCCTACCCCTCTACGACACCTGAGATAGCGGTTGTTGATGAGACTATTGGTTTAGAAAATCTACCCCTTACTCCAATCCCAGCTACGTTCTCCATGGAAAATCAAGCATATGAATCTTATGATCTGGAGACTTATGCATGGTCACACCCTGGGTCAACCTATGCTAACTACATAGATTACATCAACTTGACACAGGAATGCTCCAATGACAAATCAATTGAGAATGAACATGCAGAGACTCTCCCCAGTATTTCAATTCCCACAGACCTCAAAATAGACAAATCATTCTACTACGATCCTGAGACATATGCATGGTCGCATCCTGGAGCAATATACTCTGATTATCTTGACCAAATCCTCCCAAATCGAGAGTGCACCAACATTCAAGAGACTAAGAACCAACACGCAGCCCAAACACCGACCAAGGAGAAGAATTCCAATGGCTATTCATCTGGATATTCAAGTGAACCGACAACTTCACGAGGCAAGAGAAAGAAATTCAGATTTGACCTTTTGGAAGAGGAATCGGTTGATGATCCCTCATCAGGTCCGGAAAAGGTGGTCTACATGAGTGAAGTATGTTCGGCAACTCTAAATCCATATCTTCGCAAGGATCCAAAATTCGATTCTCGTTGGACAACTCTCGTTCCTAATTATTACTCATCCAAAGCCGATGCTCCTACTCTCCACAAGTACACCGGAATTATTTCTTATGAGCTAACTGAGACCGGAGCATCTGAATATTCATCTGAGGAAAAACCGATTGATTTTAAAAAGGAACGAATTTTGAGGAAAGAATTAAAGAAACAGAAAGACATAAATATCTGGAGTGTGTCCACTTTCAAATACTATTCCTCTGAGGATAACTCTGATGATGGCTACCTTTCATCTGACTCAAATGTTTCATCTACTATCCATCATGATTTTTCTGAGGATGATACTGATAATAGTTGGGAAACACATGTTTCATCTCCATCTCATCATTACGATCTCCCACCACAGACTCACAAAAAGATCAGCCGTAAACCGCCTTAATCATCGGCTACCCACCCTCCCTCCCGACCACATCAGTCTCCTTGTATGGCTTCTTCCTCTACTTAGGCCAAGGCCTAAGTATAGGGGGGGACCGATGCCATTTGTATATATCATTTTCTCGCATCACACTCTCGATCGCTCCATCTCCACCTTTCTTTTATACTTAGGCTGACCAGAGCCTAAGTATAGGGGGACCCGACACCCACCTGTATATACTCTCCTCATTTACATATCCTGACCACCTCTTCTTGCGCTCTTCTTCTATACTTAGACTATTCACAGTCTAAGTATAGGGAGGCGAACCGTTGTATAATTTTACTCTCTTACGCTTAGCCCGAGCTATGTCTTCATTACGCTTCTTGTGCTCCGAGGACACAACACTCGCTAAGTATAGGGGGGTCTGTATATATACTGTGTATATATTTTAGCCATATCTCGTACTTGCGCATAAGTCTATATGTATTTACGGGGTGGGTATTAATTCGAAAAAAACTACAAAAAAAACTACAAAAAAAAGTTTTGCTACTAACACTGACTATGCCCAAAATTGTGTCTGCATTCACTCTTCCAAAAAAATGGCTTCTTATTCATTTTTGCAAAAACAAAAAAAAATCCCTTGCATAAAAAATTGTGTCTGCATTCCATACACTTACACAACATCCAGCATCACATTCATTTGCATATGTGAAAAGTCATCAGGTTCTAAACTGAGTTATGAGCCGAAACAGAGAGTAGTCTGGACTTAACCTTAATCCACCTAATTTTCAAAGGAACTTCACCGAGAAATAGGATTTTAGAGTCTTCAGGTCTTTGACTTAATTCTTTAAGTTCCACATGACAATGTGCAGAGTTTGACTCTTAGTGTCTAACCTGGTCTCTTCATTCTGGGTACAACTCTGGAATAAGGAATTAATTTGTACTCTCGCACTATGCACTTAGCTCAACTCAGACGGGATGTTGGAAGACTGTGTGAGTTTCTTTACTAGTAGCGTGGAAATCTAAAGACCGGAGTACGGGTTGAAATAAAGCTTCGGAAAAGGAATGGACGCCTGGGCATAATTTTTTTCTAAGACCCTAAAAAATGTACGGAAACAAAAAGATTCGATATCCGTAGGGGCAAAATAAGATCCAAGCAGAACCACCAAAAATTCCAAATACAAAGAAGCAACTACCAAATAAAATCTGACCAAAAAGGTCCAAGCTTCAAGAAACCTGCAGATCTTGGTGGAGACTTTGCTACACTGGCCATCTTCACAAGGAGAGGTGACTACACTGGCCACTCTCCGGTTCTTTTCTCATTCTTCTAACTTCTTCCCCCAATTCGATTGTGAACACAGCGCGACAAACCTTAGAAGGAAATATCTGACTCCCCGAGGACGAGTTACTGGAGAGGAGGTTTGTGCGGTAGTCTGGCATTCTAGGTGGGAAGAGCTAAAACATTTCACACACAAGAGTCGGTTATTCAATGTTCATAGGGTATGCTTTGGGAAGAGGATTGATCTAAGATGACTTCTGAGCCGAAACTGTAGCAATGATTTGTACAACTTGAGGACTGTTGATTTTAAAATTCTGTCTCACAGAAGTTCTGCCACACTATTAATCCAAAAGGTTGAGTCGAGATTCATTTTCATCTTCAGTTCATGGTCTTGGTATGGATCCAATCTCATTTCACTTCATGGCATTTTTTTTAATGCTCAGGGACGAGCATGGTTTAAGTATAGGGGGATGATGAATCTCGTATTCATCACTCTAAATCTCATTTATTAAGCTCAAATCCCTTAAAATCAACAGCATTTCGGCATCTATTCTGCATAATTAGCATCCATGCATGATTTCATAAGAATTGCATTTTAGCATAATTTTCTGCACAAAATAAGAAGCCAAAAATCTCAGCCAAAAATGACCTGTAAATAGCATAACTTCCCAGATTTTTAACTCATTCATGCTAACTCCGAATGATCCAAAATGACCTCCACTGTGTACATCTCACTAACAGGAATAAAGGAAAAATCCAAAAAAATAATTGACCCAAATAAATAGACCAAAAACCCAAACCCTAGTTTTAGGATTTTCGGACTAAAAACCTCATATCTTCCTCATCCAGTGTCTGATTTAATCCTACTCACTTTTGAACTAATGTATATTCAATTACCTTCAAAACAAGACCAAGTTCAAGTGAATCGGAGCTCATATGTGAAAGTTGGGTTTTGGGCCTCTTTTGTATACTGTATATTTTAGCGGTTTTTGACCCAATATTTTATGTACATATTTTGTTGATTAATAAAAATACAAAAAAATTATGTTAATGTGTATTTATTTATCTCTGATTTATCATAGTTTTTCCGGATTTTTATTTGATCTAAAAATGACATAAAAAATACAAAACCCCAAAGTCAAGGTGTTCTATGTACATGGGATACCCCAAAAATATCACTTTGTGCAAATGATCGATTTTGGTTTTGATGTCTTCATGAAAGTTGTAGATCTCATTGAGACGAGCAACTTTTGTGAAGAAACATTTTTGATCCGAGGTCATTTACTATTTATTTTCGATTTTACAAACTATTTATTTTCTGAATTATCTGGTGTTGACACGTTGCCGCCCCTGGGGTCGCCACGTGTCACCCGTTTTTTGCAGTATTAAATATCATTTTTTATTAAAAAAAATAATTAAAAATAGTAATAAAATAAAAATTAATAAAAATAAAAATCAGTCGTGCACGTGCAGCGCACGTGCCACCCCCCGCACGCGCACTGCACGTACGCCCCGCCTTTGTGTCTCTTCGGCACGTGGCCGAAGCAGGACCGTCCGATCTCGGCCGATCGGACGGCCCCTGCCCATCTTCCTCAGGAACCCCCCTTTCCCCTTTGGGAGCGGCGCCGCCTTCCCCCCTTCCTCCACGGATCTCGCCGCCGCCAAAATCTCCGCAGACTCCATCACTCGTCTCAATGCACATCATCTCCTCCATCTTCGCGATCGCTTTTCGTCAAACCCTGATCAAACCCCCACCTTCCATATCTGACGAGCATCCCCTTCCCCTATTTAAACATCACCGCCACCCTCGAAGCACCCATCCACCGATTCCCCCTTGGTCTACCTCGCGGCGGTGACAGCACCGGCGAGCCGCCATTGCGGCGAGATCCGAAGCGACCGACGCTTCATCGCAGCTCGCGGCCTTGTGCTGTTCTTCTCCAGCTCCGGGTCCTCCTCCGTTGAGCCCACGCGTTATCAACATCACCTGCTTCGCCCTTCATCTACGACAACGATGTCCATCTCCGACTACCTCCGTACGCGACTCCGCCCTACTTCCGATACCGTCGTCTCCGACTCCAGCCACACCAGTCACCACCGCCATCAACGCAGCTCGGCAACTCCTCCGCCTCGCCTTCGCATCAACGTCATCTTCATCAACATCCCCTGACGCTGAAGGTGCTCCTCATCGGAGCTCTCCTTCGGCCCCAGCCATTCCGCCATTCCTCCACCAGCCAGTGCACGACCGGAGCCCCGCCGTCAACTCCCCTCGCCTCAACCACCGCCGGGCCGGGCGTGAGGCTCGAGGCCCCCACGCGCGTGCGAGGCACGTGCGTAGGGGGAACGTCAACAACAACCCCAGGGGTCACGTGCCTTGCACGTGCCCTCTAGGCAATTTACAAACAACCCCCTGAAGCTCCTCGATTCTGCACTTCAAACCCCTCCAACCAGAGGCACGTGTTGGGCACGTGCTCTCTGGTAGTTTTGTAGTAGAGCCCCCCCCCCCCCCCCCGATTATCGGTAATTACATAAAGGTCCCCCTCTGCTTATTTATTTATTTTATGTATATTGCACTTATATCCCTATGTTTCCCCCTGTTTTGGACCTCTTTATTGCAGCATTTTATTAATCTAAAAATAGCATGATATTTATTGAATAATTCTCTACATTTTGACATACTGTGGACATTTTTATGATTGATGATTGATTAATAAATAATTGTTTGGTGAAAATTTGCATATTTTTCCCATTTCTTGCTCTGAAATTTATCTTTGATTAACTGTTGCTCTAAAACTTCCCGAAAAATCACATATTGTAGAGTTAATTGTTCTTAACATTGTGTCCCAAAAGAATTACATTTACATGCATAATTTTCCCTGTAAAAAATCATTTTGCATATTTCAATGTTTAATTTTTAATAGGTATTAGATCTCACATTTTCGAGGTTTAGAATTTTTCTGAGATCGATCACCTAGTGATAGATCTTGGATAATTTTGATTCTTGAAAATAAGTAGGTCTAGTATTTATCATAATTAAATATTGAAATTCATTCTATTTGCATTTGAAAATTCATAAAAAAATTCATTTTGCATCCAAAAATTCCAAAAAATTACAGTGCACTCATTTCATCATAGTTACATTGTGGCCAAATTTCGTATTTTTCGGACATCATTTGAACGTAATTCACATTTTAGTCCCTAAAATAGGCCAAATTTGCACTTTGCACCCTCTTAATACATTGAAAATTCCAAAAAAAAAGACCACCTCGAAAACCGAACACGAACTTTGATAGACATTTCTCTATGTTGTTCCTTTGCCTCCTTGTGATCGACCTTGGGACTTGCCCAAGTAAAATAAACATAAAACCACATGATTAAAAATTGAACTTATTATTTGTGGTTATTTTATTGACCGATTCTGATTGCCGCCTACAACGCACGACTAATCATTCTTTAAATCGAACGATAAAAACACATTTTTAACATAGGCATTTCCGGATTCGTCACTCCCTTTGGCAGAATTTGCATACAACAACAGTTTTCATTCCAACATCGGTATGGAACCATTTGAGGCATTATACGAATGCAAGTGCACTACATCATTGAGTTAGCAGTAGGTGGGAGATAGTACTCTTTACACCATCGAGATCATCGAGGTACTCTTTACACCGTCAATATCATTAAGGAGACTGCTAGAGTTGTTGAGACGGTAAAGTAGAATTTGCTGACAGCTCAAAGTCAGCAGGAGATTTATGCAGACAGTTGACGACCGGACCTCGAATTTCAAGTTTTGTGTATTAACTTTGAGCTTTTATATATATGGTGTTCCTGACTCTACATATCCGTTGATCCCTTATTATTTCAGATTGGATATTTTATTTTATTTTATTTGAGTATATCAAATGAATGTAGTACAGAGATTCGGTGCTCGAGGCAAGTTGGCACTAAGATTCATCAACCCATTTGAGATTCTAACTCATGTGGAGAAGGTTGCTTACAGAGTGGCACTTCCCCCACACATTGAGGGTATTCAAGAAACATTTCATGTATCAAACATGCTTAAGCATGTCAGAGACCCCAGACATGTGAAATCACAGAAGGACATAGCTACCGAGTCGAATATTTCCTTTTTCGAAGCTCCGATTCAAATATTAGATCAAGCAATTAAGCAGCTGCGAAATAAGGAGATTTCCCTGGTCTAGGTCCTCTAGAGAATCCAGAATGTGGAGGAGGTTATATGGGAGCTTAAAGCAAATATGAGGGAGTACCCTCACCTATTTGCATGTACTAGATCGAAACCCTAGTATGTTCCTCTTTGAATTTTTTATGGGCTACACTTTCTTTGATATTTTTATGGGTTTGTACAATAGAGATAAACAATCTATATAGATCAAGGTGGGGTATACCTTATACTTAAGTCTCAAGGATGAGACTTCCTTTGAGATTTTTATAATGTGAAATCCCGAAATGCTAAAAATATTAAAACTCAATTATCGACCTGATATAATATATATACATTGAACAAATAAAGGCTTTGTAGTACTTTTCAATATCTTTCTAATGAGCCTAAGAACATCAAAATCGGACATTGTATGCAAAAATACGTACAAATTGTGAGGGCTTATGACTTTTGTGAGTATATATAAGGCTAAGTGGTTCAGCTACTTAGCCATTATATCCAAGCCCATTGTCGAAGCTCGCCCTAGAGCTCCTCGAAGCTCCACTGTCGGTAACTTTTCCCACATCCTATACACGATCTGAAGGCATCGTTTCGAAGAGGACGGCGAGGCCCACATCGTGGTAGTGTTTCATGCTAAGCACCACGAAATCTCAGATTTCAGGATGGAGGAAATATCTAAGAAACAACCTTGAAGGTGCGGATTTTGATTTTCTGCTTTGTTGTTGAGTTGCACGTCTTTCATACATCATGTATTCATAGTTTTCATGTTGATTTGATGTCTGAATCATCTAAGATCATGCATGCAAAGTCATATTTCAGACAGTATCGTCAACTTTCATCGTGATTTGAGACATTCAATGATCCGAAAAATATAGAACTTATATCATATTTTTCCTTATTTCATGATATATACATTCATATAATTTGTTTCAGAATCGAAGATGAAAAATCGAACACAAAATAGGACCACCCACTGCATTCAATAGAGATTTCTGAAAGATCCGATGGTTCAAAAAATGTGAAAATTGGATCACATTTTTCTTTATTCCATGATCTATGCACACATATAATATGTTTTGAAATCGAAATGGAAAAACTAAACATGAAATCAAACCATCCATTGTATTCAACAGTGATTTCCAAGAGATCCGGTGAACGGAAAATACAAAATTTATACAGATTATTTATTGTTCCATGATATATATAAAATTTGTTTCAAAATTAGAGATGAAGACCACCTACTACATTCAGCAGTGATTTTCAAAAAATCCAGTGATCCTAAAATATGAAACTTCAATTAAAATTTTCCTTGTTCCATAATCTATGCAACATATAATTTGTTTTGAAATCGGAGATGAAAATCGAACATGAAATCGAATCGCCCACTACATTCAATAACGATTTCTGAGAGATTCGATGATCCGAAAAATATGAAACTTAGATCAGATTTTTCCATGTTCCATGATCTAAAGATACATATAATTTGTTTCGAAATCGGAGATGAAAAATCGGGCATGAAATCGGACCGTCCATTGCATATAACAATGATTTTCAAGAGATCCGGTGATCCAAAAAATATGAAACTTAGATCACATTTTTCCTTCTTCTATGATCTATATATACAAATAATTTACTTTGAAATCGGAGATGAAAAATCATACACGAAATCAGACCGTCCCCAACATTCAACCACTATTTCTAAGAGATTCGATGATCTGAAAAATATGAAACTTAGATCAATATTTTCCTTATTCTATAATCTATACAACATATATTTTGTTTCGAAATTAGAGACGAAAAATCGGACACGAAATCAGACCACCCATTGCATTCAACTATATTTTCCAGAAGTTCCGTAATTGGAAAAATATGAAATAGAAGGCAGATATCTCCATGTTGAATGATCTACCAGGCATCTAATTTATTTTGAAACCTGAAACAAAAAGTTGGACACCAAATTATAGTACCGACTCATGGTCTATGGCTTTGATCGATCATGGAAGTGGTCTAGTCTATGTAATGAGTCATTACCTTAGCAAATATTAGTAATCTAAATAAGCTAATTATGTAACTAAATACGAAATCATGGTATATGATCTGCATGTAAATTGGATAAGGAACGAAATTGAGTAACTAAGTGAAGCCTTGATCGATGTTAAATCTATTCCAATATGAGTACTTTGAACATGTATGACATCTTGTTGTGTTGTAGTTGGAGATCTTGCCTCGCATGTCTTATGCTTTGGTGGTCTCCATGGTCGAGGATTTCTCCCATGTTGAGGGTTGTTGTGTGCATGGTGCAGTTTCTCATGTCACCTTAGGTAGAGGAGTAGATATTGCCAAGGGATGGGCTAGCACCTTCGGGCCCCTGATAAAAGACTAGATGCTCGCATCCCAGTTATGTTGATTGGATTATGCGTAGTTCTCAACACTGCCCCAGGGTTCTTGTCAGGTTTTCGTGAGATGTCGCCTTTCGAGATGTGCACATGGTAGTCTAGTTTTCACTTTGCGTCATAGGATTAATACGAGTGGCTAATGAGGATCGATCACTTGAGTTGATTACTCGTACCAGTTCTATGGGGGAGTTTTTGGATGTGGTTAGTGAATGAGGTTTTCTTACCAGGTTGTTCGATTTCTGAAGAAAAATGGAAGGTGGTCACATGTCCGACTACAGTTTGAGTTAAAAATCATATCTTGTAATCCCAGATCCCACTTAAGTTGTGTCTACCGTGAGGACTCTTACCAATGCATAGTGGTTTCCAAATGAGTCGTTTCGAACAGTCTCAACTATTAGTGTTAGATTACTTGAGAGAGAATCATGTCGGACATTAGATCGATACTATTGAAATATGGTTAATTCTGGAAGATAAGAGAACTGTTAATGAAATGAGAATGATAATCTAGAATGAAAGTGGGAAAGTTAGTCAAGCAGTATTGGGAACTTAGTTAGGATGCATCTACTTCACGCATGCCTACGGAGGCCACCCAACCCTAAGATACAATGTATCTTGGAGTCATAGTGTGTGACGCTCGTGGTCAAGAGCACAAACTATTTCCATTACTAATAGTTATGTTGGAAAGCCTTAAAAGAAAAGATCAACTTAAAATTTATTAGTAATCTAAGGGTTAGATTTCATGTGTATACTTTTACTTCTGAGAGTGAAAGATATGTTCGTATGCACTTGTTTTAGTTTTGTAGGCACATTGCTTTTTACTTTTATCTGGTTACCTATTCATTTATATGCGATTTAAGTATATCTGTACGAGGAAACTTTGCTCATAATGTACCATTTTCCGTGTGATCCAACATGTTCGCAGGACCCGCAGCAGTAGTAAGATGTGATTTTTGGTGTTTTGGAGCATTTCAATTTCAATTGCACTTACAGAGTGCATACTTGATGGTTCTTTTGTAGTAGTTTTGGACTCATGCCTTTTTGTACCTTTGAGAGACATTTTTTGTGTGGACACTCTGATGATTTTTTTTACGTTTTGCACATATTTGTGACATGGTATTGCTGATGACGGTATGTCATGTTGTGAATAAAAATAATTATGCTCATGAGAATATCTAAAATGGTAGGCATATCTAAAATGTGTAATATGGTACATGATTTTCTAAGGGTATCTCATGAGAATATCCTCAAGGGAGGTTTAATAAAACAAGACACATAAATAAGTGTATATATAAGGATACATCTCATTAAGTATTCATATTGGATTTAATGATATGAGGATCTAAACTTTTAACAAGCTAATTATTGAGGTGTGATCTATTAACAACCATATGATTAAAGACTGGCCAGAACAAGGTAGGAGAATTCCGTCTATGATGATAAATCATGTATAAGATCGTACAAGTGTAAATTATAGAAATGATCCCATGGTGTGGTTTCGATCAAAAAAGAAACTTAATGTCGTGATCTTTCAATGAATCCCTATGCGGATATATCTATAAAATCATAGGTAATATAATAGATCATTGCTATGAGTATATCTCATGAGTTTATGCAATGTTTGTAATGGTTGACACAGTTGCCCTGCTAAATTGAAAATCACACATCTAGTTTAGATCATTGAGAAAATACGAGCACATGAACTTAGGATATCTTAATTGATTATTAAAGGAAAATATTATGAGGGTACGATGAAGTACTATGGAGGAGGATCATACGCCTCTGTTATCTAGTTAGATCTTACATATTGCACTTCTGAGTAAATGTCCTTTGATTTTTGGTGTTTCCTTTGTTGTGGAGCGGATACATGTTTATCCTGAATGTCTCCTCTAGGCTATATGTACAATGGGCCATATGCTTTAAAGTTGAGGTTCTCGCTTTGTCTTCTTGACCATGGGATATGTTGAGGTTGTTACTTTGTCTTCTTGACCATGGGATATGTTGGGTAGGAGCCCTCTTTGCGTTGACTTGTTAGTACCGCAGAGAGTATAATGTTGTTTTAGAGTTTCATAACCACAGCTACTATCCATGTTTGTTCTTGGATAGTGGGCCTTATTAAAGGGATGTGAATGTTCCTCATGCATCATGGAAGCATGAGAGTCAGATTGTATCCGGCAAAAAATAAGACTTGTCATGCAAGTTGAAATATTAGCAAAATTTAAAAAAATCGGTGGAACCACGTGGATTGGGAACTATTCCCAATCTATTCCATTATAATTGCATGAATGTAAGCCATAACACTTGAAGCGTGATTGCAATCCTCTAGTCTCTAAACAAAGAGACCTCCTATCTCAAGTCAAATCATATGGAGACAACACTTGCAAGTGTGGGGATGAATTGTGTGACTTCCAAAATCCACATAGATGATTTGATACATGAAGCTCCTAATTTCATCGTATGAAATACTTCTCCTTGTTCAAGAGTACAAGGCATCAAAGAAACAAAACCTCCACATGAGATTGATTCAACTGATCCGACAGAAGAACAATAGTGCGACGAGTGGCATGGACTCCATAATGTTGATTCAAGAGGACAACCATAGGGGGATGGGGAGATAAAGGAAGATGGATGGATATATGGTGAGAGAGAGAGAAAGAGACTTCAATTTCTTAACCTTGGAGGAAGGCTAGGGTTGTTTTAAGGAGATGGATTACTCCTCATGTATCACGGAAGCGTGGAGATCGAATTATATCCGATATAGGTCAACTAGTTATACTAGTCAATGGTGCTGCAGAATTTAAAAAAATGATGAAATCACATGACATGGGAACAATTCCAATGTCGTTTCATCATGATTACATGAGTAATAGGATTACCTCTTAAAGTGTAGCCGTAATCTCAAAGCCCTAAAGGAAGAGGCCCATGTCTCAGGTCTTATCTGACAAGAGAACACTTGTGGATGTGTCGATGAGACACATTCTTCCCACAATCCAAGGTAATGAACTTAGCAAATAATATCTTGATTTGATCTCATGAAGTTCTAGTTCTTCTTCATGAACACGAGGCATTGAAGAAGATTAAGATCTACGAGTAATCAATTCGGCAGTGAGACGATGATCGCAGTGTCCACAAACCTAGGGAGAGGGCACGACCACTAGGGTTCAGGGAGAGAGAGAGAGAAAGAGTAGACATGTGGAATAAGAAAGTGAAAGAGAATTGTTGCTTGCAACAATTGCATGCTTAAGCGATCAAAGAGATCTATGGTTAGCCTCTCTTTTATAGCATAATGGATGGTGGAGATGTACTCCGAATTAATAATAAATGGTTGAGATTAAAATATTTTATTATAATTTATAATTTGATAAAATCAAATATTAATTCATGCTCCAAAATTTCAAATAAATATGAAAGGGAGAGAGAGACTCCTTCTAAAAATGAGGAGAGGAGATAACCTCCTTCCTCATGAAGGGTGACATCCCATGAGATTGGAAAGAGAATCTCTCTCCAATTTCCGTTAATGTAATCTTAATACATTAAATCTTTATTCATAAAATTATCTATCAATAATATGTCATCAAATAATTTTTAAATTATTTGTGACAACTACAAATAGACCTTTGATATTTATGAATCATTTTCGTCCATCCAAATTTAAATGTAAATCATATTTACATCTACTTGCTCATTGTGAATCCCATAAAGGATGAAGTCAGAAACTTCTACTTGGTTGGGGCAGTGTGTGTACATACATACATACAGATAATTTATCTTTGTTATTATTAGTCATTTTAATTATTGATATTTGTTTATAAGGATTTTTTACAAGGTTACCCTTCTAAACTTACAATTTCATATAAACATCCTAACAAAAATTTTATTGTCAAAAAAATCCTTACAAATTCTTCAAATCACAAAAATACGCTTCTATTAACATGTTGTTGAGCAATAACATCAAATCTAACATTTTCAAAATAAGTAAAATTATATCGCTCTTAATGTAATGATGCAAACAGATGTAAATATATATGCCTTATCATATTTGTTGTGACATGTGTAAACGTATTTGTTTTAAAATACATATAAAAATCATAGATTTGCATTTGTGTGTGTATTTGTTTTAATATATAGTTGCATATTTATTTGTAACACACGTTACAAAATTTTATATCCTTTTCTCTATATTTGATAATTTTTATGAGATAAATACATATGTTGTATTTATATCATAATAAGTCATTCAATTCTTATATCACATTTTCAAGATATGGTAACACATTCTTTGTACTCGTTAAAATCTACATCAGTATTTATAATCATCAAGGGGTTTAATTTAATAAAAATTGACTCACACACCACGGAAGCATGAAGATCGCATCGTATGCGATCTAGGTCGACTAGTCATACTAGTCGACGGGACAATGGAATAACAAAAAAGCTTTGATGAAATCACATGACATGGAAACCATTCCCATGTCATTTCATCTTGATCACACAAGCTTAGGATTACTTTTGAAGCATGGTTGTGATCTCAATCCTCTAAATGAAGAGGTCTTCTGACTTAAGTCTGATCCTACGAGAGTGCACTTCCAGACGTGTTGATGAGACGTGTGCTTCCTGCGGTCCCAAGTAATGATCTGAGCAAGGAACCTTATGATTTTATATCACAAAATCTATCATCTTCTTCCACTACAAAAAATTCATGACTGGAGTGCATGGATTGGCTATCACCAAGCGACCACAGGTGCTCGCCTGGTTGTGGGCAAGCACAAGAGAAACACATGTGGTCGCCTGACCTGCTCGCCAATTTGAATCATGAGGCGCGGTTCTGGAGCGCGCGTCTGAAAATATGGGCGAGCACTTGTATTACACATGCCCTCGCCCAGGATGTGCTCGCCCATCTGAAATTTAAGGTGTGGCTCGGGTGGGCATGTGCCAATATCTAAGCAAGCATCGGCAGAGCCATGGGCGAGCATTTAAGTGTGCTCGCCAATGGCCTTAAACAGAACGTTGGCATACCTTATCTTCCTCATTCTACTCGCATTTCTCCTTAAATCAACTCCTCCGGAGATCCGTACACCACCCTCCTTGGCTCCGACGACCCTCGTTTGTGCCATCCAACCACACATACATCTTCCCTTAGGTTCATTGCTTCATCCTTTCTCTTGTTTTTTTAGCATCTCATTGCATATTAATCATGTTAGGATAGTTTTAGGTTTTTAAATTGTTGATATATTATTTTTTAGTTTGTATATATTCGAGTGATTGAGTATGTTGTATATACTACGTATGACTTGTTTAATATCTCGTTGTTGTTAGATGATGATGGTTGCAGAGTTTATATAGAAATTCACATGTGTGACAGGTGTATGATGAAATGCCACAACTAGTAATATGATTAAATGTGTATAATAAGATAGAATAATGAATATTGTTGTCAATTTTAAGCTTATTAGTATACTTTGTTAATGATTTATAAAGACTATAAAGGATATGAATATCATGCCTTGATAGACTATAAATGAGGCTTAACTTTTTAATTTGAACATTGATAACATAGAACATAAATAATATTATGGTTGACTTGGATTACATTATTTACCAATTAGGCATATTTTAGGCAAAAACTCTTTATTATGAGTCTATTTATACAAACTAACATCCTCATATAGAGTGTAGATAAGAGATATAGAGAGAGAGAGAGAGATAGGGAAATAGGGAGATATGGATATAATAAGTAGATGTATGATGAAGATATATGTATTGAGAGATGGGCGTATATATGTATTGAGGGGGATGGTTAGATGGGATGTATTATTATAATTTAAACAAAATAAATTTCATATATAATTATACAAGAAGAAAATAAATTTAAATTAAATATTCATTACAATGGAATTTACTTCCATATAAAATTATACAATATCACTAATTTTGAAATTGGCTACGGATACCTTTTAATATAACTTAAAATGAAACTATTATAGAGACTACTAATTATGATGGAATTACAATTCAGTATTTTTAATAGATATGTTATAATTCAAAAACAATTTAAAATTATCTTTTATCGAAATAGATTTATATATTATAATAGTGATAATAATAGCACATATTTATAACACTTAAAATGATGAGGATTATTTTAAATCCCTAAGTGTAAAATAATTCAAATATATTTCAATAAATAAAAAAATATTGAATTTATTTATTTCTTTTTTTAAGTAAATAGTATGCTATATTAAAATATGAAAGAATAATAATAAGTTGTGTAAGCTTAATTTTACATTAAAATATGATTTTATTTATGTAAAAAATAAAAAAATGATTTTTATATAAAGAATACCGATGGTTCTCTTATGTAAGGAGCAGGTGTCAAGAGCTTTCTAGGAGTAGGTATCGAGAGCTCTAACTAGAGCAGTTGATACGGTGATGGCTGATTTAATGTGTCAGATATTGTAGACCCTCTAAGACCGGACGTGTGGTACCCTTGTCCTTGCGATATCAACATGGACCAAGTAGACAATCATATTATGAATAAAAGAGAGAAAAAAAGAAAGATGCAAGAAAAAGATATATGTACAAAAATAATGATCAAAACAAAGACACTAGAAAACATATGTGTGTGGATACGAATTTAATTGTAGGTGTATATGTGAACAACAGAATAACAACCCAAAGTGTGGTGTTCGACAAACACCAATAGTTCTTTTGTGATAATTTTATCGTCACGTTAACTTCAAATTAATGTGGTCAAGTGTATCACATTAACTTCTAGTTAGGTAGATAATAAGGCTAAAACACTAACAATTTATTATTAAATCATAGAAAATCATTAATACACAGTACGTCCCTCCACATCGGGTGTGTGGCCCTATACATCGGGAGGCGTGTGCAACACATTGGAGGATTTCATTACCTCCGACTATGTTATATTTTTTATATTTTGTATAGTACTTATGAACTCATTTCGTAATGAGATATCTCGATCCAATGATTGTAGATTTTAATGTTTGCAGGTGGAAAATCTTTTTCTGTATGTATACTTCGAATAATATTCATTTAAATATTGTATTAAGCATTAATTTAGGATCACACTTATCCATATCCCCATCATTAATCAACCAAATATATGTAAATGCCCTATTAACATAAATAAATAAACATTTTAAGATCATTTTATAGTCTCATTTGTAGCACGTACAAATGTATGACATAAGTGATCTTGAAATATTACATTTATGTTGGTTTTCCTTAGTTCGGAGATCCCGGACTAAGAGGATCCGTAAGGATTCAAACTTACTATAAGGTAATCATTGTCACATGTTGTTTGTTTTTTATGGAAATTGGGCTCCATAATCCCTTCCTCTTCGGTATACCAAACCAATCATAATTTACTATCAAAATCGTCACTACAGTGATTGCTTTGAAAGTTGAATGTGATTTGTTTTTGATGTATACCAGAGATGTGCAAGGTTGTGCTCTCGAATTTTTATCTGAAATAAGCAAGCATGTGACAACAATCATCTTATAGTAAGTTTGAATCATTATGGATGGATCTAGTGATAACCTTTTTTACACACTTCTCTTCTCATCTCGTAGAATAAACATTATAATTTAGGCCAGCGATGGTTTAGGGTTTAGGTTTTCTAGGTATGTTCTTCAAACTTAAGTCGGAGTTATATCTACTCTCTCATTTGACCGTATGAATTGTTACATTCATATGATAAAGATGGCTAATAGAGAGTGGATATACAAGTGTGCAGTAGATGAACGTGTTATAGATACCTTTCAAAGAGGTGTTCACGAATTTTTGGAATTTACTTACGCACAAGATTCTCGTGTTGTGGATTCAGATGGTACTAGCTTGTGTCCGTATCAAAAGTGTCCTTTAATGAAGAAGATATCTAAGGATGAAACTCAACTGCATTTTTATAAAAATGGTTTCACGGAAGGATGTCAAATTTGATGAAGGCATGGGGAGGTCTTCGAGGACACGATGAATGAGTCAAAATAAGCAAACAATATTAACTCATTCATAGATATGGTTATGGACATTGCGGGTCCTGATTTTAACACTGCTTGTCCAGATGATGAAAACCATATGGTGAGTCTGCAGACTTCTACGAGCTGTTGAAATAAGCAGAAGAGCCATTGTGGTTGGTTTCTAAGACATATTCAAAACTCTCCACAATTTCAGAACTTCTATCAATGAAGATGGAGTACAATATGACTGATCGTAATTTTGATGCTATGCTTAAAATCATCAAGAAGATGTTGCCCGAAAATGCTGAATTACCTACAAATTATTATAAAATCAAGAAGATGATGCAGAAGATGGGTTTAACTAAAGTTAAGACAGAATCGTATATAAATCGTCATTTTTTATACTACGGTAGACATCAGCATTTGGCACATTGTCCTGAATGTGATGAGACAAGATTTCCGGAACCGAGTAATAGTGGGACAAAAATCTCAAGGAATGTTTTACGTTATTTCCCATTAACTTCGAGATTGAAATAATTATATTATTATAAGGAAATGGTAAAAATATGATATGGAATGCAGAACATAATGTTGAAGAGTACATGGAGCATCAATCAAAATCTGATTGTTGAAAAGCATTGATGTCAACATTTCCTTCATTTCGAAAGAAAAGAGGAATTATTTTTATAGGTTTATGTACAGATGGATTTAATCCTCAAGGAATGAGTAAAGATTACTCTTGTTGGCCAGAAATGACAACACCATACAATCTATCCCCACGGTTATGTAATAAGACTAGTGATACGATATTATCAAGTTTAGAAGAATTGGAAAATTCAACCTTAGGCAATGGACATAAAACAAAACCTCTTCCTGGTTTTAGTGACAAACATAATTATACTAAGAAAAGTGCTTTTCTGGGAATTATCATATTGGAGTAAGCTATTGATATGACCCAACTTGGATGTTATGCATATAGAAAAAAAATGTCTTCGATAATATCTGCTTCAGAGTTATGAATGGAACCGGTCGCACAAAATATACAATAAAGTCTCATCATGAGTTAAGGATCATATACAATCGGTCGGAGTTGTATATAAAAGAACTTGATAATGAAAGGATTGAAATTCCTAAAGTGAAGTATACGTTAGATAGAAATCAAGTGAAGTGTGTATGCTAATGGACAAGTAAATTCAAGTTTCCAGATGGATATGCATCAAATTTCTCAAATTTGATCGATTTAAAGAAGTTTTCATTTAAGGGAATGAAGAGTCGGGATTGTCATGTTTTCATAGAAAGACTGTTACTGCTAGTGTTCATAGAATTGTTATCAAAACACGTTGTGGATGTTCTAGCAGATGTCAGCAGATTTTTCTATATTATATGTTTGTCACGCATACACCTGATGGAGATGGAATATCTTGAGAAAAACATTCTTGTGATTATGTGTAAGTTGGAGAACATATTTCATGGGTTTTTTTATTCAATAGAGCATATGATGATTCAACTAATCAAAAGTTAGAGGGGCCATAAAATATCATTGGATGTATCTATTTTAAATGTATTTTAATTAATAATACCTTTTTGGTTCTTTTGATATATGATTAAAACATATACATGCTTTATGTAGGTTCATGTTATTCTGAAAAGAAAGGTCCGAAACAAAAGTAAAGTGAAAGGATTAATAAGTTGGCAGTATATTTATGAGGAAGTCACAACATTTTGTGCTAGATATCTTTCAGAAGATGTGGAGATTATCCACAATAGATTAAGGAATCAAAACATTTATTATCAAAATAAGAGAAAGATGTTGTAAAGGTATACGTATTAGATTCTCTTTCGGATAGGCCCTGAAAGGGGAAGGAAGGGTGGAATGCCAACAGACGTCTGTCTACTCTCTAATTCACCTGACCCACAATAGTAACTATTTTGGAAACATCTAAAGGTTCGGTGTATATGGTCTGATCTTACAACTATTGTTCGAGCAATGGTTATCTGTTTCATGCATTTAATTATGGTAGACTTATAACAACTCAGAAACATAGAGTGATGGTTAGTGGATCTTGTTACGAGGAAGATCATTTGGATTATAGAATATAGAGATAAAAATATATGCACAAATCTAAAAAGACTACTAAGTTGTGCTCCCGGCAACGGCGTCATTCTGATGAGCGGTCAGGCAACTCGGGCTAAGGAATATTAAAGTTCGTTGTGACCTAAATCACTAGGCGCAATCAATCAAGAAAAATCAAGACCACTCAGATAGAACAATCAAGCACAAAATAAATGGTAGTAGTCTCCGTTATTTATTTAACATGGTATAGCGACAAGGGTCGCAAACAAGGAATGCGTTGTGACTTCAGGAAATCTCTCGGTGTTATTTGTTTCTTCTATGGACAGTTATATACTAATGTATGATTCCTGTCCTGCAGATGGGGCCAAGTTTTTATTTTGGATGCTCTTTCAAGATATAAAGCTGCAGATGCCCGTGAAGCTGAGAATATAGTGGAGCGGGTTACTCCACGCCTCCAACATGCCAATTGTGCAGTAGTTCTTTCTACTGTCAAGGTATTTTTTTCACAGATCTCTTTGTGTATTTGCATGGTCTATTTTTTCATTGTGTTCTGGTATATCAAATAGCAAGCAAATGCCTGAAATGATATCCACACTGTACATAAATATTCATTTTTAGTTTATTTTTTATAATTTAATTTTTGCATTAACCTGTAAATGTAGATTTTTTTTATATCAAGACCATTAGATCTTCCTCTTATATTAAAATCATTGCGATTACTACTGATTCTCATACTGTAACTTCTACTTTCATTACAAATGAAATTATGGATATAATTCTCATTATAATTGGCAGTACCTTCTGAAGGTTCTCTTATTTGATTGGAAATTTTTTATTTATAGGTAAATTTTAATCTGGATGTTAATGTGCCTATTGACAACCGTGAAGTAGTCAGAAATCAGATAAAAGAAAAATATATTTTTGTAGTTTTAATTTTTTGTTTTTTATATTTTCAAAATGAGGAAACAAATAAACAAGGAAGGTTAAAAACTAGTTTCAAGACTTTTTATTAAGAGCAAAAATGCTCAAAAATAGGAAATAAAAATATTTTTGTGTTTTTCAAATATGCAGATGTTTTTGGTGATTTATGGATTTTTTCTGCTTTATATATGATTTTATAAAAATGAAAGAAGGGAAAACATGGCTTACAATGCACAGCCAGGACAAAATTACAAGTTAAAAATACTTAAATTGTCTTAATATCCTAGAGAGGATTTATATGAGAAAGCCAATGAAAATATCTAACTACAGCAATCGAAAACCTTTTTTTTTAGAATTTTTAATGATTTTTATGAGTTTTAAGACTTTCACGATTTTTAAGGGTTTTACAAAGAATTTTTGCAAAAATACTACTGAAGACATAACATATGAAAACAAACATACACAAATTTTTATGGAATTTTTCAAACAATTTTTCAAAATTTTATGTATTTTAGAAAATAGACAGAATAATTTTGGTATTTTTAATTGTTTAGAAAATATCAAATAAAATAAAATTAATTCACAAAAATTACCATAAATATTACGTGTTAGCACAAGCTAACTGTAATTTTTATGGACCTTTTAGAGTTGATTTAGTAATTATTTGATTAGAAACAAAGCACACAGCAAACAAGGACCTAACTGCAATTATTTAAAAGTTTTCAGGCCAAAATATAACATACATAAAAAGCTCTGGGCAGAACTTGCAATTTCTCCACTTTAATTCATGTACATGGCTCAAAAATACATGCAAAGGGCATAACATTCAAAAGCACAAGGGCATTACTTATAAATACACCATCCAAGCATGTAAGACAGCACGTGAGTATAGTGGAGCAGGATTGAAATGCAAATACTAAAATTTTGAGGGCCCAATTGTAAATTAATTAAACTATAACTTTATATAATGGACTAAATAGCTACGCGTGAAAATACGAGGGTAAAAGTGAAATATACCCATACAAGGCTTGTAGCGCACACAGAAGAGGTCGTGGACGTATAGCTCTGATGGCCGCCACCGGCTGATCTGATAGTGCAGACTCTGTCGCGGACGTGCGGCTAGATCTAGCGATGCAGCCCTGATCTAACGGTCGCGACAGCTTTCTGTCGGGTGGTTGTAATGCAATCTAGCAGAGACTTCCACAACAAACAAGGATAGAGGAAGATCACCCCCCCAAAGTGACCTTCGATCGGCAACTGGAGGAGATCCGCCAGGCCGATGAGCTCACGCAAGAGGTCTGGAGTGTCGTGAAGGTATTCCACATCTGGTGGCAAGCACCGATGCGAAGGATCACGGTAAAGACGGTCTGGAGCTGCTCCGCCTGAGTAGACTGAGGCCAAATAAGGCTCCTCCATGCAAACCAGCATCTACAAAGGAAAGAACGCTCGAAAGAGTAGCTTCGACGAGGGTTATTGCTTGTCGAAACTCAGAGAAACGAGGGTGGATGGAGTTTGACTCCTGGCGAAGGTGAAAGAAGGGAGTCACGGCCCTAATCCCGACTAGGAAGTCGAGATTAGGGATGATCAGGGTGTGGTATGAAGGAGAGCATTCGAAGGGGAGTTGATCAATACGGGTGTGAAGATGAGATGAAGCTCCGACGACTGGGGCAGAGCATATGAATTTATGGCGGTGCAAAATGGACTGATTGAATCGAATAGATAAATGAAGGTGATATGAGGGATACCTAAAGGTGGGAACAAATTCCCAATCTCCAAGCGAAGGTGGTCGGCTGGGTTGTGGCCTCGACCAAGCTACAGAAGGACGAGAGGCTAGATGTGGCAGAGCTCCGACCACGTAAGTGAGCTGCGTGAACCACGTGACCAAACTCCACTCCAAGGACGGCCTTCGATAGTTGTCACTCAACCAAAGGTGCTTAGGGGTGGAAGAAAGGGTGAGGAACGAGATGCGGTGCCAGGAGGTCGAAGGAGATGTTATATAGGCTTCCCAAGGGTTTGAGATTATCGGGCAAAAGCACACAACCCTAGGAAGATCCGCACCTTCCTAGGGATCTGTAAGGGACGTGGATCCAAGGAGATGACTCAGATGAAAAATCAGATCGAGAGGAGGTTTGATCCGACTGGGAAAAAGGGAAAAAGGTCCGGCGAACAGGGTCGGGTCGGGTCAATCGTGGAAGAGGGCGTTGACCCAGGTCAACAAAATGAGCCGGACCAATCAGATAATTCGATATTACAAAATATTTACAAAATCAGTAAAAAATAGTAAATGACTTAAAAATAAAAAGTGTATAAAAAAATTATTACTTTTCAAACTAATTTTCTGTATTTTTTAGTTGTTTTTATGAAAAATAAAGTCTTGTATATACAATATATAGCATTATATGCAGGTATACTATACCTATGTATATTGTATAATTTTTTTTGTTTTGTTATTTTGAAATAAATACTCTAATTTCGTATTTTATTTTATTTAAACATAGTTTTTGGAGTAAAAATAATTTGTATATAATTTTTGTTATTTATTTATAGGTATATAATAAATATGAAGTGAGAAATATATACACATTTTGTACAAGAGAGAATTTTGTTTTGTTTTGTTTTATTTTTTCTTATTTTTATTTATTTTTGTTTTATTTTTAGGACTATACACAAGAAGGTAAAAAGAATATGAATATTTTATTATTATTTTATCAAAAATACTTATTTATATATATGTAATATATACAACAAAGAGTAGGCCCTATCTCTCTCTACTTATTTTGTTTGGGCGATCGGATTAAGGCATGACCTTCTCTTGGGGTTCGGGTCACTCTGTATTTATTCTAAATACCTCCTTCTTTTTTATTTTCCTTTATTATTTTTATTTTTCACAAATACATGCTAAATACACAATGTTAACATATGCATGCCTAATGCTAACTTATTGTATTTACACCTATTTACATGATGCTTCGTCAAGATAGATAGCTAAAATAAAAGAATAAAGAGTGAGAATCAGGGATTCATCACCCCCCCCCTATACTTTACCTTTGCTAGTCCCTTAGCAAACGCTTATTTGAAAAAGAAGTGAAAAAAAGAGAGAAGAAAAGAAAAAGAAGAATAATCAAGGTTGATTATTAAACTTGTCTTCATTAAATTGAAGTATGGAGCTCAATCAGACCCTTGGATTACTAGTTTGTCAGAACCTTATTTGGACTTAAGTTTAAGACTCAACAGCCTCTAAGTTCCACCAATCTATGATCAAGACTCCTCGATAATCCAGATCATAACAAGTCTACATACACAAACTCTAATGACCATGAATCTTTTCTTGTACGGTGTAAGTGATATGTAGCTCCCCGCCTCATAAATGACAAAGAAACAACCCCCTTAATAAGATAACTCTAATGCCATAGATCAGCAGCTCTTTCCTCGAGGAGTGGGGTATTCTCTTCTAAATTCAAGTATAACAGGGGAAAGAAGAGAATGGATCATGACCAGTGTAGACATGTATCCCTAGGAGCCTAACCAGTGTAGCTAAGTCTCCTACTACAAGCTTCATGAGATGAGAAGGTGTAACATAATCTTTGCCTTATTTGATTTTACACACACCAGTAGGCATTTTATTTTCAATCAGGTCTGCCCACTTTTTTGGAGTTTTTCTTTTTACACATTTTTTTCGATGTGCATGTGTACAACATATATACATGGTGCAGCATATATTCATAAGGACTTCTTTCTCTTGAGCTAGTAGATTATCCCTCTTTTGAAGCATTATTGCAACCCACAACTCATGTCTTTAGACGTCAACACTGTCAGACCAAGTTGAGGTGCACTTACTTCCCTAAAGGAAGACGAGAGGTTTCGCCTAGAAATACTACCCTCATATGCTACCCCAAGCCAAAGAAAATTGTCTCCTCACCACCTCATCCATAGAGAGCTATGCTAAGGTGTTGGTGCAAGTAAAGCCATTGTATGTGAGAGTCATGTGTTCGTTGTTAAATATTCTACTTAGTCTCATCAATATGACATGTGAACATAGCCTAATGGACTCAAAGAATTAAGTTACTAATGGACCTGAAAAGTCTTAACCCTAAATCCTATAAGGTCCTCTTAGAATTAGGTGGATTAAGATCTTAACAAAGCTCCATTTTCCAAATTTAATTCCAGACTATATGTCAACTATGATTCAGAAGAATATACAAATATTTACAAAAATCTGTTTTTGCCTAATTTTTAAAATGTGCAAAATTTTTGAAAATGTTTGAATGTATGCATGAATGCAGAAGTTTTGCAAACTATTTGCAAACATTTACACAAAGATTTTTGCAAACTTTTATTTTTCAAAAATTTACAAAAAAATTGTATTATATGCATAGTTTTGATACAAAAATATTTACAAACATTTCACAAGCAAAACATTTTTACAATCATTTGTACAAAAATAAATTTTATAATTAGCTATGTATGTGCAAGAAAGAATTTTATGTACAAGAAAAATAATAAATTTTGTGACTTTTAGGTAAAGGATTTTAGCCAATTTTATTTATTAACGCACTCTTACAAAGTACGAGTTACGACTAAAGTATATATGTAATATATACGACATCCCCATATACTTAGCTCGAACGATGTCCTCAGAGTGATCAATGAACGATGAAGAAGACATAACTCGTGTTTAGTATAGGGAAGTGAAAAGAAAGGTAATACTACAACGATGAATAAAAGAATCGAATGAATAGAAGTCGACGATTCTCCTATACTTAGGATCAAGTAATCCTATGTATAGCGGATTGTACACAAAAGGGAAGACCGAGGGTTAGGATTTACAGGATCTGCCTCCCCTATAAATAGAGTAAAATATCCCTAAGTACAGGTAGCAAAATAGAGGTAGAAAGAATCAAAAGAATAATCAGAAATCTAACACCCTCCCTAAACTTAGGGTAAAGTACGCCCTAAGTATAGCACAATCACAAGATGCAAATGGGGTATTAGACTAGAGAATGAGGAGATATAGACATCTGGATTTATACATGGTGGAAGAACAATGATAATCAGACATGAGATGCAAATGATGTGAGTCAAAGACCACATTTCATGCAAAATGAATCGGGGTTACATCACCAATCAGCGGATCATGATTTAGATATGGCTTGAGGCACTGACCGTTGACGCGAAAGGTGGACTCAGATGACATCTCAGATATGTCGATACTACCATTATCATGCACCTTTCAGACCAAGTATGGTCCTTTCCACTTACTATGTAATTTCCCTGAAAATAATCTGAGCCTGGCATCAAATAACCATACTCTCTTATCAGGCTCAAACTACTTATGGCTGATAAGAGAATCATGCCATTCCTTTACTCGTTCCTTATATTGTAGGCTGTTTGAAAAGGTTGTATCTCTAAGCTCCTTCAGGGTTGCCAATTCGGCCTTTCTTTGATCTCCTATACTCTCTGGATCCAATAATATCTTAGTGACAGTCCATAGTGACTTATGCTTAATATCAACATGTAAATGGCAGGACTTACCACAAACGAGACGAAAGGAAGATGTACCCAAAGGAGTCTTGAAGGAAATTTGATACATCCACAAGACCGAGTCCAAAAGTTGTGACCAATCCTTTCAGTCTAGGCAGACTACATTCTGCAATATGATCTTGATCTCCTTGTTCAATACTTCAACAAGACCATTGGTCTGAGAATGATAAGGAGTAGCTACTCGATGGTCTATGCTGAACTCGTTAGCAAGGGTCTTGGCCTTGTCGTTGATAAAGTGAGACCTCCCATCAGATATCAATACTCTGGGCACCCCGAACCGTGAAATGATATTCTTCCTAAAAAATCTGCAAACATTCTTAGCATCTGTGGTTCAGGCGGGTATGGCCTCGACCCAACGACTCACATAATCAACAGCCAACAGAATGTACTCAAATCCCTTACTCTTAGGGAATGGACCCGTAAAATCGATACACCATGCATCAAAAACCTCACAAAAATAAATGGGTTGCATCGGTATCATATCACGTTGTCTACAAGTGCTCATCCTCTGACAGTCAGTACACCTCTTTACGAATTCGTCAGAATCCTTGCAGAGGGTAGGACACCATAGGTCGGATTGGAGCACTTTCTATGGTTTTCTCCTTCCAAATAATGTCCTCCTGCCTCAAGCTTGTGGTGATATGTGAGGACATTGTGGTGCTCCTCCTGTGGAATCCACCAACTCCAGATGTTATCCCCTCCTTCATGATAAAGGATGGGATCCTTCCAATGGTAGGACTTGGTCTTCGCAAGGAAAGTCTCAAGTCACTGCCTGGGCCAACCTTGTGGAACTTTCCTAGCACAAGATAGTTCACAATATTGGCGTACCATGGGAGAGAGGCGATAGCAAGGATCGCCTCATCTGGGAAGGTCTCAGTAATGGGATCGGTCTTCTCAGATTCCTCAAGATTTTCTAAACGGGAGAGATCATCCGTCACTACATTCTTGACTCCAGGTTTATCCTTAATTTCAATATCAAACTCCTAGAGTAGAAGGATCCATCTGGTCAATCGAGCTTTGGCATCCTTCTTAGTCATAAGGTACCTGATAGTGGTATGATAAAAAAAATAGTCATTTTGGATCCAAGAATATACAATCTGAATATGTCCAAGGCGAAAACTATGGCTAGCATTTCTTTCTCCGTGACAGTATAGTTTCGTTGAGCAGCATCCAATGTACGGCTAGCATAGTGAATGGAAAATGGTACTCCATCCCTCCTCTATCCCAGCATGGCCCCTACAGCAAAATCGAAGGCATCCATCATGATCTCGAATGGGAGAGACCAATCAGGTGGTTGAAGGACAGGAGCCTCAACAACTAGGTTCTTGAGAGTCTCAAATGACGCAAGACACTTATCATCTATAATAAACTCGATGTCTTCTATCAACAGATCAGTCAACGGTCAGGAAACTCTGTTGAAGTCGTAAATGTTTTGTCGGTAGAAACCGACATGCCCTAGAAAAGACCTTAACTGTCGTAAGTTGGACGGTGGATTGAGTCTCCTAATGATATCCACCTTGGCCAGATCAACCTCTATGCCCATGTTGGAGATGATATGACCAAGCACCATCCCCTGAGTCACCATGAAGTGATCATTTCCTAAGATAAAACAGGATGGACCTCTATGCAGTGCTGAAGAATGCGGTCTAAGCAATCAAGATAAGCATCAAATCCATCGCTGTAGACCAAAAAGTCATCCATGAAGACCTCTAAATACTCACCCACCATGTCCGAGAATATGGACAACATGCACCTTTGGAGTGTCGTCGAGGCGTTACATAGATTGAAGGGCATCCATCCGAAAGAATAAGTCCCAAACGGACAAGTGAATGTCAGTTTGTCCTGCTCCTCGAGCACTATGGCCACCTGATTGTAACCGGAGTACCCGTCAAGAAAGTAGTAGTGACTCTTCCCAACTAGCCTCTCTATAATCTGATCAATAAAAGGCAACGGGAAATGATCCTTCTTGGTGGTCTGATTCAATTTTCTTTAGTCCACACAGACCCTCCAAGAAGGGGGTACCCTGGTAGCTATCTCCTCTCTAGACTCGCTCACAACTGTGGTGATGCCCGTCTTCTTTGGCACCACATGCAATGGACTAACCCACTTGGAGATTGATATGGGGTAGATAAAATCAACACTCCACCATTTCAATATTTCCTTCATGACCACCTCTCGAAGATTCGGGTACAGTAGTCGTTGGAACTCACATGATGGCTTGGCGTCCTCCACGAGATAGATATGGTGGGAGCACAGAGCCAAACTTATCCCTTGGAGATCAACTATACTCCATCCAATTGCCTTGTGGTTCCTTTCAAGAATCTCCATTAAATGAAATTCTTGCTCTCCAGTTAAATCTGTTGCGATAATGACTGGGTACATCTCATGCTACCTGCAAGGAATCTATACTTCAGCGACTGCGGTAAAGGCTTCAATTCTGAACAACTGGGAGATGGCAAATCTGGTCTCTGAAAAGTATGAGTGAATGCAACTAGATTTGAATGAGATAACTCTTGCTGATCATGCAAAACTGGTGGAGACGGCTCTGTTAGTGTATTTGTACTAAGTGTTGGCATTGTCTCTACCCTAACTACTGGCTCTGTGGAAATCAGACAATGTAATAAGTCATCAAACTCTGGCCATTCTATGTCTGAATCAGAGCGATCTGAATCAAAATAACATGATATATATTCTACCTCGCTATCCTGAACACGGTCGTCAACCTCGAAAATGTTCGTGGCCAAGAGTGTGCTCTCCGAACTCTCCTCTACTGGGAATTGTGGATCTGCAGCATCTGAAGGTGAGAGAAGGGCTCGTGAAATGGTATCGGGATAAGTGGCATCGTCGTCAGTGATCACAAAGTCGTACTCCTGATGGACATCTCGCTCTGCCTCTGTTGTCTGCTCTGCATCGTTGAATTGCTCTGAACAATCTGTCTCACGCTCTGGTCTCGTCAATTGTCTCTATTTGTATACTCTCTCCCTAGACGTGAAAGTACACCTTCCCACTATCATGGTGAGACACCACCTTGGTTGTGGTCAAGAATGGATGTCCTAGAATGATGAGGGTATCGATCATAGATTCAGGGATCTCCATGTCCAACACAACGAAGTCCACGGGGAATTTCAGGCCTTGAATTGTGATGACTTCGTCCTTCAACAACCCCTTCGGCCTCTTGATAGATCTATCAGCAAATTAAAGGATTATCCTGCTCTGTCAAAGAGGGCTGAACTTAAATGGGTCGAGTAAGGCTGCAGGGAGGAAGTTGATAGAAGAGCCGTTGTCCAATAGAGTACGATCGAATCTCTGCTCATGAATATATCATTGATGAATCCATGATTCATCATCTCAATATCTTGATCTTAGCAAAATCCACGAGTAAATTCCCTAATAAATGTATATAAAATGTATAAATTAACAAAATGACTCTTGTAAATAAAATACATTAATTATTGTATATTAGATTGTATAAAATAAACTAACAATAAAAAAAGCCGCAAAATCAAGGGAGTTTTTCACATGTAAATAGCCCAAAACTTTATGTATTTTTAATAATTTCATATCAACTCCTTTTTGGCTAATTCTTTCTCCAACATGTTCATATCAGTGTATATAAAAATACAAAAATACAAAACAAATTTTATCTCAAATAAATGCTCCTAGTTCCTAAAGGGAAAAAAAGCCGTAAAGACCAACTTCCAAGCCAAATTCCCGCTCCGTATGAACTCCAAATTCACCAAACTCACTTTTAAAGTTCAAGTTAGAAAATTATCTATCCAACGGAAGTGGTTTCATTAAAATCAGAGCTCATTTGCAAAAGTTGGGTTTTGGGACCTAGATGTACATTGTATATTATGTATATATTCATTCCTTCTTCATTTTTATTTTATCTTTCTTAATTCATAAAAATATAAAAAAATCATGCATGTGTTATATTTTGATTATAGTATTTTATTGTATTTTTTCCGTTGTAAATATATCTTATTAAAAAGAAAAAAAATACATATTAGAAAAGCAAAACAAAAAAATGTACATGTTGTATGTATTTACCTGTAAATTCACCACTTTTTTTCCTTCTTTATTTTTGTTGTATTTAAAGTAGCATACTTTATATCATTATTTATTTATTTTCTCATTCTCTACAATAACTTCCATTTTCCTTCATTAACCTCCAAGTCTTCTTTCAACCTCCATTCCACTCCATATTCTTCCACCAACCTCCCATTTAACTCCACCAATAATAAAACTTCCCATTCAACACCACCACTTCTCTAACTCCCATTATTCATCTCTTTATAATCATCTCCACATCCACATTTTTCCCCATCCACCATTCTTATAGAATAAGGAGAGAGCTTGGAGTGTTTTGTTGGTGACAGCGGCGAAGCATCGTCCTCAAGCGACGACCTCCTTCAGGTGAGATCCGCGGAGCTCCGCTACGCGTCACGAGTTCCCCATCGAGCTCGCGTAGCTTCTCCGATTTTTATTTCGCCAATCGGATCGAGGCGACGACATGAGTCCAGCATAGCTGCTCCGCAAATCCGGCGAATATCAGGTAAGTATTCCTCATCATTCTCTTGTTATTTTATCTTATTTAATATTTTATTTCTTTGTTGTTTCATTACATCATTTTTTTTTCACCAACTCATCATCACCATCTTGTTCCTCACCTTTTTGTGTACATATTTCCTGCTTAAAGAAAATTAAAAAATATAAAAAAATTTAAAACAAAAAAAGTCTCTATTACAGCAGTAAAATTTAAAAAAAAGGAAAAGAAATAAAAAAATTAACGGAGCAGCAGTGCCGCCGCCCCCCCTTCTCCAAGGGCAGCGGCACCGCCGCCCCTTCCTCCCTGCCACCAGCCGCGCAAGGCGGCGCCTCTCCGCTGACCTCCGCGCCACCGCGCGGTCGGCCTCGCCACCGCCGGCCGCTCCCTCCAGGACCGCAGGCGCACCGCCCTCTGGCCGTGATCGCGGCCCCGCGCCGCCCTCTCACCCCGCGGCTCGCCGCCGCTCTCCGCCGCACCTCCGCGCCACCGCCCTCCGCCGTCACCCCTCCAAAGGCCGCCGCACCTCCGCCCTCCGCCGACGAAGGCGGCTGCCGACGCCGACCTTCTACCCCATTTGGGTTCGTCTCATCGGGTTCAGGAGGAAGAAGGTAAAGTTCTTTCATTTTTTTATTGTAAAATTTGTGTATATTTTGTATATAGCTTCAGTAATTGCAAAATGATCCATGTACATGTTTTTTATGTTAGTATTGTTTTCTGAGTTTGCACAAAGACCCCTGTGTTTGCTCTTTAATTTGGACCTCATTTATGCATCTTCTTATTTAATGAAAAATGGTTTGATGTTGAGCAACTAATTCTCTACATTGTGGACATTTATTTATATTTTTGTGGTCTTTGGGTAATTAAATTAAATTGTTAAACTGAAATATTACATATTTTACCCAATCAATGCTCTTAAATTTATATCTCACACATGGTTGCTCTAAAAATTCCACAAAAGTATATATGATGCCTTAATATGTGATGAACTTACTGTCCAAATTTCATCCAAAATGGAGTTGTTTTGTGCCTGAAATAAATTGTAGAGTGTTTCTAGTATTTGATTTTTAATTAAATCCACGTATATCCTTTTTGCGAAATTTCAACTCTCCTGGATTGCTTATTTTAATACCTACTTGAGATAATTCGCACTCGGATTAATTTGATAACGTGAATTTATTAGAAATTATTTACTCACTGTCACTCTGATTTCACTAAAAATCCATAAAAAATTCATATTTTGTCAAAAAAATCCAAAAATATTACTGTAGCTTCTTTGCATCATGTTTTCATTCCAGTAATTTTTTCATAATTTTTGCTTACTGTTTGTGTGATAAATTACGAAAAAACTCATAAAAAGTGTACATTTTTAGTTATTGCATTGTAACCCATAAAATTCCAAAAAAAAAGACCTTGCGTTCATCACTGAATTGGAATTCTAGGAAAAATATAATTTGGTTAAATTGGACTAATTTGACATTAAAATTAATTTGGCCTTGTTGTGTGTTTTCTTAGTGGTCTAATTCACTTGCATTTGCATTCTATTTGCACAAAAAATATAAAAAAACCGCATTGGATATCTAGACCTAAGTTTTTGAATTAAAACCGAAGTTGTTCCTTTGCCTCCCTGAGTTCGACCCCGGACTTGCCCGGGATATAAATTAAGCCGAGACACTCTTCACAGAGATCTTCTCTCGGTTCTGACCGAATCGCTAAGTACATGTACCACAACGAACACGAATTAATTACCGTATTTAGCGACTCGTCAGATGGCGCCGTTGCTGGGGAGGCAAACGGCTTAGGGATTAGTTTTAAAATTTGGACTTAGATTTTCACTTACTCGGGTAATCTGACCCCCGAGCCACTTGTATTTAATCCATTTTACTTGTAATTATTTCTCTTCATATTTTTGTATATATTTTGTTTTTATCTCTCTAATATAAATCTCATTTTCCTTGCGAGGGCCCGGTGGACTTGGAGTACATCGGAGGTCGACGGACGCGACGCGCGCCGACTGCTGAAGAGCTTGGAGAATCTAATTTATTTTTGAGAGAGCTTTTGTACATTTTTGTAATTATTTAGCTTGCTCTTTATAGCGGCTCTTGTTTGAGAGCTCGCGTGTGTAAAAAGACTTGGACATTATTTGTGGTGTGTCGAGCCTGTTTCACTCTCCGGCGAGGGTGGGGCTTGACTTGAGTGGTGAACTTAAGGATTAGGCACACGGTATTTTAGATTCAAACTTGTTTGTGCCCATCGTAATTTAGGACCACACATCACATTTAACGAGATGCACTTAGACCGTTGGGCTATTAGTCAAATTTAACTTATTCATCACTCGCTAATAGAACTGCCTGTCTAGGAACGGTTTTCTCGTTTGCATTCATTTAGTATAAAATTTCAATTCTGCCTTGCATCCCGCATGTAGAGCGTGAAGATCATTGTAAGTCTTCTGAACTGGGCATGCATCATTGATTTCATTATTTGCATCGGTTTTTCTCGACTCCCTCCCCTTGGTTTTTGAAACTTAGGTTAAAAGGAAATCGAGACTGATCGTTAGGCGTGCTTTGTTTGGTGGACTAATCAAGTGATAACCAACCTTAAAATCGGGACTGCTAATCAGAGTTGACAAAAAAACTGATTAAAACTAACACTTGTTTTGGGAGAGCAAAACCCTCATTGTATGCTTGGCTAATTATGATTGTTGAGAGGTGAGGACGCATCCCTAGGATAGTGCCCAAATCCTAATTATTAAGCCTTGCGTAATTGGATTTATATCTTGATTTATCACCTAATTAAAACTGAAAAGATAAACGGTCGAACTTTTGCGACCATCACTGTGTTGAGTAGGTGAACTCAGGGTTTGCTCTTGTGTTTGTTTGTTTGTTTGTGTGTTATTCGGTGCACTTGCACGTTTTCTTCCTCGATCCACTTCATTCTCCCATCTCCCTTCCAAGATGTCAGAATATTGGTCATCATATCCAAGTCACCCTTCTTCGACCATATTCCGATCATCTCCACCCTCTCATTCCTCTTCATACGCACACCCCAACCGCGAAGTCCGAACTCCGACTGACTTCCGCACTTCTTCGTGTTTCTCACCTATCCCACATTCTTATGCCCATGACCCACAACCACCTTGTATTGACTCAACATATTCTCGTCTGCTTGCTGGAATCAAGGAACCAATCGAAGAGCAAGCGACTGCTGAGATGAATAATTGACATAATCAGTTGACCCCACATACCTCACTTTCACCTCGAGTTGGGACAGAACAACAAGTACCTTATACACATCCCGACTTAACCTTAGGGTACAACATGGTCGACCAGACAAACCGAATGGAGAGGCATGCACCGTACGATCTTCCTGACTTGATTGACCTCAGTGATAGAGCCGACATTGACCAACCTTCATATCACCCATTCGGAGAGTCGACATATACAGGGGATTGGACTCATGAGACCGATCTACATACCCCATGTCTACTGACTCCACCTTATGAGGCTCCGATCAACATTTGCCACACATATGGGTCAAACTCAACCCAGCAGTACACGCCTGAGTCAAGATGTGTTGAGTATAAGATCCCAAGTTCTCAGCGGTATCCTCCAACTGAGCAGACGTCTCTCATGATGTGTCATGAGAACTTAATGGAGGATGACATTTGTAGATTTATCAAGAGTCCAGGTAGGAATGTGGATCATGGATTTCGCGGATTGAATCTTAAAAACCTGGAAGACACCGGATTGACCACACGTCATGTACAGCTGGAGTCCCTTCTACCTCCCTCTTCTACTAACCACTTTCCCTCCAAACCAGAGTCTGTATATTCTCCTAGTCCTCCTTCACCTACCAAAAAGACCAAAAAAATTGAAAACTCAGAAAATACCATAAAAATTGAAAAAGGAAAAGATCTAAAAAAATTGGATCCTGCGGTTAGGGAAGCATTGGATAGAAAGTTGATTTTTGAGCTTCCCTTAATAATGGCCATTGAGCACTTTCCCGACCTTAAAAGATTTGTGAGAAGTAAATTGATGCCTAAAAGGTCGGGCAATAAGAGAACAAGGACTGAGATACATATAGTGTCTATGGCCACATCTTTGATGATAGGGAGAAAAACCAAGAGCCGCAGAGTAAAGCGGTTGCCTCGGTTTGATTGTGAAATCAAAGATACCACATTCACCCATGCAAGAATCGATGATGACTTACCAATTAATATCCTCCCGACCTCCGTGTTTGCCAAGCTCAAACTCAGATCTGCCAAGAAGTCAAGAGAGATCATTCAGTTGGCGGATCGGTCTGTTAAACGGTCGAGAGGAACCATTTCAGTCATCGTTACTTTCCAAGGTGCTCTACTGGAGGTGGATTTCACGATCATTGATACTGAGCACCGAGGAGAGTTCACCCAGTCTCCGATCATTCTTGGGAAGCCGTTCTTAGCCTTGGCTAAGGCAACTATAGATTGTAAGACTCGGGAGATCGATTTCTCTGCATTGGGAGCACTCCGACCTCACCCGATCTTTGAGGACACACGATATTCCAAGGTAACCCATAAAGTTGCAGACAGTCGTGACCTTCGAGAGACAGTTGAGTCTCGTCTCTCTACTACACCTGAGATACCGACTGCCAAGACGACCATTGGTTTAGAGACTCCCTACAACCACACACCGCCTACTGCTTGCACCACCACCGCGACAGCTTCTAGAGAGGACTCACGACCAGAAGCTATCATTGAGTCGGACATGACCTTTGTGGATTGCCTTGATCATTTCGATGATCCGACACAAGAACCCAACAATGTCAAGCCAACTGAGAATACTGTGCCTTATCAGAGACGTGTGTTGACCCTGCAGGAGTATTACAATGCATATGGTGACTCATCAGATGATGAACCTCTGGTCAGAACCTCACACACACCACATCCAGGACATACACCAAAGGAGACAACTGGGACCAAATTGACCAATCTTGATAAATCGGTCGCTCCATCCTCTAGTCGGTCATCTGGTAAGAAGAAGACGAGCCTTGATTCCTTGAGGTGTTCCCCCGAACCCCTCAAGGCTTGTCAATCTCCTCTTCCTCTTGATGCTTCAGGTTCTAGAAAACCGACTAAGAAGGTTACCTTTGATGTTCCAGAGAAGGAACTTTCTGAGGAGTCCTCATCAGGGCCGGATGAGGTGATCTACATGAGTGAGCTTAGTTCGGTTGTTCTGAAGCCATATTTGAGCAAGCAGCCATGTGTCGACCCTCGTTGGATGTTCCCCACACCTCACTATTATTCCTCTACGAACGATTCTGACAGCGACACATATGTATACTACCCACCCCCTCGCTCCCGCAAGAAGGTCCGTCACAAACCTTCTTGATCCCTGTACAGATTCAATCACTCTTGTACATTCTCCCCTCTTTGTATATTCTCCAGATCACATCGGTTCTCACACTTACTCTTGTCCTATACTTAGGCTTACCAAGAGCCTAAGTATAGGGGGAGCCGATGCCCGCCATGTGTACATACTCATCCATTTCTCCTCTTGACCTCGTCCGCCCCATTTTTGCTCTTCTTCTACACTTAGGCTGTCCAGAGCCTAAGTATAGGGGGCGGATCGACTTCTATACTGTTTATTATTTTAGTCATCCTACGCTTAGCACGAGCTATGTCTTTTTCTCGCTTCTTGTGCCATGAGGACATAGCACATGCTAAGTATAGGGGGGCGTGTATATATTACATATATACTTTACCCATAGCTCGTACTTTCACGTATTTTTGTATATATTATACAATAATTATGGGGTGGGTAAAAAAAACTTTTTTTCTAAAAAACCTTTTTTCTAAAAAAAACTCTTTTTCCTTATTTGCTAAAAAAATTCAAAAAAAACCTCTTTTAAAAAAAACTTTTCCAAAAAAAAGTCTTTTCTTATTTACCTATCTTTTTCAAAACAAAAAAAACTTGAAAAAAAAAGAAAAAAATGATAAAAAGAAAAAAAAGAGATTTCTTTGCCTTTGTCTAGAAAAAAAATTCTTTGCCTTTGTTTGAAAAAAAAACTTTTTCTTAAAAAAAATCAATCAATCATCAAAAAAAACTAACTAATAAGTTGGTTTAACCCCTGACACATTCACTTTCACACAAGACTAGTGATGTTCAAGAACACTTGGTTTATGAGCTCTTGAGATTTTGAGTTAACCAGCCTTAGTCATTAGGGTCTTGGACTTAATTATTCACATTTCCCTAGTTTGAAAGATTTGTGTGCTATATTGCATGCTTAGTCTCTACCTTAAGAATATGATCAGCACCTCACATACACGACTGTAGTTATGATGAGATGAGTTGAAATTTCACTTGAGGATCTGGGATGAGGGATTTGAGTTTGAACTTGATTTGATGATGCTCGAGGATGGGATAAAATCAATGAAGGCTTCATGAAACCTGAGTGTCAGCATCTTTAGCCAGTATGAGAACATGGTTCTTGTACTATCTCTTGACATTTACCTATGTGCCAGGGTGTGATAAAATAAAAAAAATGTTGATCAGTGTGCGCCAACTCTTGGTAAAAGCAGTGGAGCTAGCCAAAATACTACAAATCAATGAAATGTCAAAGAAAAGCTCTCATTCCATACAAAGTCAAATATCAAAGATCTTCCACCAAAGGCGAGCGCTCCCAACCATTTCAAAAGTGTCCACTTGGACCATCGCTATTAGGACCAGGAGTCGGGCTTGCACCAAAAAAGGGCTCTGCATCGTAAATGCTACAAGTCTGGGTGTAGAAGGTATAATAGATACTCAAAAAAGACACACCCCGATGTACTCCCAGGAAAACAAGTGCAGACGGCTCCAACTTCTCTTGACGGACGCACTGATCAACACCAAAAAAATGCGTTGAGTAATAAGGCACTCGAGAGGATCATTGTTCCAATGAGAGGGAGAGAAGAAATGACACAATCCTATGCCCTCCATCAACTGGCCTTCCATCTACACTTTCAAGTCTGACAACTAAAGAGACGGTGGATTGGATGCAAGAAATGATTTATTCCCTAGTGTTGAGGATCGGGTCCTTAGGAGAGTCTCTTGGACTGGAACCTTGGGTGACGTTGTGACTCTACTCTTGTAACTGCGGTCAACACTTAAAGTCATATCCCTACTATATATGTATACAAAGAGAGTCTGATGATTAGGGAAATTGGATACCTTTTGACTAGAGCTTGGTTCAACTTAGAATTTTAGGATCTCTAAACCGAGAGTTCTTGAACAGATCAAGTCTTGTATTCACATGCAGAGTCAGGGGTTAACCTAACTTATTCATTCTTTATTTGCTCGAGGACTAGCAAAGTTTAAGTATAGGGGGTGATGAATCCACGATTCATCATCTCAATATCTTGATCTTAGCAAAATCCACGAGTAAATTCCCTAATAAATGTATATAAAATCTATAAATTAACAAAATGACTCTTGTAAATAAAATACATTAATTATTGTATATTAGATTGTATAAAATAAACTAACAATAAAAAAGCCGCAAAATCAAGGGAGTTTTTCACATGTAAATAGCCCAAAACTTTATGTATTTTTAATAATTTCATATCAACTCCTTTTTGGCTAATTCTTTCTCCAACATGTTCATATCAGTGTATATAAAAATACAAAAATACAAAACAAATTTTACCTCAAATAAATGCTCCTAGTTCCCAAAGGGAAAAAAAGCCGTAAAGACCAACTTCCAAGCCAAATTCCTGCTCCGTATGAACTCCAAATTCACCAAACTCACTTTTAAAGTTCAAGTTAGAAAATTATCTATCCAACGGAAGTGGTTTCATTAAAATTGGAGCTCATTTGCAAAAGTTGGGTTTTGGGACCTAGATGTACATTGTATATTATGTATATATTCATTCCTTCTTCATTTTTATTTTATCTTTCTTAATTCATAAAAATATAAAAAAATCATGCATGTGTTATATTTTGATTATAGTATTTTATTGTATTTTTTCCGTTGTAAATATATCTTATTAAAAAGAAAAAAATACATATTAGAAAAGCAAAACAAAAAAATGTACATGTTGTATGTATTTACTTTTAAATTCACCACATTTTTTTCCTTCTTTATTTTTATTGTATTTAAAGTAGCATACTTTATATCATTATTTATTTATTTTCTCATTCTCTACAATAACTTCCATTTTCCTCCATTAACCTCCAAGTCTTCTTTCAACCTCCATTCCACTCCATATTCTTCCACCAACCTCCCATTCAACTCCACCAATAATAAAACTTCTCATTCAACACCACCACTTCTCTAACTCCCATTATTCATCTCTTTATAATCATCTCCACATTCACATTTTTCCCCATCCACCATTCTTATAGAATAAGGAGAGAGCTTGGAGTGTTTTGTTGGTGACAGCGGCGAAGCATCGTCCTCAAGCGACGACCTCCTTCAGGTGAGATCCGCGGAGCTCCGCTTCGCGTCACGAGTTCCCCGTCGAGCTCACGTAGCTTCTCCGATTTTTATTTCGCCAATCGGATCGAGGCGACGACAGCAGTCCAGCGTAGCTGCTCCGCAAATCCGGCGAATATCAGGTAAGTATTCCTCATCATTCTCTTGTTATTTTATCTTATCTAATATTTTATTTCTTTGTTGTTTCATTACATCATTTTTTTCACCAACTCATCATCACCATCTTGTTCCTCACCTTTTTGTGTACATATTTCCTGCTTAAAGAAAATTAAAAAATATAAAAAAATTTAAAACAAAAAAGTTTCTATTACAGCAGTAAAATTTAAAAAAAAAGGAAAAGAAATAAAAAAAATTAACGGAGCAGCAGTGCCGCCCCCCCCCCTTCTCCAAGGGCAGCGGCACCGCCGCCCCTTCCTCCCCGCCATCAGCAGCGCAAGGCGGCGCCTCTCCGCCGACCTCCGCGCCACCGCCGGCCGCTCCCTCCAGGACCGCAGGCGCACCGCCCTCTGGCCGTGATCACGGCCCCGTGCCGCCCTCTCACCCCGCGGCTCGCCGCCGCTCTCCGCCGCACCTCCGCGCCACCGCCCTCCGCCGTCACCCCTCCAAAGGCCGCCGCACCTCCGCCCTCCGCCGACGAAGGCGGCCGCCGACGCCGACCTTCTTCCCCATTTGGGTTCGTCTCATCGGGTTCAGGAGGAAGAAGGTAAAGTTCTTTCATTTTTTATTGTAAAATTTGTGTATATTTTGTATATAGTTTCAGTAATTGCAAAATGATCCATGTACATGTTTTTTATGTTAGTATTGTTTTCTGAGTTTGCACAAAGACCCCTGTATTTGCTCTTTAATTTGGACCTCGTTTATGCATCTTTTTATTTAATGAAAAATGGTTTGATGTTGAGCAACTAATTCTCTACATTGTGGACATTTATTTATATTTTTGTGGTCTTTGGGTAATTAAATTAAACTGTTAAACTGAAATATTACATATTTTACCCAATCAATGCTCTTAAATTTATATCTCACACAGGGTTGCTCTAAAAATTCCACAAAAAGTATATATGATGCCTTGATATGTGATGAACTTACTTTCCAAATTTCATCCAAAATGGAGTTGTCTTGTGCCTGAAATAAATTGTAGAGTGTTTCTAGTATTTATTTTTAATTAAATCCACGTATACCCTTTTTGCGAAATTTCAACTCTCCTGGATTGCTTATTTTAATACCTACTTGAGATAATTCGCACTCTGATTAATTTGATAACGTGGATTTATTAGAAATTATTTACTCACTGTCACTCTAATTTCACTAAAAAATCCATAAAAAATTCATATTTTGTCAAAAAAATCCAAAAATATTATTGTAGATTCCTTGCATCATGTTTTCATTCCAGTAATTTTTTCATAGTTTTTGCTTACTGTTTGTGTGATAAATTACGAAAAAACCCATAAAAAGTGTACATTTTTAATTATTGCATTGTAACCCATAAAATTCCAAAAAAAAGTACCTTGCGTTCATCACTGAATTGGAATTCTAGGAAATATAATTTGGCTAAATTGGACTAATTTGACATTAAAATTAATTTGGCCTTGTTGTGTGTTTTCTTAGTGTTGTAATTCACTTGCATTTGCATTCTATTGGCACAAAAAATATAAAAAAAAACCGCATTGGATATCTAGACCTAAGTTTTTGAATTAAAATCGAAGTTGTTCCTTTGCCTCCCTGAGTTCGACCCCGGACTTGCCCGGGATATAAATTAAGCCGAGACACTCTTCACGGAGATCTTCTCTCGGTTCTGACCGAATCGCTAAGTACACGTACCACAACGAACACGAATTAATTACCGTATTTAGCGACTTGTCAGTCATCTGACATAAGGAGCTCTTGTATCTGGCCTCTTGGCTAGCAGAAGATTCTGAATAGTGAAGTAGGTGGCACGGGTCAGCACATGGATCTCTACTCGATTGTTCATGTTCTTCCTATGGATAGTGGTCTTCTCAAATTCTTTTGGAAGAGAGGGATAAGCTCAAGTGCCTCCTGTAGAGTCAGCTGGATATGGAATCTATCAATCATCTGCTGGATGAACTCTAACTGCTGATTTTTTTTTGGATTTTCTTTTTTATTCCCCTTTGCTAAGCGGAGTGCTTGAGGGAAGGGTATGGTTGGGCCCTCCTTAAATAGAGGGTTAGGAAGAGGTTTCTGCTGTTGAGAAGGCACGGAATCCATACAAGTATCATCAATCATTACATATGGACTCGAAGATGAAGAAACCTTTCCTTTATTAATTTTTTTGGTATTTTTCATATAGTCTCGAGGTATAAAAACTGGAGAAAACACACCTGGAATGGAAGGGGTGGCCTCAGTGCCACCCACAGCATTAGGTGTTGTGGCATCAGCATCGCACTTTAGCTCAGCATCATAGAATCTGGTGGCATCAGTTCCCCCCCCCCCCCTACATCTGGAGAAGCGACGACCTCAGTACCATTGGTTGGATCAACGTCCTTTGTGGCTTCAGCACCACCGTCATCATCGTCATCCTTAGCGGCATCAGCACTGCTATACTCTTCATCTGCCACTCCTGAATCCTCGTGGTGTCGTTTCTCAAATGAGGTGCCGCCGGCTGGTATCCTACCTCTCCTAAGTGACACAAAATCAGCATCAAATGTGTATGAAGCAATGTCATCCAATAAATCACTAGGAGTGGTGGTCTTTGTGAACTGTACCTGCTCAGATTTTCTCTTTAGGTTATTAGGGTTAGGCTCGATCCGAACGGGTATGATGGACTTTCCCTTGACGATCTCCATCATATCCAAACAAAACTCATCTATTTCCCGCCTAAAGGATGCCTGCTGGTATGCAAGTAGGCGGGCAAGATCATTAAGAGCTAGATTCTCATAGGCGGGCCCATGAGAACCGGACGAGTTGCCTCGCTGAAAGGGAGGAGGATGTCGAAATTGATGAGGGGGAGGCTGAGAATACTGTTGAGGTTGATGCTGGTGTTGCCTCCATTATTGTCCTCGCTGGTAGGGATGAGGACCTGATTGATACTGTTGTTATGGCTGGTGGAAGAACTGGGGTTGCTGCTGCTACTGGCCAAACTACCCACCCTGAGCTGGAGGGTGCGGCTGGGACAAGGTACCTCTGGTTAGCAACCTGAATCTGGGATGGTCTTGGTAAATCTCAGGCTGCTGTTAGTCGTACCAAATCCCATTGACTTCCATCAATGGCTCCTGCTCGTAGGAGGGTGGAGGAAGAACTGCTAGTGGTTGATCCTGATGATACACCACCATTTGAGTGTCCTGAGATGGTAATGGCAGAGAGTACTGGGGTTGCAGCTATTGGTATGGATCCGCCTTGATGTGGTGAACCTGGCGAAGCGAGGTAGAGTGCTGGGACAAGCTGCGGCTGCTAGGATCAACCCGTGACCTGAGATGGGGCTGAGAAGTTGTCTGTGCCTCTTGGAGACACATGATCTGGGTCTTCAGATCACGCAAAGTCTGTGCCAATTGATCGATATGAGTCGTGCTCTGGCAGTGCTCCTTCTCAATGATCTTGATGCGGTCCAGCTTCTCGGTGATGATGCCCATATCAGTGGCCGACGACTCTGCCTGTGTTGCAGCTGTTGAAGAGGTGGATGGACCTGCATCAACTCGTGTTATCCTTTTATTGGACACGACATGGGTTGAGGGATTCCCCTGAGTGTAGAGCATGGCCTGGGACATTACTGTGTAAGTTTTGACCATATCCTCATAGTTGGCTCAGACCTGGTCTTCGTCCTTGGAGAAGTCGTAACCCCCACAAGAAGCATTCACAAGCCCCTGCAACTTTGGTATCAGCCCACAAAAGAAGCTCTATACTAGATTGGTCATGGAGATGTCGTGATGTGGACACCGACAGAATCGATCCCACACCTCATGAAATTCTCACTGGGGATCACAGAGAAATTGTTGATCAAAGATCGCAGTGCATTCGTCCGGCTGAGTGGGTAGTACTTGTTCAAGTACTCAGTCCGGAGCTGCTCCTACAAAGTGACATATCTCCCTAAATGTTTCTGCCAATAGGCTGCTCTGTCGACCAGGGAGAATGGAAAAACCATCATCTTGATGGTATCCTCGTCTACGTATCTATCGTGGACAGTGCTGCAGATCATCTTGAACTCCTACAGGTGTAGATGCAGCTCCTCGGTGTCAAGACCATGGAACTTGGACAAGAGTTGAATAATCTGAGGAGGGATCTTGAAATTGCCTAGAATTGCTGGCAACTAGATCCAGCGGTGTGTAAGAGTTGCACCGGGGTTGTGCAAGTTTGTCATTGGTCGTGGATGTCTGGCTGGATCTTCTGGCTCTTCTGGTTGGTCTCCCTATCCTCCCCCGTCTATGGGAATATATCCACCACCCGCTCGGTGTATCTCTCCTCTGTCGTCTCGTATATGTGCCATCTCTCGACGCACCTTTGCCATGAAGGCTCCCTAATCTCTAATCTTCCTTTGCATCATATCCAGGGAGGCTAGAAATGTATTGTTGATGGCGCCATTATCTAAAACATTCGTCGAACCATGGGGCTGTCCATAAGTGTGATCTTCATTGTTTCCATCTCATGGGTCTCTGCAAAGGCAAAAGACTCGAACTCAGGTGTCATCATATGAAAAAATAGTTGTGTTGGTCTCTTCTCGGGAACCTCAGGACTGGAAGAAGGGTGGTAGAGGGGGAACAAGGCAGAATTGAACTCAGGTACGGAGAGCTGGTCAAGGCTCCTCGGAACCTACCTAGATGAATGGGGAGGAGTGCTCGAGAGCGGTGCAGCCAAAGGCTATCTAAGGGACCTTCGGCCCATCATCGTGATGTACAAGAAGTACGAATGGGATCTGGAAACAAACAAGATCGGCAGTCAAACCCCTAATTTACCTACACAACACGAAGCTGATGATCATGACATGGAGTTGATGATCATGAAGGTTCGGTCTTTTATCTTGTCGATTTTATTTAGGTGATAATTCAATCTAGCAGAACAATTAAGCGAGTTGTTAGGTACCCGATGCTCCCAAGAGACTGGCCTAATCTCAAAGCTAGATCTTTTCCAGTCAGTACAAGTTACGGACCTTTACCGGCTACCCAATCTGAAGGATATGGTTAGATCCTCAAGCGCATCACGTAAGCGTGATCGTCGTATCGAATACGACGAAGAACGACTAGTCGCACTAGTTGTTCTATGCAGTGGAAATTAAAAAATTTTCATGTGACGAAACCACATGATCCAAGAACACTTCTCGGATCGTTTCGTCTAAACCACAACCAAGTATTAGGTTTACCTCTTGAAGCGTGGTTGCGATCAAGTCTCTAAACGAAGAGACCTCCTGTCTCAAGTCCGATCCGTCGGAGGAGACGCTTGCGAGCGCGGGGATGAACCGCGTGCTTCTCGCAATCCAAGTTGATGATCCAAGCGGTGGATCTCCTGATCTCGACACACGAGATCCGACGTCTTCTTCACGAGCAAGGCATGCCGAAGTAGACGGAGTTCCACGAGCAAAACATCGGGCAGCATAACGACGGTGCCGCGGTGATGGAGAGCCTCTCTAGGGCATCCATGGTGGACGGCCATGAGAGGGAGAGAAAGAGAAAGAAAGAGAGAGAGAGAGAGAGAGAGAGAGAGAGAGAGAGAGAGACTTGTTGTCTCACTTATGTGCCAAGAAGAGCAATGGGGTGCCTCTCCTTTTATAGGGTTTTGGAATCCGTGGATCCAATCCATGTGTCAACACAAATCCAATGGTCCACATTAATTTGTGTTTCTTTCAATGGTCATGATTTGTTGCTAAAAACACAACAACAATTAATTTTAAAAAAATCAAATATATATTAAATATAATTTGATTTATATCAAATCAATCTCCATTGGAGAGATAGGAAAGGAGGCAATCCTCCTTCCATAAGGAGGGTGGACGGCCACCAATTCCTCGTGGGAATTGTGGCCATCCCCTCTCCTCATTAGGAAGGGAGCTTCCTTTTTCCTATTACATGAGATTACATTATCTCATGATTCTCTCCAATATTTGCAACAACTTTTGTTGCAAATTATTTCACAAAAATAAATCCAATTTATTTTGTGAACATTGCAATCATGCCATTGGAAATTTGTGAATCACATTCACAACCCAAAACAAAATGTAAATTACATTTTCAATTTAATGTCCAATGTGAATCCAAATCACATTAACATTTAATTAACAAATGTAGATTACAAACATCTCTCTCTTATATATTATAAATCACATTTATAATATATTTGATTAATATGAATATTGCTATCCACATTATTCATATCCATGATAATTAAATCATATTTAATCATCTTGGATCTCTATTCTCTTGTGTCCAAATAATATGAATCACATTCACATTATTTACATCTTTGATAATTAAATCACATTTAATTATCTTTGATAACTCTCTTTATAATATGGATCAAATTCATATTACTCATGATAATTAAATCACATTCAATTACCCATTTTCTCAATGCTCGGATACATAAATCAACAATAGAATTATCCATGAACTCCTTCAAGGATAATGCGCTTTCTCCGCAGATACTTGGAGATAAGGACAGGGCGATTGTATTGTTCCACGTATAGTGACATGGATATTGAGATCATATCTCAAATCCAGATCACGGGCCTCCCATAGATGCTTGATTAAATCAAGACCGTAAATCTAATCTTCTTATTGCATCTGAATCACATTCAGATCAATGTCCAACACTTGGACCAAGATCAGATTACTTCTCTACTGAGAGGAGTCACTAAAATCCAGACCCGTTTCATCACTCCCTAGGAATGGAAGCGTCATGGTTATACAATCGTTTATGATCACATCACCCTCAGGTATTCCCAATACCTGTACATCCTGCATACTGGAAGACTCAGACTAAACCCGAAGTATTGGATCAACTTTATACTGTCTACTTCATGGTTTTATCAGTTAGTTTCTCATTCGATCATTGGGAGTTGGTATCAATCATACACTTTCCAAAAGCGTATATCATACCTAGGTGTTGATCATATACTTTCCAAAAGTATATATCAAACCTACAAATTCAGTCAAGCTTCCAAAGCGAGACGACCGCGCGCACGGAATTTGATTCTTCCCAATATCTCATGAGTGAGCTCATGTCTTCCGGTTCAGTAACTGAACATGTATGATCCCTTTGAGAGATCGTATTACTCATATGCCCTTATATGCACACCAGCACGCCGGTGTATAGACCTTGATTAGGTCATCAACCTATTGGTCTGCCAAATGTACATACTCAGACATATAGTAACACATCTGTATCCGGTCAGAGGATGCGTGCCTATATCATGACAGCATATGATATAGGACTTCGGTTATCTCGATCTCGTTAAGTCAACTCTTTGACCTAACTAATCTGACACCTCCGAATCTCTATTCCTATGCAGAGGACCTGCATCAAGAGGTTGGTCAGATATCAGCCTTCAGAGATAAGGATTGCCATCTCCTACTCAGGTTGGAGATCATCTCTTAACAATCATCTGACGGTGCTTGATGAGTCCTCAATCTAACTCTTTAGATATTCATCCAAGCACCAGCCTCTATGATTCAATAGTTGAATCAACAACTGTATGATCATCAAGATGGCCATGGTACATAACCCTAATTGTACTAAGGGACCTATTATGCAAATTATGTATTCTTCATTTCAGATTAAGGAGTGAATTGCAATAACATTTATTGCATAATGGCTCGCCGTGGGCTCGCATTTCCAACAATCTCCCACTAGACCAAAGAGCCATTAATGGGCTAATCATTTAAACCCGCACTCATGTGACAATCATAGGCTATTTAGAAAATAGCTAGGTAAGCTGATCAGTCACTCTGTTCCCGCAAGACTATGCCAAGTCCTTTTACGGCACTTGCATATCCCCAGTAACAGTGCTCGCATCTAATGCGAATGTTGCATCTCATGCAATCAATACTCAATCTAGTTGGTTACAGTGTCCCTGACATCATAACCAGTATCCCCATAATCCTTATTAGAATACCTTCATTCCCGGAGATCTCTATCTCCTAAGGTATCTAAAGTTTAGACCTTTATAGATCACTATCTACATGGTCTTAAACTTTTGAAGATAAGACTTTGAGATCATTATCTCAAAAATCTCCTCGTCTATGAAGATTTTGTTATTACTGCAATCAAGTGTTTTATCTCTACAGTAGGATTAGTAACAATTTACTACTCCCAGTGCATGACAGACATCTGGTATTTGTACACTCTAGCATACACTCAGCTTCTCGTAACTAATGCACAAGTGCAAGTAGTTGTAGCATTTACTTCCTCAACTCTTTGAGGTGCTATCCCTTAAGATAGGTCAGTACCATATCTTAAGGGTTAGAAGCCTTTCTTGGAATTTCTATGAATAGAATATGTCCAAGGTATACTACAAATGTGACAGTCCAATTATCCTCTTCTCTTGGCTTCTGAACAACTTCAGAATTAAGATCTAAGGGGTATCTTTGAAATCATATTTCAACATATGGAACAATCAGATTATAAAACACTTATTATTATCCTTATATCATTTTAAATGATCAGGATATCATCTACATTTAGCGCAATGAACACATAGGCACTCCCACTAAGCTTCGCATGGCTCATCAAAATTCCATTTGAAATCATAACATTTATAATTTCATCAAATCTTATGTCCATCTCAAAGAAGCTTATTTGAGTCCTTAGATGGATTCCTTAGCTTGCACACCTTGCTTTCCTCAATCATGAAGCCCTGGGGCTACTTCATGTGAATATCCTCAGAGAGGTATTTATAGAGGAATGTAATCTTGACTTACATCTTTGAAGATGCAATAGTCAAGTTGTGCAACCAAGATTAGCAATATTCTGATGTTTTTAAGCATGGTCACCGAAGAGAAAGTCTCATCGCAAGCAATGTCTTCTCTTCCGATGTGTAGCTCATGGCTACGAACCGTGCTTTGAAGGTCTCCACCTTCTTATCAGGTTCCCTTTCTCTTGAAGATCCATTTACACCTTTACAGGTATTACCCATATAGGTGGATCCTCGAGGGTTCATATACAACACTTGTATATGAAGTCTACGTTAGACTTTTATTGCTAAAATCCATCTTTCCATGTCATGATCCTTAGGAGCTTCATCACATGAAGTCCGATCATGGAATACATCCTCAAACTCATTTGAAGAGGTATTAATGTTTCATCATTAATTGTCCTTTTTAGTTTCCAATTTCAGGAGCCTCATTATCTTCTCAAGATTAAATGAGTTCCTACACTTCATTTTCATCTTGATTCTCAAGAGTCTCAACCTCTAAGAATCACATTCTCAGAGATGAGATACTTTAAGAATATCAAGGTCATAAAGTAGGTATCCAATACCATCCTTTATTTTCCTAATGAAGCAGCACTCTCAAGTGCTAGATTCCAACATACATGGAACCTTATTAAGGATATACATTGTAGTCTCTACTACACATACATACCTGGAAACTAAGGGATAATTATGCTAAAATTCATCATTGATAAGATCATGTCACACATGATTCAATTGTATCTCCCTATAACTCTATTGAGTTAAGATGTGTTAGGAGGATTGAGATAGAAATGATATTCATATCTCTATAAGGTATTCTTTGAATTTATCTAGTAGGTACTTGCTAGCTAGATTAGATCAAATTCATTTTATCTTCCTTCAAACTTTGGTTCTAAACCAAAAATAATGAAATCTTTGAACATTTCAAAGGTTTCTTAGGTGAAGAGAAGAAATCTCATATCATACATAATCATCAACAGATATCACATATCCATAATGTTTACTATGATATAGATGATCTACATACATCAATATCCATGAGATCCTGAATACCTTGGCATCTTATACCTTTCTCTAAGAAGGGTGTATTGGATATTTTTCTTTGAATACAATATTCATAAGTATGTAAGTTTTGAAATTTTAGACATTCTAAAGTTTCATATCTTACTAGTCTATTGATCAAATCAATAGACAAATGTTCAAGGCTTGATGCTAGATCATTATCAAATGATCTTCATCCTCCTATTGATCTTAAGGTTTAATTTCAGTATTTAGAAATGTTAATGAACCATTCATTAATTTTCTAATTTAGTGAAGTCCACTAGATTATTAGATTACTATCTGAAATATATACATCATAACTCTTTATGATAGTTCTATCTCAGATTCATGTTCATTTCTAACATTTAGAAACAAACAATGAGTGTATTCTTATATCTAGGTCATAGAGACATTCTCTAAGACTAAGGACTCTCCCACTGAAATTAACAAGTCTATCAATCCAACAGAGATTGTTGCAACAATTGCATCAATATCCATGTGGATAACTATAAACCTTTATGATCAAATTTTCCAGTCTTCTAAAACATATGCAACCTATTGCAAATGTCATCAGAAGATTGAGATACAATTATTTGACTTTATCTTATTTAATAAGCAAGTCAATATCAATGATTTATGTAGATTAATCCGATGCTCCATACGAGTCCTTCTCTAAGGATTCTAGATAGACTTGATAGTAATACTATCAACACATCAACTTATTGCAGTATTGGCATTCATCCAACTCTTCGGATGACATATGGAAGTCATAGATGTACAGTCAACTCTTTGACCATACTTCTTACTCGGGTCCAACCCATGCTTCCACTGCGCTCCCTTTATCTATAAGCAACCATTGCTTAAGACTAAGGATCTCTTATGTAAGAGCATTTCAACATTTATACATGCTTCATTAAATTCATACAATATGAATATTATGAAGCTTTATGAATGACCAGAGTATAGATAGTAGAATGATGACACTCATCATCTACGTCCATCTAAATTCTTAAAACATAGGTTCAGGTAGGTACTCAAACAATTTGAATTGAATACATCATCTCTTATAGAACCACCATTTTGCATGATGCAGTGAACCATCTCATTCATGTTAAATGTCAAGAGCACATATGTATGCCAGAATATCTTCATTAATTTTATAAGGATTATTTGACAATTGCGATCATCATCGACATGTCACTTCCAAAGTACATCCGATGAGAGATCAAGACTATAGAGACATACAAACCCTAGGGTTGTAGTCCTATTATCTATTTAATTGTCATTCCTCAATATTATGAGGAAACTTGCATATTGCAACCACATACATTATGTGTCCAATTGCAAGTACAATATCTGGATCATGAGTCCAATCCATGATATTTTACTGGTTATTATTGAGTATATCATTGAGTGGGTTTTAATGAAGGGTTATCTGAAATAAGAAATTTGCATAAATATATAAATATATATTTTACTTTGATTTAGGATTTTTATATCAAAGTTGTCTTGTCTTGTCAACACTGAAAGTTCATTCCCTTAATCACTTTCAATGTAAGAGATATACCTACCATTATATCTCAACAAGATCTGGGATCTCCTTCCTTATCTTTGTTGCATCCCAATAATATGAGAACCTACAACTCGGATAAAAAGAAGCGGGAACACATTCCGCCTTGCAAGTCCAACTTGCATCTCCTAATTCGGTCTTTAACACCCAAGCCCACCACCCCTAAGGCGATGTTGACCCGTCGTTAATTGAACCAACCGTCAACAGCAATAGTACTCGCTATACGCAATCCAATATCGCCCCAATAATATGAGGATCCGATATTGGGGTCACAACGTATACGGCCTTACTCTTTCGAGAAGCAAAGAGCCCGATCCAGATGCGCTTGCATACAGGAGCTGTCACTTCGGACAGGCGTCTCCCACATACAATCCCTGGCGACGGAACCCTTCGCCTTGACGGGAGACCATGGATGTCACTTATGTGATCCTCCATAACATATTCAAATTCTAATTAATCATTATGAATCATATTCATTATGATTAATTCTTCCAAGGGAAATAACATCTCTATTCATAGAGTGTTTTAATTTTAATTGGATTCCAATTAATCTAATCATATTAAATTAATGATCCAATTAATATCCAACAAACATTTTAATAGTTACTTGAATTATGGTATTATCTCAAATACGTATTATTTCGAATTTTAATAATTAGAAATACATCATGATTTCTTAAGCATTATACTAACCCTACCCGCTGTCATGGCCAATACTGACGAGAGTGGGACGGACCACATACGTTGCAACCCGCAACCCCAATGCTCTCCGACTAGACACCATATCCACCTCGGGAAAGGATAATGCAAAATAGATCATTTTGTACTAGAGATGATCATCGATTCTTCAACCGAAATTATACCATATAGTAATAATCAAAATAATTTTGATTAACATTATAATGAGATTTGCTAAACAAATCCCAAGTCCTATTCAAGCAACATGTTTGTTGGAATGTTGATCATGTAGATCATGTAACCAATCTTGATCTAGATCACATCTAATCATTTGTTGGTTAGGGCAAAGTCATTTAAGGACATAATTATCATTAAATATTTCACAAATATTTATGCATAATTATTCCAGGAAATTAAACAATTTAATTTCACTAATTAATTAAATGACAATCACTAGGTTCTTGATTAGGAAAGTATTTTCAGCAGTGACCCTTACTTACTAAAAATACCATATCTCAATCAATTTAAATCCAAATTAAGCAAAGTAAATTTCTAAAGTTTGATAACTTGATTTACAACAGAACCCAAGTGATTTGCATGCATTTCAAGGCGTTTCAAATCCGCAATTAACATCTTAATTACGTCATGATCCGCAGTCCCCGAAACAGTGGATACATGTTCACTAAAATGAGCATATCTAGAGCAAACGGAATCGAAATCACACAAACTCAGATCCTACGGTTTCCTTATTTAATGGGGAATAAAATCCAAATATTATTTTAGTGTTTAAACAATTTAAACAGTGACGAAAATAATATCAAAACAGAGATGCGAAAATGAAATGCAAGAAAACTTTCGCAAACCCTAATGAACCCAAGTCGTCCTCGGTTTATGGATCGTATCCAAAACCACCGACTTAAGGCTCTAATACCACTTGAAGGATATGGTTAGATCCTCAAGCGCATCACGGAAGCGTGATCGTCGTATCGAATACGACGAAGAACGACTAGTCACACTAGTTGTTCTATGCAGCAGAAATTAAAAAAATTTCATGTGACGAAACCACATGATCCAAGAACACTTCTCGGATCGTTTCGTCTAAACCACAACCAAGTATTAGGTTTACCTCTTGAAGCGTGGTTGCGATCAAGTCTCTAAACGAAGAGACCTCCTGTCTCAAGTCCGATCCGTCGGAGGAGACGCTTGCGAGCACGGGGATGAACCGCGTGCTTCTCGCAATCCAAGTTGATGATCCAAGCGGTGGATCTCCTGATCTCGACACACGAGATCCGACGTCTTCTTCACGAGCAAGGCATGCCGAAGTAGACGGAGTTCCACGAGCAAAACATCGGGCAGCATAACGACGGTGCCGCGGTGATGGAGAGCCTCTCTAGGGCATCCATGGTGGACGGCCATGAGAGGGAGAGAAAGAGAAAGAGAGAGAGAGAGAGAGAGAGAGAGAGAGAGAGAGAGAGAGACTTGTTGTCTCACTTATGTGCCAAGAAGAGCAATGGGGTGCCTCTCCTTTTATAGGGTTTTGGAATCCGTGGATCCAATCCATGTGTCAACACAAATCCAATGGTCCACATTAATTTGTGTTTCTTTCAATGGTCATGATTTGTTGCTAAAAACACAACAACAATTAATTTTAAAAAAATCAAATATATATTAAATATAATTTGATTTATATCAAATCAATCTCCATTGGAGAGATAGGAAAGGAGGCAATCCTCCTTCCATAAGGAGGGTGGACGGCCACCAATTCCTCGTGGGAATTGTGGCCATCCCCTCTCCTCATTAGGAAGGGAGCTTCCTTTTTCCTATTACATGAGATTACATTATCTCATGATTCTCTCCAATATTTGCAACAACTTTTGTTGCAAATTATTTCACAAAAATAAATCCAATTTATTTTGTGAACATTGCAATCATGCCATTGGAAATTTGTGAATCACATTCACAACCCAAAACAAAATGTAAATTACATTTTCAATTTAATGTCCAATGTGAATCCAAATCACATTAACATTTAATTAACAAATGTAGATTACAAACATCTCTCTCTTATATATTATAAATCACATTTATAATATATTTGATTAATATGAATATTGCTATCCACATTATTCATATCCATGATAATTAAATCATATTTAATCATCTTGGATCTCTATTCTCTTGTGTCCAAATAATATGAATCACATTCACATTATTTACATCTTTGATAATTAAATCACATTTAATTATCTTTGATAACTCTCTTTATAATATGGATCAAATTCATATTACTCATGATAATTAAATCACATTCAATTACCCATTTTCTCAATGCTCGGATACATAAATCAACAATAGAATTATCCATGAACTCCTTCAAGGATAATGCGCTTTCTCCGCAGATACTTGGAGATAAGGACAGGGCGATTGTATTGTTCCACGTATAGTGACATGGATATTGAGATCATATCTCAAATCCAGATCACGGGCCTCCCATAGATGCTTGATTAAATCAAGACCGTAAATCTAATCTTCTTATTGCATCTGAATCACATTCAGATCAATGTCCAACACTTGGACCAAGATCAGATTACTTCTCTACTGAGAGGAGTCACTAAAATCCAGACCCATTTCATCACTCCCTAGGAATGGAAGCGTCATGGTTATACAATCGTTTATGATCACATCACCCTCAGGTATTCCCAATACCTGTACATCCTGCATACTGGAAGACTCAGACTAAACCCGAAGTATTGGATCAACTTTATACTGTCTACTTCATGGTTTTATCAGTTAGTTTCTCATTCGATCATTGGGAGTTGGTATCAATCATACACTTTCCAAAAGCGTATATCATACCTAGGTCTTGATCATATACTTTCCAAAAGTATATATCAAACCTATAAATTCAGTCAAGCTTCCAAAGCGAGACGACCGCGCGCACGGAATTTGATTCTTCCCAATATCTCATGAGTGAGCTCATGTCTTCCGGTTCAGTAACTGAACATGTATGATCCCTTTGAGAGATCGTATTACTCATATGCCCTTATATGCACACCAGCGCGCCGGTGTATAGACCTTGATTAGGTCATCAACCTATTGGTCTGCCAAATGTACATACTCAGACATATAGTAACACATCTGTCTCCGGTCAGAGGATGCGTGCCTATATCATGACAGCATATGATATAGGACTTCGGTTATCTCGATCTCGTTAAGTCAACTCTTTGACCTAACTAATCTGACACCTCCAAATCTCTATTCCTATGCAGAGGACCTGCACCAAGAGGTTGGTCAGATATCAGCCTCCAGAGATAAGGATTGCCATCTCCTACTCAGGCTGGAGATCATCTCTTAACAATCATCTGACGGTGCTTGATGAGTCCTCAATCTAACTCTTTAGATATTCATCCAAGCACCAGCCTCTATGATTCAATAGTTGAATCAACAGCTGTATGATCATCAAGATGGCCATGGTACATAACCCTAATTGTACTAAGGGACCTATTATGCAAATTATGTATTCTTCATTTCAGATTAAGGAGTGAATTGCAATAACATTTATTGCATAATGGCTCGCCGTGTTCTCGCATTTCCAACACAATCAACTCACTCTGCTAAGGATATTGCGGCCCACTTTACCGGAAATCGGAGTGATCTTCACCGGAGAACAACTAACCCCAAGACCATTAGTCTAACGAGAGTTCAGGTATGGCTCTAGCCTAGTATGCAAGTCACTCTCTTGCGCAAGCAAACCAAACAATGAGAGGATGACTCTCCCAAGACAGATTTTTCAGTGAGGTGTTTTTTAGGATCAAGTTTGTTTAGCATTCCCATTTTTATGGTTATCACTTTTTAGGATATTTTTTAATAATCAAACAAACACCAAATAAATTTTTCGATCAATTGATTAGTTTAAGTCCAAAAATAGGGGGAGAAATCGAAAAAACCGATGCACGATCAAACACGATGATGCATGCAAAGCAAGAGATGCGTACCTGTCACCAGCAGTTACATGCAAGTTGATCCACGTATAAATTTGAAGACAGAATTTAAATTAATCTAAATGATGCAAGAAAAAATAGCCTTAGATGAGAAATTTCTAGCGTGAAGAACAGTAGTTAGGTAACTAGATCAAGTCCGAAGTCTGATCATGGGAACCACTCGGTGCCCGCCACAACAGGTTCTGCTAGCACTGTATATGGTTCCTCATGATGCGTGGAATCGAGTCTAATTAAACTAACTTTTTGTTATGAGTTATTAATAAGATTCAATTACAAATCTATAGGTGCAAGCAATGTATAAGGGATTGGGCCTTAATTATTTACGTCACAATCAAGGAAATTCCTAAATCTAAGGGCCAAATTGTTTGAGAATCAAAGGAAAAAGAATGTAATAAAATAAAAAACGACAAAACATCATGGTGAGGTCCCTCGAGCACATCAGTGCTCGGCGAAACAAACCCGTTAAGACAAATGTCCAGAAAGTCTGAGTGTCCCTGTATTATTACAACAATAATAAAATGTGCTGAAAAGTAAAAACTACTCTATCCAATATAACTAATTTCCTTCTGGCCTCCTGCTCCTCCTCCAATGCGGTTATGCATGTCGAAAGCTGAAACATCCTCAGGCGGTCCCTCATACAAAAATTGAAGCAGAAGAATGTCAGAAAATAGTTATATAAGATAGAGATAAGAATATATATACAAATCTGAAAAGACTACAAAGTCGTGCTCCCCGCTAACGACACCATTCTGATGAGCGGTCAGGAAACTTGGGTTAAGGAATATCAAAGGGCATTATGACCCAAATCATTAGGCGCAATCAATTAAGAAAAATCAAGACCACTCAGATAGAACAATCAAGCACAAAATCAATGTTAGCGGTGAACGCTATTTATTTAACCTGGTATAGCGACCAGGGTCGAACACAAGGAGCACAAAAATGTACGAAGTAGTCAGAAATCAGATGAAGAAAATATATTTTTGTGGTTTTTAATTTTCTATTTTTTATATTTCAAAATGAGGAAACAAATAAACAAGCGAGGCTAAAAACTAGTTTCAAGAATTTTTATTAAGAGTAAAAATGCTCGAAACAGGAAATAAAATATTTTTGTGTTTTTTCAAATATGCAGATGTTTTTGGTGAGTTTATGATATTTTTATGCTTTTTATATGATTTTGTACAAATGAAAGAAGGGAAAACAGGGTTTACAGTGCACAGCCAGGACAAAATTACAAGCTAAGAATACTTAAAATGTCCTAATGTCCTGGAGATGATTTTTATGAGAAAGGCAATGAAAATATCTAACTACAGCAATCGAAAACATTTTTTTTAGAATTTTTAATGAGTTTTATGAGTTTTTAAGTCTTTCACAATTTTTAGGAGTTTTACAAAGAATTTTCGCAACAGTACCACTGAAGACATGGCAAATGAAAACAAACACACACAAATTTTTATGGAATTTTTTGGACAATTTTGTAAATTTTTATGTATTTTAGAAAATAGGTAGAACAATGTTTTAGTGTTTTTTTCAAAAAATATAAAATAAAACTAAATTAAGTCACAAAAATTACCATAAATATTACATGCTAGCAGAAGCTAACTATATTTTTTATGGAACTTTTAGAATCGATTTAGTTATTATTTGATTAGAAACAAAGCACACAGCAAGCAAGGACCTAATTGCAATTATTTAAAAGTTTTTAGGCCAAAATATAACACACATAAGAAGCTCCGGGCTGAACTTGCTATTTCTCCACTTAATTCACGTACATACTCAAAAATACACGCACAGGGGCATAAATGCAATAACTAGAAAGTTTTCATCAAAACATAACATTCAATAACACAAGGTCATTACTTGAAAATACACCATCCAAGTACGTGAGACAGCACGTGAGTTTAGTGAAGCATGACAGAAATGCAAATACTAAAAGTTTGAGGGCCCAACTGTAAATTAATTAAACTACAACTTTATTTAATGGACTACATAGCTACGCCTGAAAATACAAGGGTAAAAGAGAAATATACGCCTGTAGGGTACGTAGTGCGCAGAAGAGGTCGTGGACGTACGACTCCGATGGCTTCCACCTGCTGATATGACGGTGCAGACTCTATCGCGGACGTGCGGCTGGATCTGGCGCTGCAGCTCTGATCTAATGGTCACGGTAGCTTTCTGTCGAGTGGTTGTGATGCAATCTGGCAGGGCATGGATATCCCACGACAAACGAGGATGGAGGAAGAACACCCCTAGGTGAACTTCGATCTGCAACCGGAGGAGATCCGTCAGGCCGATGAGCTCACCCAAGAGGTCTGGAGTGTTATGAAGGTACTCCGTCTCTGGTGGCAAGCTCTGATGCGAAGGATCGCGGTGAAGTGCATCTGGAGATACTCTACCTGAGCAGATATAGGCCAAATAGGGCTCCTCCATGTGAACCAACGTCTTGCAAAGGGAAGAATGCTAGGAGGCATAGCTCCGATGAGGGTTATTGCTTGGCGAAACTCAGAGAAATGAGGGTGGATGGAGTTTGACTTCTGGAGAAGGTGAAAGAAGGGATTCACGTTCCTAATCTCGATCAGGAAGTCGAGCCTAGGAATGATAAGGATGTGGTATGAAGGTGACCGTTCGAAGGGGAGTCGATCGATATGGGTGTGAAGGTGAGATGAAGCTCCAACGATCGGGGCGGAGCAGATGAATGTGTGGCGATGCAAAATGGAACGAGTGAATCAAACAGATAGATGAAGGTGATATGATGGATACTTAAAGGTGGGAACGAGTTCTTGAGCTCCACACAAAGGTGGTCGGCTGGGTTGTGGCCTCGACCAAGCTGCGGAAAGTCGAGAGGCTAGATGCGATGGAGCTCCGGCCACGTAAGTGAGATGCGTGAACCACGCGACCAAACTTCGCTCCAAGGATGTCTTCTGGTAGTTGTCACTCAACCAAAGGTGCCTAGGGCGGAAGAAAGGGTAGTTGTGGTGCCAGGAGGTCGAAGGAGATGTTATATAGGCTTCTTAGGGGTGTGAGATGATCGGGCAAAAGTGCACAACCCTAGGAAGATATGTGCCTTCCTAAGGACTCGCGAGGGTCGTGGATCCAAGGAGATGGCTCGGATGAAAAATCGGATCGAGAGGAGGTTAGATCCGACTGGGAAAAAGGGAAGAAAAAGGTCCGGTGAACAGGGTCGGTTCAGGTCAATCCTGGAAGAGGGCGTTGACCCAGGTCAACAAAATGAGCAGGACCAATCAGATAATTTAATTTTACAAAATATTTACAAAATCAATAAAAAATAGTAAATGACTTCAAAAACAAGTGTATAAAATAAAATATGTTTATTATTTTTCAAACTTATTTTTGTGATTTTAATTATTTTTATGAAAAATAAATTCTTGTATATACAATATATAGCATTATATGCAGGTATACTATACCTATGTATTTTGTACAATTATTTTTATTTTATTATTTTTACATAAATACTATAATTTTGTATTTTATTTATTTACAACATAATTTTCGGAGTAAATACTTTTATTTTTATTTTTGTTATTTATTTACAGGTATATAATAAATAGGAAGTGAGAAATATATACATGTATTTTGTACAAGAGAGGATTTTATTTTATTTTATTTTATTTTATTTTATTTTTTAATTTTTATTTTATTTTTATTTTATTTTTAGGACTATACACAAGGAGGTAAAAAGAATATTTTATTTTTATTTCATCAAAAATACTTATTTATATATATAGGGAATATATACAACAAAGAGTAGGCCCTATCTCTCTCTCTACTTGTTTTGTTTGGGCGATCAGGTCAAGGCTTGACCTTCTCTTGGGGTTTGGGTCACTCTGTATATATTCTAAATACCTCCTTCTTTTTCTTTTCCTTTATTCTTTTATTTTTGCACAAATAAATGCTAAATACGCAATGTTAACATATGCATGCCAAATGCTAACTTATTGTATTTACACTTATTTACATGATGCTTTGCCATGATAGATATCTAAAATAAAAGAATAAAGAGTGAGAATCAAGGGTTCATCGGACACTCATCTCGAAGATGTAATAGATGAAGCCTTTACATCTAATCATGAGCGAATAAATGTAACAGAAGCAGTGCCAATCATCGAATCGATTTAATTGGAAGATAATGATGTGATATGTGTTGACCAAAAAGATGATGTACACACCACAAATGATGATTCAGATAATGCAGAATCAATGATACGTGTTATAATTCACCTGAATCAAATGAAGAAGATTAACTGTAAGTTTTAGTAAAATATTTTACTCCAATCAAAAAAAATATTTATTAATAACTTTGCAATTAACTATTACATTATCGATACAGTCATTGTAGTTTTTGGATGTGGCGGCTCTCATGGGTCTCAGCGATCCACTCGTTCATTCACCTCAGATTAACTTTCTTCCAGTAGGCAGTCAATCTCTCCTGTTACTTTAGAGTCACATCATGACGAGGTTCAACGGGTCATAGCCTACTACGAGTCTCTTGGTTATCCTCCCCCTCCCTTTTATGGAAGCGTATATGAAGAGCCATATTCCTCAGCCAATCATTTTGCATGCCCAGTCTCGGTACCCGTACGGACCTCGATGGATTCTGATTCTCCTTTTTTCGGATGTCCGAACACCCACATGCCTTTATCTACTAGAGGTAGTCAGACTTCGGAGTCGTGCCCTTTGTTGGAGGTTATTGCGTATGGGAGGTACGATTTTTTTAATTTTTTTCATTTTAACTTCCATATAACTAAATCAATATATATTATTCGGAAATAAATAAAATTCTATAGAGATTGAATAGCAACAGGGTGGCAAAGGAGATAACCAACATAATTAAGACACATTTTACTTGCATGCAATTTTGATGGCGTCGCATTCCTGCTACCAAGAAGGAGAGATTGTTTGAGATGTTTGTAATAATAAATTTTTTTAGCAAATTCATTGAAATTTGTTGCAACTCTTTTATCTAACATTTTGTAATACTTTTCAGAGTAGTTATCGTTTAATTCCTGGCCTAGGGAAGGAGGCTTATCATCGAGTCTTTACTCGTTTGCTGGAGAAGAGGATGAGTGCAACTTTTTCCAAGGCAAGAAGAGACTCGCATACGAAGAGAGGATGTGAGAAGATGAATTTTGAGGAGATAAAGAACTTCCCACAAACATGGTGCACAGAGGAAATGTATTGTATTACCTTAATAGTTCATAATGTAATTTTCAAAATAATTAATATCCATACCATATTTGTTACAGGTGGGTGGGTTTTTGTGATGCATTCATTGCAAATGCTGAGTTTGGAAGGAGATCGACGGTGGTAATGACAAACTGTCAAAAATAAAGGATCAAATCGACCAGTGGCTCTAAAAGCCATAATTAGATTACAATGGAGCAAGTATTTTCTTTTAAAATTTAGATTTTAAACATTGTCTTATTATATTTCCATTCTATTATTATTTTTAATATTTATTTTCCAGACAACTAGGTTGGAAAGAGAATCCTCATTTTAGAAATGGTGGTCTAGGTCTCACATGAGTGGGAAAGAGGGAGAGTCTCAATGGTCCATTCCTGAAGTAGGAGAATTTTATTCTTTTATTTATAAGTAATTTGTAAGATATATTATAATTAATTCTTCACTTTTTTTAACTTACATTTCAGGATCGTTATTTGACACTATCTACAGAAAAATAGGGTGGGGATCCTAATAGGGAACAACCTCCATTTGATGAAGCAATTTTGAAACATGTATAGATAAATACAATTTTACTATATTTATTTTTTAACAATATGAATATTAAAAAATCAAAATTTTAATAGGTGTTGGAGGAGAGGGATGTTGTGGCGAACATGAAGCGAGTGCTTGGTGGTCTTCCTCTATACGATGTGGAGGAACATCATCATTCCTATTCTATTTATAGCTAGTCCTCGTATTCACAGCCATAGTCATCACATCAAGCATCACAGATGGAGTCCCAGATGACGATGATGGTGGAATAAGTGACGAATCTCTGACAATATTTCACGGTGTACATGTAAGTATTCTCCTTAGAATGAGTAATAATTTCATATTTTTATATCTTCAAATGCATATCATATATATATTCCATAATATAGATCACAAGGGCATGCATCTCAATATGAGGAGATTGAATCAGATGGCGAGGAGGAGGAGAATGACATATAAGAAGAGGCATGCATGTATACCGGGTTTAAGAAGAAGGAGAAGAAGAAGCAGAGTTTAAATTCAAAAAAATATATATCAAAAAAGAAATAATTTGTGGTTTTATCTTGTTCTGTTGTAGAATTTTTAGTATGTCTTTTCACTTGTATGAACTTTGATATTAGAATTTGTTGACTATGGAACCTTTTGAACATTTATTAGTAGTATATTTAGCTTTTAAATATAATGCATTTACATATGGGTTAAATGGGGTTGCCCCCTAGTTAGCTCCCCCAACACATTTTTCCCTTTTTTATTTTATTTTATTTTATTGAAAATTTCTTTCGTAAATATTCATCATTATATAACTATATTGTATTATTCAAATTCGTGCGCAACAAAAACTTCTACGGCCTCTATCCAGACAGGATCAATTTCAACAATTCTACACCCGTTAAAAAATGATTGTCTAGATGGAGGCCGTAGGAGTCTATGTTTTATACAAAATTCGAATGGCATAATATAGGGATATAATGATAAATATTCCCGGAAGAAATTTTCAAAAAAATAAAGAAATAAGGAAAATGAGGCGGGGGAGATAAGTTAGCTCACCTTGGGGCAGCCCCATTTTTCCTTTACACATATATACAGAAATTTTATATTAACTTATAGGTTTAGTTTATTAGTTCATATATATTACATGAGTTTGGCAGGTAAAAGTTAGTTGAATTAGTTGTCTAGAAGGCATATTAAAGGTACTTTTCTCGACTCCAATAAGCACATGTAGTGGTTTCTTGGAAGGCTATACAGGTTCGACGGGGCATCTAAACCCCACCAAACCTATATATTTTTCAGCCTTATAGCCTGGGCGAGCACATGTGCTTGCCAGGTGCTTTGAATATGCTCGTTATATTACATGTAGGCGAGCCTTTGGCGAGCCAAAATGTGCTCGCCCTTAAGGAGGTGAGCACCTGGCATATACGGGCGCTTGCTCGCCTTCCCTGGTGATAGGTCTATCGGCGACCACACATCGGGCAAGAACATGTGCTCGTCCACAGTGTAGGTGTGCACTTGGTGTGCACTCGGCGTGCACATGATGAGACACCATGTGCATTCCAATCGTGCCTTTTTTTGCACGAGTATGAAGCATCGAAGGAATGAAATTCCTCGAGCAATTGGTCTGGCAGCACGATGGTAGAGCAATGACAATTGCAGTCTCCACAACCCATACAGGGGACGTACAAGGGTCGGAGATGATGGTGTAGACATGTGGTGTAGAGAATAAGATAAAGAGATTAATTATGCAACACATGCATTTTATTAAAGAGGGTTAGGGATAACTCTTTTTATAACAAATAGGATGTCCATGGATTCCAATCCATGTGCATACATAAAAATGGTGTAGATTAATTTGTTCTTTCATATCAATATCCTAGACTTTCGTTGTAACAATGTCAAACAATAATTAATTAATATAAAGAAATAGATAATATTGAATACTTTCTTCAATAAATTAAATTTATATTAAATTAATTTCGTGTGGAATAATAGGAAGGAGGAGATCATCCTTCATCAATAGGGTGGAAGGTCACCATGGAGTCATTTACCATATGGTTGTCCACTCCATATGAGAAATGGAGCTCTCTTCTTTCCTTATGGATAAGATTCTAAAATATCACCATATTTTCCACATGCTTGCAACAACTTTTGTTGCTTATATTTTTCCCAAAATAATTCCAAATTTCTTTGCGATAATTCCAATCATACCATTGATAATTAGGAATCATATTCATCCATCCAATATTAAATGTAAATCATATTTATATTTAGTTTTATAATGCAAATACAATTTACATTAACATATTAATTATGAATCTCATTCATAAATAAATCTCTCAATGATATTGTTGATGATATTGTTGAAACGGATTGGGCTAGGGTCTAATGTAGCACAAGGCGAGGACTACACTGTCGCTAAGGTGACCACTCACGAAATCCACTTCAAACAATAAGTACCCATAACATATGAATAATCGATGAATAATTAAAAATGTGAGATACAATTTATTTTACTCTACAAAAACATGTGTATAGTGTACAAGCATGTAGAGATCAAACACATGGAGCAAACATGATAGATTGTGCAATTAAAAGAAAATTTTGTCTTTTCTCTTGTCCTTTATTTTATTATTTTGGTTTTTATTTATTATTATTTTTATTTTATAAATTTGATTTCCTTTTTATTTTTTTTTTATTTTTATTTACTTTTTCTTTTTAAAAATATAATAAAGATATATATAATTATAAGTATATCAAACAATATAGGATATAATAAGTATATATATAGCTAAAAATCCAATTTCTGTAGAATAAAATGTTTTTGTATTTTTCTTATTTTTCTAATATTTCTATGATTTTATGAGTATTTTTGTTTATTTTTATATACTTTTAAAGTTAAAATATCCTAAAACATGGACTAATTAAAAAGGATGAATGTTTTAAAGTATTAAAAATATAAAACAAGTCCAAAATCCCTTATAATGTATAATACGAAGAAAAATAAAGGGATAGAAAAAAATATTTTTGATTTTTTAAGAATTCTATATTTTTATAGGATTTTGAAGCTTTTAATTTTTATCATTTTCTTTTCAATTTTTAGGTATTGTTATTTGGAGTTGTAAAATACTTTAATAGATAACATATAATTTTTTTAGAATTTTTCGAAAAGGTTTTATATTTTTTGGAATTTTAAATTTAAACAAGATGCGCTCTTTTTGAATTATCCGAATGTGTATAAGATGCAAAACAAAATATATATGAGTGAAAGACCTTACATCCAAGTACATTATCCTATTTTTGCATAATTTTTAGAGCACTGACGATATGTATAAAAATAAAAAAACAAGCATAAAAATAAATAAACTAGCATGGTTATTTTTAGAATTTAAAATAAATGTAGGGAGGCAGATGCAAATATCGCAAAATTTTACAATTGTTATTTACATTTTATTGACTAATAAATAATTGCAAAAGTGCAAGGGTTTATATGCAAATTGCCTAGCTCACGTGGGATGACACGTGAGCTGAGTCAGACTAGACTAAATATCAAATAAATGAAAGTTTGAGGTACTTTTTGCAAATATTAAAAAATTACTAAGCATTCCAATCATTTATAATACTAAACAAAAATGTACAAATCAAGGGGAAGGATCTACAAATTACCCCAATTGTGTGCGGGTGAACAATCGGATCTCTTTCACTTATCCACGTGGCGATTTCTCAACGAAGGCCAAGATTAAATCTTGAATCTCATCTGACGGTTGAACTGGGACTTAGTCCAATGGCTGACTTAAAAACTTGAGCTCCTCCTCGGTCCAACTACTGTTGCTTCACATGAAGAGTAGGGAATAATGCCTTCCATGAGCTTTGATTCCTCAATTCTTCCTCCTCCAAGATCTTCAGACACTACAAAGATGCTCAATCACTTCCTGGAGGTGTTACGCAGCTGGAGATGTCCTCAAATGGGTTCAAGGCTCATTGAGGGAGTCGTGGAGCGTAGATGCAACTAGAGGGTGTTTTAGAGTCCGATGCCCCTCATATGGGGTCTTCAGGTCCTACAAAGATGTGTGACAACATGGAGACAAGAAAACGAAGGATCATGGATTTTATTCAGGTGGATTTGGTGTGAAATGGAGGTGGAAGGGAGAGGCCTAGTGAGGTGGTGAAGATAGGACCTCTATTTCCAGATCGAGAGGCAATCTGGTTAGCTGATGGTGGTCGGATGATAGAGAGACGGTAGATTAAGGAAATGGGATGGAATGTAAGGAAATGGGATGGAAGTTGTAGTAAGAATAAGAGTATCATGGCGAGGCATAGATGGACGGAGCTCTAGAGCTCCGGAAAAGCTAAAACTTAAATATATACTAAAACTACTGATTAAACACTCAATAAAAATATGGAAATGAAATGCAAGAAATAACACTTCCTAGAAAGATAAGTGTGCAGCATATACCTGGTTTTGATGCCAATGAGCAAAGGTCGCCGGAGCGCTGCCTTGGGTGCACCTATCCTCCTACGACGGCTACAGAGCCTCAGGGGACTGCATGCTGTCACCAGGCAGCACCTTGACTGAGGATTGAGTGCTTTAGGACTCGGAAAGGGAACAAAATCTGGAAGGGAGGAGGAAGAGGTTATTTATAGACATGCTAAGGAGGGATTATTCAATAAGGGTTTTTGATTGAATCGATGAACCATTGACTTCAAAAAAATCTGGTGTGATTGAGGGTAGATCGCAGAGGGTATTTCGTAAAGGAATCGAGAAGACAAAATCAATAGATTGAAAAGGAAAATTGGGAGAAGATGGCATGATTAACACCTGACATGCCACGTAGCAGGAGGCAAGGGAGTCGACCGTAGTCAACTAATATTTTACTCAGGTATATTGTACAATAGGAATCCAAACCCTAACTAATGCATCTTAACATTAAATTAAAAGAAACCACCTTCATTAAATAGCTATTAAAAATTATATACAATTAAAGTTGATTTTGATGCATTTTGAGGTTTTATGGAGGAGATATTATTCTGGGAAGTTTGGGTTTTGGAGTTTTATTCTGAGTGTAGAATGAACATTGTATATTATTTTTGTGTGAAATAAATTTTTCAATTTTATTTGTATTTGTCTACAACTTTCATGTAAAAAGTTTATGGATTTGATGCATAAATAATAAAAAATAAAATAGGCCCCAAAAGTAAATTATTGTAGAATTGAGAATGAGCTTTTTAATGTGATTTCTGTGCGATTCATCTTCCATATCTCCCTACTTTATTCCTTGTAGATTAAGACATCATGGTGACTGAGTCTCTGGGGGCTAGGGTCATTCATTGTCCTTGACACTTCATTCGTTTTCTTTTCTTTATTCTTTTATTTGGTAATAAATAAATTATTTATACAATAATTTATATAGTATTTTGTACAATTTGCAAAGTGTTTATTTCGACAAAATAACGGTATATATATGCATTTAGCTAGGGTTCAAAGGCCAAAATGAAATAATAAAGGTGATGAAATGGAGATTCATCACCCCCTATACTTGCCTTTGCTAGTCTCTAGCAAACACTTATGCCTATAAGGGAAGAAAATAAAAATAAAAAGAAAATGAAAAAGAAAGAACTTGGATTGATTTTAATTCTCAAAACTTGTCTTCACAAAGTCAAAATTTGGAGCTCAATCGGACCCTTAGAAATTGAGTTTTGTCAAAATCTTATTGGGAAACATATTTGAAACACAACAACCTCTAAGAACTACAAAACTATGCTCAAGTCTCTTCAATGGCCAAGTCAAAACAAGTTGATGACATACACATACCTTTATGACTATGAATCTATATTGGACAGTGTGTAATATGTATCTCTCCTCAGCTGATGCGGTAAAAGTCAATCTTCTCCAACATGATGACCCTGCTTCCCCAGACCAACAACTCTTTCCTCGAGAAGCAGGGTATTCCTTTCTAAGTTCCAGTACAACCAGCTCAAGAAGAGGAGGTGGAAAGAAGAATGAATGGTATTCAGTGTAGCTACCTATCTTGGGATTCTTGACCAGTGTAGCCAAGACATCCTGCTGCAGGCTCACATGAATATGACTTAGAAGCTCAAGCTTGCTTATTTGACTATACACATAATCTAACAGACATTTTATTTTCATTCATGCATGTCCACCTTTTGGAGTTTTTATTGCATTTTTGTTAATATTGTATACAACAACATTTACATAAGGACTTTTTCCTCTTGAGCCAATATACTATCCCTCTTTTGAAGCTTTATTGTAACCCCACAACATTCCGTCACCAGATCTCGTCTCCATTGGATCGGGTTGGGGTACAATGGCCACAGATATGTGACTTTTGATATTTCCACAGGCTTGTGTCACATGTAAGCGAATCCAACCATCTACCACTTCAATTGAGGTGAGCAAAGTGTAAGGTGCAGGTGTGCAAGCTAGGTCATTATCAAAAAGAGTCATGCATATGTTCTGAAATATCCTTCTTAGGCAGTCAAGATGACACTGAACTAAGTCTAATGGTCTCAAAGAATTAAATCTAGTAAACCTAAAGTGCCTCGATTTTAGTTCCTTTAATCTTCCTGTGATTAAATGGATTAAGGTCAAACCCAGCTCCAATCTTCAAATTTTATTTACACTTGTTCAATTACCAATATAAATTCGAACAATGCAAATGCTATGTACAATGCAAGAAAATATTTTTACGATGCAATTTTATTTTGAAATTTTTATGGATTTTTTAAAAGATTTTGTAATTTTTTATGCAAATTTTTAAAATATTTTGCAAATTCTATGGGATTTCGAATTTTGTAAAATTTTAAGGATTTTTCAAAATCAAAAGATTTTTAGAAAAAGGGGATATGTGCATATATTTACATGGGAGTGTGTCTTGTTATTTACAACAGTTGGAGTTCAAGAATTTATATATTTGTATATACAAGGTTTGCAAGGTTCGTTATTTGTTTAAATTATGTTCATAGTTCTCATAATAATTTGAAAATGTTTTTGCAAACCCTTTGAAAAATTTATTTTGCAAAATAATTTGATAAATAATTTTTATATACATGTTCAAAATTTGATAATCATTTTGCAAAGATTTTTCAAATAGTATGTATAGATATTTCAAAATATTTTTGCAATCATTTTTCAAACATTTGCAAATAGATTACAAAATATTTTATTTCAAACAAAGAAAAGAAAGTTTTACGACCAAACCATTTTTACAAAAACATTTTACAAAACATTTTCCAAACAGCTTTCAAAAGATTTTTTAATGTGATTTTACAACCATTTTTCAAACACTTTATAAAACATTTTTACCTGATTTAGTAATCAGTATATAGAAAGAATTTTAATGAGTTTTATATAATTAAGTTATTTATAATTAATTATTTGTATTTTATCCTTACTTATTGAAAATACGAAAGTACGAGTTATGGATAGAGTATATACGTAGTATATACAACACTCATATACTTAGCTTAAGCTATGTCCTCATAGATCAAAGAGAAAACAAGAAGACATAACTCGTACTGAGTATAGAAAATCCTATACTACAACGACGAATGAATGAAATAATAAATTAATGAAAAGTCAATCGCCCCCCTATACTTAGAATGAAATTATCCTAAGTATAGCTAGTTGTATATACATGCATGGAGGGTCGAGGGCGGGAATGAACAGATTACGACTCAGTATGTATCCCCCTATACTTAGGGTAAGATATCCCTAAGTATAGCAGAGAAAATCAATAGGAGAGGAGACAAACAAGAGACCAAGAAAATTCGATAAAAAGAAAATAGAAAAGAGAAAAATATGTTGGGTGAATATATGCATCACTCCCACTATACTTAGGGTAAAAGAGCCCTAAGTATAAGCAACAACATGAGTGATGAAACAAGATGGACATGAACACATGATGGTTGCACCCCCGTTGCACTTAGGTCAAAGTACATCCTACGTAAAGACACAAAGATATGTCAAATGATCTGGGGTGCAAATCTACATGCAGAAGAAGGTAGGAATGAAAAAAAAACATATATATATATATAAGCAGTAAGGAATGGTGAAGTGCAGGACGGTATCTGACAGTCGAATATCGTACTCTTGTTGACGCCTCCTAGTGAGAATGACCACACAATTAGAAAAAGAAGAAGACACGAATACACAACCATGTGGGTGTTTGCTATCAAGAGAATAGATCGAAAACTAAGGCAGGATCCGATAGCGGGAAGCTGAACATCGACTCATAAGAACAATGTGAAGGAACGAAGACGATACCATAAGATGTGAAGGAGAAAGAAACAGTGCAAATTCCTCCATGTCACTCATAGTCTCTAGAAGATATGAAAAGTAAAGAATAGGAGACCCTCTATGAAGCATGATATCTGGGGGACCTAAGGTCAAAAGATAAGGAACACATCGAATATCACAAGTCCCGACTCAACTTTGACAGGGTCGTCAAGGCGAGCAAATTCAAAAAACTCGGTCTCGTGTTCCGCTAAATCGGATACACAACTAGAGATGGGACTGACTATACAAATCAACAAACTCGGCTCCGTGCCCTTCCAGATCAGAGACAACATATGTGAAACTGAGTACCCACAAAATGATGTACCCTCCCATAGATAACCCTCGAGGAGTGATACATACTAAGCAATGAATAATCAGAATAGTACTCATCCTTGCAAGGGTCGTTAAGGAGAGAGAACTCAAAGGAGTCAGATCCATCAGATGGATCAATAGAGGAGGTCCAGCAGGCGACAGATTGACTACTTAACATAAGAAAAAGATCGAAAGATCTAGAAAATGTTGTAGCCTCTAGCAGATAACCCTCGGAGAGTATTGTGAACTAGGAGACGAATAATGAGAATAATGTGACTCATCCCTACGAGGGTCTTCAAGGAGAGAAGGCTAAAAGAAGTCCAGTCAGCTAGGATCAGCGGTCTCGTACTCCGACAGATCAGATACACAATGAGACAGAGAGACCCAAAGCTCATATCAGATGACTCGATTTTGTGCTACACCAAAATGGAAGCACAAGCAGTGAGTAAAACTAATCGTAAAAAAAATCGCATTTTCCCACAGATAGTCATCGGGGAGTAATTGATGAATCTCCATTTCATCACCTTTATTCTATCATTTTGGTCTTAAAAAACCTAGTTAATGCATGTAAATAGCATTTTTGTACATATTAGCATTCACTATTACTGAATTTATTGTGTAAATAATATTGTTTTTAATGCCAAAATTTTAGAATATAGAGAAGAAAAGAAAAAATAATAAAATAACAAAGGTATTTTATGACCCTAAATCCCGAGACCTAGGCATCTTGATGACTAGGTCGATAAGGAATTAAGTAGGGGGAGATAAGCGCCAAAAATACAATAAAAATCATATTTATTTATTTCCCAATAATTTATTTTTGGCACCATTTTATTCTTTATTATTTATACATCAAATAAAGAAACTTTGTACATGAAAGTTGTAGATAATAATGTTAATAAAAATTCAAATTTGAGTTTATACAAAAATCAGATACGGTGTTCATTTTATACATAAATAAAAAGCCAAAAGCCTAACTTCATAGACCCATATATTCTAAATAAAAACTTAAAATATATCAAAATCATCTTTAATTATATATAACTTTTAATATGTTATTTTATGGAGGTGGTTTCATATTTTTTGGAGCTAAGGTGTGAAAGTTAGGTTTTGGACCTTTATTGTACATTATACCTGATTAAATTATTCATCTTATTCATTCTTTATTATTTTTACAATTTCATATTTTTATAATTTTGTGACATTTATGTATTACTTATGAACAAATTGAAACTAAATAAAACCACCAATAAATACAAAAATAAAATATGTATATAAAATATATAGATGAAATACTTATACTTATACCTATAAAACAAATAGACCTATTTATTTAAATGTATATACTACATCATAAAAATACAATATATTTGTATACCTAAAAATAAGTTATAAATATATAAAATAAAAGTATAAAATAATAAAATAAAATATACAAATAAAAATAAAATGGCTAAAATATAGATAAATATACCTATAAATATACCCCTAATAATTAACTATTAATAAATAACCTCAAAAAATAAATAAAAATTACGATAAAATACTAAATAAAATAATAAACATTTTTATAATAAAAATAATAAAATCAGTTCCTATTTTTAAATAATTATTTTCGAGAAATCGGACTGATTCGCCCTTATGCGGCCGACGTGGGCCAATCAAAGCTCAGGGCTCATTGACCTCCACTCAACTCCCCCTACGCCTCTGGCCCGCTTCAGAGCTATCTTATCCCCGCTTTTACTCCCATTTCTTGATCAAACCATCCTTCCATCATGACGATCCCTTCGCAAGATTAGCTCTTGTATATTCCTAGATTCACGCCGGGAACTTCGATTCTTTGTACATAGTTTGAATTCTCACCAAATCACTGATCAACAAGGGTTCTCCTAATGCTTATAAATAAGAACATCCATCTACTCCTTCAAATTTTAGTCATCTTCCGAACTCTGAGCCACTGCCTCCGGTCAAGTAGGTCATCATGTGATAACTGACGTATGCCTGGAAGTTCAAGTGTGGTTGAGGAAGGGGGAGGTGCACCCAAGGTTGCCGTCACCAGCCACCTCTACTCCCTAAGAGATCCTCAGGTATGAGCTATGCTTTTTACTCATTCCTATGTAATTGTAGATTGTATCTTTCATTTTATGCATTTTATTCTAGATGTTAAGTAAGGGAGTGGCTTGGATTAGCTAGGTTACCCTTGTCAGAGCTCTAACGCTCCAACCTCTGTTTCACCGGCGTACGCTTGTTTTCCACCACGTCTTCCACCATCACTACATTCCCCAACGTTTCTACTTCACCCTCACGCACTTCACTCAACCAGAGGCCATCATTAGTTGCGGACAACCCCTCCGATCATGTAGAGCCACATAAGATAGAAGAAGAATGTCAGTGGAAGGAGTAATCAATGGACGAAGCTCAGGGAATATGAGTTCTTCCCTATTCTTTAAAGGGAGCAGTAACCGTCCGATATGAGGAGGAGACCCAGATCAATCAATAGTCGTCAGATCTTCTGTGCATCAATCGTCAAATTGCCTCCAGCGATCTAATCAGCATTGTCGATCGTCGAACCGTCATCGGGCTACCAGGTGGCACCACGTGTATAAGTGAAAGAATAAGAAACATTTGATGGCACGCATATATAGGATGATTTCCAAACCATGCCCCACTCTTTTTATATTTACTATTTTATCTTGTAAATCAAATATGAAGTTTAAAAAATGGACATTTTGCATAAAGGCCCTTGTACTCATTTTAATTACATTTTGGTCTAATCCAACTTAGCTCACGTGTAGTCCTACGCAAGCTGGGAAAACTGAATGTAAGCCCATGCAGCTATTTGTATTTCATTTTAGTTCAATAAAATTTTATTTACATTGTATTTGGGGGGGGAGTTACACTTTATCCCTAGACTTTATTTTTTGCAATTATGCCCCTACCAGCTTATGTATTTTGTGCTTGGATTTCATTTATTAAAAATAGAACCCTCGCTACTAAAATCGTAAAAAATTAGGGTTAGATGCTTTGTAGCATGTACTTTCACTCCCTATATTTGATTTGCATTTTTGGACACTTAAACCATTTATTAAAAATCAAAAGGAGCCCTTTTTTGTTCTGTCTAACTTACACAATACTAAAAAATATAAAAACGTCTTTAAGATCACATTACCCTCAAGTATTACTAATACCCATACATGCTGCATACTGGAAGATGTAGAATAAACCCTAAGTTCTGATCTTATTTGAACTATCTCCTTTATGATTTTATCATTAAGTTTCTTATTCGATCATTGGGAATGAGTATCGATTGTATGCTTACCAAAAGCATATATCACACCTACAAATCATGCCTTATTTTTAAAAGAAGATGACCAATGTTAGAATTTGATTTATCCCAATATCTCATGAGTGATTTCATAGCTTCTGGTTCAGTAGTGAACCTATATGATCTCTTTGAGAGATCATATTACTCATATGCCCTCATTTGCACCCCAGCTTGCATGTGTATATACCTTGATTAGGTTATCAACCTAATGATCTGCCTAATGTACATAGTACATATGTATCTGATCAGAGGATGTGTGTCTATAAATTACAGCATACGAAATATATCTTAGTTATCTTGATCTCGTTAAATCAACTCTTTGACCTAATACACCCAACACCTCCGAATCATTATTCTTAAGCAGAGGACCTGCATCAAGAGGTCAGTCAGATGTTAACTTTTAGAGTAAGGATGTCCATATCCTTCTCAGGTAGGAGATCCCTTCTTGATAATCACTTGACTGTGTGGTTGATTCTTGAATCTAACTCTTTAGATATTCAACCTGATACCAGTCACTATGATCCAACCTTTGGATCAATAGTTGTATGATATCAAGATGGCCATGGTACATAACCTTAATTGTAGTAAGGGACCTATAATGTAAATAAGTTATTCTTTATTTTATATTAATGTTCAAATTGTAATAACTTTTATTGCATAATGGCTCGTTGTCGGCTGGCATGTCCAACAATCTCCCATAATCCCAAAGAGACATTAGTGGGCCAATCTTTAAACCCACACTTATGTGCTAATCATAGGCTACTTAGATAAATAGTTGGTCACCAACTAGTCACTCTATCCCTGAGAGACTATGCCAAATCCTTTTACAGACTTGCATATCTCGTAGTAATAATGCTCGCATCCAATGCAAAGGTTGAATCTTATGCAACCAATACTCAATCTTATTAAAGAAGTCACATTGCCTTGCACCACGACTCAACAATTTAATTATAACCAATAACAGGTACCCTTATGCCTGGAGATCTCTATATCCTTAGATTAATACACAACCTTAAGTCTAGTAAGGTATTGATAAACATGAAACTGAAAGCGGTCGTATTAATTCACAAGGCGAATCAACAGTCGATGTCTTGACCACTACAAAATCTCGTATTTAATCAACAATGAACCCACAATAATAAATCAAGCAATGAAAACTAATGTGGAGTCAAATTTATTTTTAATTCTACATAAAAGATGTATAGGTGCAAGTATGTAGAGAGTTCGAACTCAGGGAGCAAGGCACGATAGATCAAGCAATATGTCAAAAATTGTGATGTGATTAAGTGTCTACAATGTGCAAATCTTTTTGTGGGTTTTTTTATTTTATATATTTTATATTTTCTTTTTAATTTTTAATTTTGTATTTTGGTTTTTAATTTTCTGATTTTCTATTTTCTTTTTTTATATTTTTTTTTGTTTTTATAAATAGAATATGTAAAGAATATAAGAAAACAGGGGATAACATATTTATAAAAATGAGGAAAAAAATTCAAAAATCAGGGAATAAAATGTTTTTGGTCTTTTTATAATTTTCTACTATTTTATGATTTTTTGGGATTTTTTGGAATGTTTTGGTATTTTTAAAGGGGAAACTACATGAAAACAGTGAACAACAATGCTGGCCGAAATTAAAATGGGAATGAAAAATAGTAACCAGTAACAAAATTTTCCCAAATTAATTTTAAAGTAAATACAATAAAATAGAGAAACTACAGAAGCCGAGTTTAGATTTTTAGAATTTTTCTAGTACTTTTTTAGATTTTTATGAAGTTTTTAGGTGTTTTCTAATTTTCAAGGTTTTTGTTTTAAAATTTTTAGTGATTTTTGGATTAACAATAGAATATACTAAAGTAGACCTCAGGTAATTTTTTTGGAATTTTTCAAGGTGTTTTGATATTTGTTTTGGTATTTTCTAGTGCAAACAGTAGCCAAAATGCATGTTTTTGACTTTTAATAAATATTAAAATGCAATAAAAATGCAATTCAAAAATATGGTGTGAATAAGCAAGTTAACAGGAGTTAAAATGATTTTTGTGGAATTTTTGGTTGTTATAAATGCATGCAATAAATAGAGAAAGCACACAAAAATGCAAGGCCTAGCAGGGGTATAAGTGCAAATAGACAAACATCCAGGGGGCAAGTTACAATTTCCAACAAAGTTTAATACTGAATAAGCAATTTAATGGACCACGCACAAATACCAAAATCCGCAAGGGCACCCTTGCAAAAACACCAAACGCACGTGCGCAAGAACGCGCGCCTGATAGGGGCAAATATGTAATTAACAAAAACACGAGGGCTTCTTTGCAAATCACACAAAAGTATTACACTAGATATGGATTTTTTTGGACCAAAACGAAATAAAACAACCTTGGAGGGGTCCCTTGCAAAAAGCCCTCACCTCACATGTACTGGTCACGTGAGGTGACATGGCGAGGGACCAGAATGCAATATTACAAACTTGCGGGGTTCACTTGCAAATAATCCAAGAATAAATAAAGGCAGATGAATGTTTAAGTATTCTTTATTAAATACAAAAAGGGATCGGGTGTGGTTGCAAAATACCCATCCAGTGGTTGATCGGACGGCGAATGATTTTCGACTTGCCACGTGTCGTGCTAGCGACGCCCGATGCCGGTTCGAAACGCACGGCCGTGATTAGATGGATCGTCGATGATCGGGTGGCCCTGGTGCGTTTGATCAGACGACTCCTTCTATGCCTAGGGGTCCTTGATGATCCGACGGCGGAGACACGCATTGGATGAACAGGGAAGAAGGTCCACCGTGGCAACCTTCCTCCGATGATTGCGCTCCTCTCCGGCGGTCCTAAGTGCTTCAAAATGGTCCCCGAAGTTCCTGCGAGGTTCCACTCCACGCCTAGGGCTTCAAAACACGGCGGCAGGCACAAGGGCTCCTCCACGACGTCAGAGAAGGAGAAGGGGCCCAGGTACCTCCAGCGAGGTCAAAATCGCCTCCAGGTGCTCTTCGTGCTCCACGGACCTGCAAGAAAAGAATGAAGGCGTCGAGGGCAAACTACCCCGACCCCGCGAGGGTGCGAAAAGGGTGGCGAACGGCGAGATGGAAGTGGCCGGAGGTAGCTCCGGCGAGGCGATCGATTGAGCGAATCGATGAGCGAAAGATGGAATAGAGGATGGCTATGTGATCCTACGGTTACAGAGAATAAAAAGGGAACGAAAAAGAAGAGAAATAAACACCTCAAAGGGCTAGGCCTGAGGTTGAAGGTACCTCAACGGTGAGGTGTCGTCGGAGGTGGTGGAACACCCAGATCCTCGTTACTCCGCCGCCTTGAAGAGGCCAATCTGGAGCTGTCACCTCCAGGGAGCCAAAGCTAGTCGAAATGGGGACGAAGGGACCAAAAATGGGGTTTGAATTCAAATGGAAGACTGGGAGGTAGTTTTGTAGGGTTGACTGATGAGGTGCGAAGAACGAGGTGTAGCGATGGCATCGATGATCCACGCCCCAAGATGACCCTTGGGCGTGTATCATGTATAACTAGGCTACAAAAGTCTTGAAGCAAGAATTGTGAAAGGAGATACGAAGCATCCTCGAAAAAAGGGAGAAAACAGGTCAAAATGAAATTCTGACAACCCACAGGGGGCGGGTCAGAGAGTTGACCTGTGGTCAACTCTCGGACCCTCCTGGTTGGTCCACGTGGACCAACCAGGAAAAACCCTGGAAAAATAGTTTATAAAATCATTTAAAATAGAAAATGATAATTTTATAAATTATTTTATGGTAATTTTTAATTATTTTTATAAGGTGTAATTTTATTAGTTGCTTTTTATAGCCTATATAGGTATATTACCTATATTTTTTATTATTTTATTTTTGTTTTGTATATTTTAATTTTATTTTTTTTATTTATTATTTTATAAAATTATAAAATACTTTTATACACTTATACATATTTTTATTTTTTTTTCTGATGCGTTTTGTATACTTAATAAAATAAAAGTAGCATTAATATAGGTACGTATACAGGTTCTATACCTATGTATTATGAATATACAAGTATTTTTATTTGAATTTCTTTTGCATTTTTATTCTGATTTTAAGGAACAAATATATTATAAATATTATTTACAAAATTATAAAAATATAAAAATACAAAAATAATTAATAATAACTTGAATATTTTAATCTGTACAAGTATACAATGAGGGTCCAAAACTCAACTTTCAAACCGTAGCTCCGCCAAATGCGAGACCACCGCCATTAAATAGCTTATTTTTAACTATATACAATTAAAGTGAATTTGATGCATTTGGAGTTTTCATTTGTGAGATAGTTTGGGAAGTTGGGATTCTGGATTTTTATTCAGACCATAACTTTTTAACTGTACATTATTTTTGAATGAAATCAATTTTGTGTTTTCTTTATTTAATTATCTACAACTTTCATGTACAAAGTTTCTTTATTTGAGGTATAAAAATCGGAACCAAAATTAGGTCCCAAAATGAATAAAGAATTAATGAAATTAATAGGGATTTGGCCCTTATCTCCCCCTACTTTATTCCTTGTCGACCTATTCATCAAGATGCCTAGGTCTCGGGGGTTTGGATCATAAAATATTTACAATATTTTATTATTTTTATTTTCTTTTATTTATTATATAATTTTGGCTTTAATTACAGTATTTTACACACTATTTACATGCACATGCATGAATGCTAAGATGCTGGATTTAATGCTATTTACACGCATTTACTAGGGTTTTTGAGGCCAAAATGATAGAATAAAGATGATGAAATGTGGATTCATCAGGTATCTATAGGTAAGACCATTTACATCGTGGTATATAAAGTTATAAGTTCCTAAAGATGAGACTTTGATATCACTATCTCAAAAATCTTATCTTTGAAGAGGTTGTTATTATTGTAATTAAGTTTTTATCCCCATATTCGGATTGGTAGCAATACCACTCCCACCGCATGGCAGGCATTTGCCCTTTTGCACATATCTAGCATACATTGAATGTCATATAGCTAATACACAAGGATATGAAGCGTTAGCATTCACACCATCAACACTTTGTGATGATATCCCTTCAGATAGGTTAGTACTATATCTTAAGGGAAGGAAGCCTTCCTTGGATTTTCCAAAGTTGAATATGTCCAAGATTTACCATAAGTGTGACAGTTTCAGTTCTCTTCTCTTTGCTTCTGCACAACTTCAGAATTAAGATCTAAGAGGCATCCCTGAGATATTTATCTCAAGATATGGAATAACCATGTTTTAAACACTTTATTATCATCCCTATATCACTCTAAATGATTACGATTTTATCTACATTTAGCACAATGAACACAAGAGCACTCTCACTAAGCTCGATATGGTTCTAAAGATTCTATTTGAAATCATAACCTTTATAATTTCATCAAATCTGATGTTTCACATATAAGATTCTTATTCGAGTCCATAGATGGAGTACTTTAGCTCGCACACCTTGCCTTCCTCAAATATGAAATCCTGAGCTACTTCATATGAATATCCTCATCGAGGTAATTATATAGGAATGCAATCTTAATTTACATCTTCTAGATGTCATAGTCAAGTTGTGTAGATACAATTGGTAATATTGTGATGGGTACAAGCATGGTTACTGGAGAGGAAGTCTCATCGCAAGCGATGTCTTCTCTCCATGTATGAATTGTGCTTTAAATGTCACCTTCTCATCAGGTTCCCTCTTTCTCTTGAAGATCCATTTACACCCAGCATGTTTTAACCCTATAGGTAGATCCTCGAGGGTCCATACACAACACTCATGCATGAAGTCTACTGTAGACTTTATTGCTAACATCCATCTCTCCATGTAATGATCCTCAAAAGCTTCATCATATGAAGTCAGATCATTGTTAGACTTCTCTGACACATGGAATCCATATGCTCTACGTGGTCTTACCACCATCACATTTATTTGAAGAGGTATGAGTGTTTCATCTTTAATTATCCTTCTGGTTTCTGATTATAGGGACCTCATTCTCCTCCCAGGATTCGATGAGTCCTTTTACTTCATTCTTATCTTGACTCTTAAGGAAGTCATCATCTAAGAATCATATCCTTCAATATGGAATTTTTTAAGAATCTCAAGATTATAAAGTAGGTATCCACTACCATCCTTTATATATATAATGAAGTATCCCTCTCTAGTGCTAAATTTCAACTTACTTGCATCCATGTTTACGTCATGGACCAAACAACCATTATCCTCAAGTATCTCACACTAATATTGGTTTCAAACCATATCTCTCGAGGAGCTTTGAGTTTATATTTGATTGGAATCTTATTAAGGATGTATATTATAGACTCTACTACATATACACAGAAACTAAGATGTAATTATGCTTAAGGTCATCATTGATTAAATCGTTTCACACCTAATCCAGTTACATCTCCCTACAACTCTATTGAGTTGAGGCGTATTAGGAGTGAGATAGGAACAATATTCATTCCTCTATAAGGTATTCTTCTAAATTTAGTTGATAGGTCAGAACATATTCATTTCATCTTCCTTCTAACTTTTGTTCTCAATCAAATTTCGAAATATTTGAACATTTCAAAAGTTTATAATGGATAAAGAAGAAATCTCATACCATAAATAATCACCAATGAATATTATATATCATTAATGTCCATTATGTATAGATGCTCCACATACATCAATATGTATGAGGTCTTGAATACCTCTACATCTTACATCATTCCCATAGAAGAGTGTATTGAACATTTTTACTTTGAATATAGTATTCACAAGTATGTAAGCTTTGAACTTTTAAACAATCTAGAGTTCTCCCTCTTGCTAGTTTATTGATCATATCAACATACATACGTCCAAGTCAAGATGCTAGATCATTGTTAAATGATTGTCATCCTTCTTTTGATCTTTTTAAGGTTTAATTTATAATATTAGAAAGGTCAACCATTCATTAATATTCTAGTTTAATAGAGTCCTTTAGATTTTACATTACCACCTAAAATATATCCACCATAACTCTTTATGATAGATCTATCTCAGAACGTATGTCATTTCTAACAAGTTTTGAAATGAATAATAAATCTATTCAAACATATAGGTCATAGAGACATTATCTAAGACTAAAGGGCTCTCCTACTAGAAATATGTAATATGTCTATCCACTCGATATCGTTGCAACAATTGCGTCAAATTCCATTTGGATGACTATTAAACATGAAGATCAAGGTTTCTAACCTTCTAAAATATGTGCAACCAATTGCAAGTGTTATTAGAAGAAGGAGATACAATTATCTGGCTTTAATCTTATCTCATAAGTAAGTCGATTTCAATGATGGTATGCATATGCAAGATATACTGATATATATCCAAGTCCTTCTCTCAGGATTCTAGATTGTCTGAATAGTCATACTATCAAAATATCGACTTGTTGCAGTATCGGCATCCATCTAACTTTTTGGATGTCATATGTGTGGAAATCACAGAAATACATTCAACTATTTGACTCTTCTTCTTACACGAGTTAGACCTATGCTTCCACTGTGCTTCCTTGATCTATAAACAACCATTTCGTTAGATAAAGGATCTCTTAAATTGAACGAGTCCCCAAGAGACTTTAATATAATAATATTTTAATATTTATCCTCACTTTATCTTATTCATATAATATAGTTATTAAGAAGTTTGATGAAAGACTTAAGTTGAGATAGTAGAATGATGACATTCACCATATCTACATCTGCCTTAACTCTCAAAGACTTTGGTTCACGCATGCACTCAAACGTTTTGAGTACACCATCTCCTATGGAGCTACCATCTTGCATAATGCAGTGAACCATGTCATTTATGATTAAATATTGAAAGCACATATTAGTTGCCAAATCATCTCCAGTTTTTATATGGATCTTGACAATTACAATCATCATCGACATGTTACTTCTAAAGTACACTCGATGTGAGATCAAGATATTAGAGATATACAAACTCTAGGTTGTCCTATTGTCTGTTTAATTATCATTCCTCATTAGCATGAGGAAAATTGCATATTGCAACCGCATACATTATGTGTTCAACCTCAAGTACTACATCTTGATCATGGATCCAATCCATGATACTGGTGATGATTGAGTATAGATATGAGTGGGTTTGATGAAAAATATCTAAATAAGATAATTAGGATAAATATATTTACTTTAATTAAGGTTATTAATGTTTTAAATTAAAGTTGTCTTGCTTTTTATTACCTTGAAATTCCATTCCCTTTTAAACTTTCAAAGCTAAGGTATGTTAACCATAGTACCTTAAGCAAGATCTGGGATCTCCCATCCACCTTTTTCACACTCCAATAATATGAGAAAAGGCAACTCAAGTGAAGGAAGCAAGAACTCTTTCCACCTTACAAGTCCAACTTACATTTTTAATTCAGTCTTTGTCACCCGAGCCCACCACCCCTAAGATGATGTTGACCCGTTATCAATTGAGTCAATTGTCAACGGGAAGAGAACTACTATGTGCTATCCAATGTCACCTCAATTATATGGGGAACAATATTAGTGTCACTACCCATGCGACCTTACTCTTTCGAAAAGCAAAGAACTCAATCTATGTACGTCTGTACATCAGAGCTATGACTTTGCATAGGCGTCTCTGCCATACAATCCATGGCGACGGAATCCTTTGCCTTGAGGAAACCATGGATGACATATTATGATCCTCCATATCTCATTCAAATTTTGATTCATCATTTAGAATCATATTCTTACGATTAACTCTTCCAAGGGAAATCAAGTCTTATTAATTATAAACTACGCATTTTAATTAAATATATTAATTTTATATTATTAAATTAGTGATCAATCCAATGCAACCACGAATAATTTAGTTTTCTTTATATTACTATATAGTATGCACCCTCTCATAGTACAAATTAATTATTCCAATTAGATGTTAGAGCATGCCTTAACCACGCATCATGTTATACTTGCTTGAAATGGATCTGGTTAGATGCTCGAGTTATATTGGGAGGGAACATTTCCTTGACATGCAAGGTACTAATGAAGAAACCAAGTCAACATACTCGGTATAGATACCATCACCATTCCAATTCAGAACAATATAATTAGGTTTAATTGTACTAAGAGGTTTTATTGATCATATGCAATTGATGACCGGCATGATACTATATAATTATCATTCATAAATTTAGGCATCTTAAAACATTTTAATGTTCTAAATTTCTATTCATATTAAATAATAAGTTATTTGCATGGAAATTATTGAATTACAACAATTATAATTTCCAATTTAGGGTTTGTCATGAAGCAATCATTCAATCAAGTCGGTGTTTCTCAATTATTTCTCTAAATAAGTGATATAAAAATTAATTAAGGAAAATTCATAATTTCCATGATTTATTTTTAATGATAAACACATTAAAAAATGACATCAAGATGATCCAATCATCTTTCGTCCCATCCTAGTAAATATCACAAATCTAGGGTAAATGTAGTCATAATCGCACAAAATGAATTCAAGTTGTTTATTGGTTTAATTCATAAAATATTTAATGTATTTATAACATATTTCATGATAAGAAACTAGTAACAAAAAATCGTTCAATTACATATCCGTGTTTACATGCAAAAACAACAACATGCGAGAATTTTATAAAATCATATAAAAGCTAAACAGTGTACAGCCTGGACCAAAAGGCATATTTAAAATATTAAAAATACCTAATGTACAGGTTGCTATTTTTATGGAAAAAGTAAAAAAACTCTAACTGCATAAAATGAAATCCTTATTTTATTTTTCTAGAATTTTAAAATGATTTTTATGAGTTTTTAAGTCTTTTATGATTTTTAGGGTTTTCATAGGGTTTTTGAGGTAAAACTGGTAATGAAAATAAAGCATACAAAAACACACTAACACTACATTTTTGGAATTTTAAGACATTTTTTTATAATTTTTATATATTTTCTAAAATAGATAGAGTAATTTTTATGGGTTTTTTCTTTTTAGAAAATAAAGTAGGCAACAAAAATAATTCCAAAATTCATAGTAAATACTACAAGTTAACAGGAGCTTATAGTAATTTTTTGTAATGTTTGGAATTAATATGATATTTATTTAATCAAAAGAACAACTCATAGAGCACAGGGGCCTACTTGCAATTAGCGTAAAGTTCTTCGTCAAAGGATAATACACGTAAAAAGTTCAGGGCTAATCCTGCAATATGTCCAATTAATTCACGTACATGCTCAATAAACCACGTATAAGGGCATAAGTGAAAATATCAAGAATATTTCATTTAAAGCATAACAAGGATAAAGTCCAGGGCAGATATCGCAAAAACACCACCAAACCACGTGGGACGACATTTGAGTTCACTCGAAATGGACTAAAGTGCAAATACGGGAAAAAGCAAGTGTCCATATGCCTTGCACTACAACTTTATTTACAGAACTATATAATAAAGCATGAAAGCATGGGGACAAGTAGAAATATACGCCAAGGAGGCACGTGGCACGCTGGAGAGGCGTCGTGGGCGTACAACTCTGATCCTCTGATGGAGGCGGATCTAGCGGTCCAGATGATTTCGAGGACGTGCGGCCTGATGCGTCTGGTGGCGTCAGATCTAACGGCTAAAAAGATTGTTGATGTTAGTGGTTGGGATGTGATCTGGCAGGTGGGGGCCGATCCGACGGTAGACGAGGGCTCCTGGGCGAACTTCGACCGGCCATTGGATGCAATCCACTGCTCTGATGAAGCCAACAACAGGTCCTACTCGGTCGTGAGGGTGCTCCACATCCACAAGGCAGTCTGATGGAAGGAATGATGGTCAGATAGGCGCAGTAGTCCAGCTCCTCTCGGAGCTGCTCTGCCTGAGCATCTGGGAGCCAAATAGGTTATTATGCACAAACCAAGGCCTGCAACAGGTACACCGCTCAGAGGCGTAGGTCCGACAAGGGTTTATTGTAAATGGATATAAGATAAGTGGAAGGGAATGGAGGACGATCCCCGACGAAGGTGATAGGAGGGGATCTTGACCTCGGGTTCGAGTCTAAGGGTGATCAGGTCGTGGTGCAAGATGAAGGGTGATACAGCAAGTCAATCTGAACGGATAGGTGTGGATATCGGGGCTCCGACCAGTTGGTTGGAGCAAGAGAAAGTGTGGCGGTACTAGATGGAATGAATGGAATCAAAAACAAAACACGAGGGATAGGATAAATACCTGAAGTACCATATAGACTCCTGAGCTCCAGGCGAATATGGTCGTCGAGATGATGGCCTCAACCACGTTGCAGCGGACGGGGAGGGTACTCACGATGGATCTCCGGCGACGAAGGGTGACATGCATCATCATTGCACCAAACCGAGCTCCCAGGGTCTCTCTGAGAAGTTGTCACTTAACTGGAGGTGGCTAGGTGTCGAAGTGGGAGCGATGAACGAGCTGCGGTGCCAAGAGGGGGGAGAAGAAATTTTATAGGTCGCTCTAGGGTCCAGAAAGATCGACGAAAGGCACAGAACCCTAGAGCGATCCGGATTAGCCAAGGGACCCATGAGGAAGTCGGGAGAATGAAGATTATCGGGTACAAATTTCGAGGAAAACGGAGCTCGGAGGCGGGTTAGATAAAATCGAGAAGAATCTCCGACGAACGCTACTCGGGTCCGACCTGGGAAGGAGGAGGCGTTGACCGGAGGTCAACAACCGATCCAGATCAATTAGAAAATTTGATTTTACAAAATATTTACAAAATCAATAAAAAATAGTAAATGAATTCAAAATAAAAGTGTGTAAAATAAAAAATGTTTATTAATATTCAAACTATTTGTCTGTGATTTTTAATTATTTTTCTGAGAAATAAATTACTGTTTATACAGTATATGGTGTAATATATAGATATAATATACCTATGTATTATGTGCTACAATTTTTATCTTATTATTTCTACATAGATACTCCAATTTTGTATTTTATTTATGTTCAATATTTTTTAAGAGTACAAAATAATTTTTATTTTATTTTTATTCTCTATTTACAGGTATAGAATAAATAGAGAGTGAGACCTGTATACAAGTATTTTGTACAAGAGAGAAGGACTTTACTTTATTTTCCTGATTTTTATTTTATTTTTGTTTTATTTTTAGTACTATATACAAGGAGGTAAAAAGAATGTTTTATTTTTATTTTATCAAAAAAATTATCTGCATATATAGGAAATATGTACAACATAGAGTAAGAACTATCCCTCTCTACTTATTTTATTTGGCGATCAGGTCAAGATTGACCTTCTCTTGGGGTTTGTGTCACTCTGTATTTATTCTAAATACCTCCTTCCTTTTTCTTTTCCTTTATTCTTTTATTTTTTTCACAAATACATGCTAAATATACAATGTTAACACATGCATGTTGAATGCTAACTTATTGTATTTACACCTATTTACATGATGTTATGCTAAGATAAGTAGCTAAAATAAAAGAATAAAGGGTGAGAATCAGGGATTCGTCAACTTCCATTGTCAATGTAGTGCATGGTGACAATTAGGTAACCATCAGCATATCCATGCCTAGACACCATCATCGTTCCGATTCGAGACAACATAATTGGTACCAATTGTAGTAAGAGGCTTTATCAATATTTCGATTGCACATGGTACTATATATTAACCACTCAGAAATTTAGAAATTTATAATATTTTTATATCCCCTAAACTTCTATTCATATCAAGCATTTTCAAGGAAATTGTAAAACTACAACTATTGTAGTTTCTAATCTATGGTTTGTCATGAGGCAATCATTCGATCAAGTTATTGTCTTTCAATTATTTATCTAAATAAATGATACAACATTTGATTCCATGATTAATTTTGAATGATGAACATATTAAAAAAATTCATCAAGATGATTTAATCATCTTATGACCCAATCCCACTAAATATGGAATATCTAAGGTAATCGAACTCGGAATCGTGCAAAATAATTTTACATAATTTTATGGTTTTATTCTTAACAAAATTAATGTATTTTTAACATGTTTCATGATAGAAAAATAGTAAATAAACATCAATTAATTACATATCCAAAATTTCATACAAAAAATAATACATTGCAAGAACTTTTCGTATCTAAATCAACGCTTGATCGTTGCCAACCTTCGACGCATCTTTTCAGGGCATGTCCAAAAACTATAAACATTATTTAATATCCCAAAATTCGTTCATATGAGGATGAAACAGTGTATATATCATATATGCACAACGTTGTTCGGAATTGCATAAACGTGGAAAAAACAATGTTCCCATAATTATATATCCATATCCTTACGTCCCTAGGGTTTTGGATCACATCCAAGACCTTTGACCAAGACTCTGGCACCACTTGAAGAGAGTCGATGATGCCTCGCACATCATAGAAGTGTGGATATTGAATCGTATCCGATAGTCGATGGTGTGTCACTAAAATGCATCATGGAAGCGTAGATTGCATCCGACCTAGCTCTTTGAAAGAATACTTTGATTTTTGTCATGAAATTCAACTTATTAAAGAGAATAATATGTTGAAGAAGATGAAGATCTGCGAGCAATCAATCCAGCAACACTACAACAGCACGACGACAATACCATCTTCCACAAACTTAGGCCAAGGGGACAACCACTGAGGTTTGGGAAGAGATAGTATAGGCATGGAATGAGAGAGATGTAGAGTTTTTGCTTGCAACAATTGCATGCTTGGTTGATCAAAGAGAGACAGGGTTAACCTCTCTTTTATAGCATAATGGATGGTGGAGATGCACTCCTAATTAATAATCAATGATTGAAATTGAAATATTTTAATTGTAGTCCAAGTAAAATAGTAGTTAGAATTAATAAATCAGTTATTAATGCATTCTCCAAATTGTAATCACAAAATAAATCTTTTTCATGAATAAAGAGGAAAGAGAGAGACTCCTTTTTAAAATGAGGAAAAGAGATAGCCTCCTACCACATTTGAAGGGTGACGTCCGCCATATGATTAGAGAGAGAATTTCCCTCTCCAATATCCTTCAATTCATTAAATCTTTATTCATAGAATTTTATCAATAATATATCATCAAATGCTTTGTAAATTATTTTTTATAATTGCAAATAGAATATTGATATTTATGAATCATTTTCATCCATATAAATATAAATGTAAATCATATTTACATTTACTTGCTCAATGTGATTAAATTTAAATTAACATTTGAATTGTGAATCATATTCACAATTAATTATGTCTATGATATTGTGGATCATATCCACCACATAAATAGTTATTGTGGATAGTATTATAAATAAAAATATCATCTATGATAATTAAATATTATTTAATCACCTGAGATGTTTCTCTACACATTTATAAATAATGTGAATCATATCCACATTACTTTGATAATTAGATTTAATTTAATTATCATTACTTTCTTTGTTTTTCAATGATCAGATTTTGCCTCTAATGGAACAATTCTTGAACTCTTTCAAGAACAGTGTGCCTTCTTCGTGGATACTTAGAGACAAGGACATGACGAATGTATACCTATATATAATGACGGATAGTAAAATCCAATCTCACATTCAGATCTAGAAGACCTCTCAGAGATGTCTGATCATGTCATACATGGTATCCAATATTGGCATTGCATCTGAATCCGATTCAGATCAATGTCCAACACTTGGACTAAAATTGGATAACACGATTGTAAGTGGAGTCACTAAAATCGAACATATTCCAGCATTCCCTCGGAATGGAAGTGTCATAGTATACAATCGTTTAAGATTACATCAACCTAGAGTACTCCCAATACCCGTCATCTTGGATATTGTAAGACATTGAATAAAACTGAAGTTTTGGTATTATTTAAAATGTTTTCATCGTGATTTTATGGTTAAGTTTATCATTCAATCATTGGGAATGGGTATTGATCATATGTTTTCCAAAAGCATATATCATACCTTCAACCTATCTTGTTACAAAATAAAATGACCATTGGGAGGCGGGCCTTGTCACCCATTAAATCTTTTCTTAGAGTCGAAAGCCCTTGAGAAGTGCTAAGGGGAATCTCGAAGGTGAAGAAGACAACCTAAGAAAGTTCATCCGAGCTCTTAACATGAATAGGATGACCACTCTCCCAAAGAAGGAGGAGCGATCCTAGGGAGGTGATAGGCAGAGGGAGCTGACTTGCTAACTGGGAGTTTGATATAGTCAAATCAGTTTACGTAGTGGATGGAGAAGGGAGCTGAGCTAGTTGCTTGCTCCAGGGTGCTAATACTAAACTATATAAAAGAATTGCTAATATAATAATACTAAAGCATAGTCGAGGGCTAACTGACTAGAATCGGAGTGTACCGAAGAATGTACGAGTTATGCGGTAGTGGTGGAGCTTACTTAAATGAAAGGTATGTATTTATTACCGCCTTAGCCCTACCTAAAGGTATGTATTGAAGCACCACGGGCACCCCATCGTTGGAATTCGATTTATCCCAATATCTCATGAGTGAGTTCTTGTCTTATGATCTAGTAGTAAACCTGTATGATCCCTTTGAGAGATCATAATATGCATATGCCTCGTATGCACACTAGCTCGTCGGTATATAGGCCTTGATTAGGTTATTATCCTAATGGTTTGCCTAATGTACATACTCAGACATATAGTAATACATATGTCTCTGGTCAGAAGATGCGTGCCTATACTTGACAGTATATGACATAGTTCTTAGGTATCTCGATCTTGCAAAGTCAACTCTTTGGCTTAGCTCATCCAACACCTCCAAAACTCTATTCCTATGCAGAGGTCCTGCATCAAGACATCAGTCTGATGTCAACATTTAAAATAAGGATTGCCATCTCCTTCTCAGACTGGAAATGCCTTCTTAGTAATCACTTGATGGTGTGATAAAGTCCTCAATCTAACTCTTTAGATATTCAACCTTGGACCAGCATATATGATACAACCTTTGGATCAACAACTGTATGATATCAAGATAGTCATGGTACATAACCCTATTGTATTAAGAGGAATATTATGCAAATTAATTATTCTTTATTTCAGATTAGGGAATGATTTACAATAGCTTTTATTGCATAATCGCGTGTTGTGGGCTCACATGTCCAACATCGCCTACTCTTTTATACTATTTTGGATGGTTAGGATGCACTCCAAATATTAATAAATGGCCATGATTAATTGTGATTCTCAACGACATTAGAACTAGAATTATAATTTAGAATGAAAATATTTTATTAAATCATATTTCCAAATTTAATCCTAATACAAATCAATCGCCAATAAATAGGAAATAAAGGGGGAGAGAGAGTCCCTCTCTAATTAGGGTGGACAACCCATCATGATGGAATCCACCATGGTCGTCAAGTCCTAATAGTAGTAGGCAGTCCCCTTTTTTCCAATTTGGTGGCACCCTCCATTTTTCCCAATTTGGTGGAATCTCTATTATCACAAAATATATAATTGAATCATTTTGTAACTGAATTATCACAAGATAATTCCAAACTATTTGTGACAAATGCAAATAAGTTATTGATAATTATGAATTATATCCATACATCAAAAAGTGAATGTAAATCTCATTTGCATTTATTTAAATAATGTGAATTCAATTTACATTAATATTAAAATTGTGAAGCATATTTACAACTAAGATATGCATTTATTTGAGTAATGTGAATCCAATTCACATTAATATTAAATTTGTAAATCATATTCACAATTAAGTCTATAGGATATTGTGGATGTCATCCATACTATACATGATTATTGTGGACAAAGTTATCCCCATTAATCTCGTTCACAATAACTAAGTCCAATTTGATTATATTAGATGTCTCTCTACATATGTTAAAATAATGTGAATCATATTCGCATTTCCTGATAACAGAAACTAATTTAATTATCATTATTTCTCTTTCCCTTTGAATAATCATATATTCTACAATGGGACAATTCTTTCACAAATTAAATAACCTAATACGCGTCGTGTCCTTGTGTTCGATCCTAGACTTATTTAGGTTAAATTAAACCAAGTTCTCTTCACTGAGATTTATCAACTTGGTTCTGTTTATTTGTTAATCGACCACATTACAACGAGACCTTATCAATATAGCAGGTTAGTGAATAATCAGCAGAGCATCGAAGAAGCAGAACCTCCATGTGAAATTGATCCAACTGAGCTGGCAGCAAGATGAAAAGGCGACGATTGTCGTGAACTCCATAACCCTAAGGTAGGGGATGACCATAAGGAAATGGGGAGAGAGAGAGAGAGTATGCGTGTGTGTGTGTGTGTGTGTGAGAGAGAGAGAGAGAGAGAGAGAGAGAAAGAAAGGTGTATGTGTATTTGGTGAGAGAGAGAGAGACTTTAATTCTTGACCTAAGAGGAATGTTAGGGTTGCCTCCTCTTTTATACTATTTTAAATTATTAGGATGCACTCCTAATATAAAGTAATGACCAAGATTAAATGTGGTTCTCAACTACCGTAGGAATAGTAATTGATAAAAATTTATCAAATCCTATTTTCAAATTTAATCCTAATATAAATCAATCATCAATAAATATGAAATAAAAGGAAGAGAGATTCTCTCTCTAATTAGGATGGATGGCAAACCATGGTAGAATCCACCATGGTCGCCACTCCTAATGGGGGTGGATATATCTCTCTCCATTATTTTCATTTTATGTAATCTCGATTATCAAAAATCATTATTTATTGAAGGATTTTATAATTGAATTAGCATTAAATAATTTCAAATTATTTTTGAAAATTGTAAATAGGCTATTCATAATTATGAACCATATTCATACATGCAAAATTAAATGTAAATTTCATTTACATTTATTAGCATAATGTGGATCCAATTCATATTAATATTAAAATTATGAAAAATATTCACAATTATGTCTCTATAGGATATCTTGGATCTCATCCACCTATCCGTGATTATTATGGATAAGGTTATCTACATTAATCTCATTCTAGATAATTAAATCCAATTTAATTATCTTATATGTTTCTCTACACATGTTCAAATAATGTGAATCATATTCTCATTATTCCTGATAATAAAATCTATTTAGTTATAGTTATTTCTCTTTCCTTTTTAATACTCGGATGTTCTCTAATGGAACAATCTTTGAACTCTTTCTCTTTCTAGGATAATGTGACTTCTCCTCACATACTTAAAGATCAGGACAGAGCAATTGCCATGTATAATAATTTGGAATCAGATCTAATCTCATTTCCACATCTGAAGGACATCTAAGATATGGTTGATCATGTTAGACACAATACCCAATCTTTCTCACTGCATATGAATCCAATTTAGATCAATGTCCAAAATTTAGACTAAGACTAGATAACAAGACCATTGAGTGGAGTCACTAAAATCCAACCCTATTTCATAACTCCCTCGGAATGGAAGCAGCATGGTATACTATTGGTTAAAATCTCATCACTCTAGCATATTCCTAATACACGTACATCCTGCATACCGGAAACCACGTTTAAAACTGAAGTTCCAATCTGATTTGAACTTCTCATTCAAGGGGTTATCTTTAAGTTTATCATTCGATCATTGGGAGTTAGTATGGACCATATGCTTTCCAAAAGCATATATCATACCTACATTTCCTATCCTACTTCCAAATCAAGATGGTCATCCGTGGAATTTGATTTATCTCAAAATCTTATGAGTGAGCTCATATCTTCCTATTAAGTAGTGATCTTATATGATCTATTTGAGATATCGTAGCAGCCTTACATATGTACCAATGTATTGGTGTATATACCTTGACTATGTCATCAACCTAATGGCTTTTCTAGTGTACATATTTAGACAAATAGTAACACATTTGTCTCTAGTTAGAGGATGCATGACTATTCATGATAATATATGACATAGGTCTTAGTTATATCGATCTCGCTAAAACAACACTTTGACTTAACTCACTTGACTTCTCCAATTATATATTCTTACGTAGAGGACTTGCATCATGAGGTCGATCGGATGCCATCCTATGGAGTAAGGATTGTCATCTCCTTCTCAGGATGGATATCCCTTCTTGATAATCACTTGACAGAGCGGTTGAACCATCAAAACACTTTAGATATTCAACCCTGCACCTGCCTCTATGATCCAACCTTTGAATTAATGTCTATATAGTATAAGGACGATCTTGGTACACAACCCTAATTGTACTAAGTGACCTATTAAGCAAATTAGTTATTCATAATTTCATATTAAGGAGTGAACTACAATACTTTTATTGCATAATAGCTCGTCCTGGGTTCATTTCCAACACTCATGGTATAACCTTCTTTGGTCGGGATATTATGTATTAAATCGCCCATTATCCAAGGCGTGCAAATTCGAAATAAATAAATAAGTGATAACTACAAATAAGTTGATTTTGAGATCTTGATTCAAGAAAATCAATTAGTGAGAATAATATTAAATAACTCACGGAGTAAGTGACGTGATTTTACGTTAATAATTTATTTAATCCCTTAAAGGGATGTAAATGAGTTCGACCATGGTTATGGATAAACATATGGAACACTACGTGACATGAGATTCCCAACTATTGGTCAACTCTTGATTAGTAATATCAGAATCACGTTGACAATATATTGAGAAGAAAATTCTATTTCTTGTAATCATATGTTTGTACCAAGTTAATAATGATGAACATGATGATTGCTTGTCCTTTACTCACTAGTTATTCCCTCTACTCATGCACTTTTTGGTTGCAATGCAAGACCCGCTGAATAATTTTTGAATTTATTGACTTATCTACTCTTTTTATTAAGTTTACGCACTTTCTAATTATTGCATATAGCATGTTGCTTACATATATATGATTGTCCACGAAACTACTAGCATGATTGCTTTTCTTTTTCATGTATATATTGGTTATTTGAGGTTTATGCCATCCTCCTGTTGTATTTAATGGTAATATAATTAGGTTTTAACTTGGAAAATCTATGCAATTGCATTGAAAAAGCAAATTGGTTTCAAGTGGAAAGCCAATTGGTTCGGAGTGAAAGTTGAGAATTCCTAAAGTTTGAAACAAGATGAGTTTGGGTGGAGTTTTAGTGCCACGTCTAGTCGTGCTAAAACTTTAGTGGGATTATATATGTGTTTTCATCTCAAGCTCTTGTAGCAATAGTATAGAGGAGAAATGGAGAGCCACATGCATGCAATCTCTGCTTCGTATTCAGCTCAAGCTCGAGAGAGTCGTCTCAAATCTCGATCTTTTAGTTGTGGTATTCAAGTAATATATTCGGATAAATAAATTGGTCAGAATAATTTGAAATTCGTCCATTAAGGGAATGTGAACCAACATCCAGATTTGTCATTTTGAGATCTAATTTAACGCTTGTTGGATGGGTCGTTACAGATCTCAGGAGGACGCGTCATGACCTAATAAGCAGACATCCTTGTATGTGTTTTCTTCTCATGTATGAAAGCTTTTTTGATCTCTCTGTTCTTCCGTCATGAAGCTCTTCGGTTCTTTTCTCTTGGGTGGTATTCTTCGATGTGCTTCTGAGGACGATCTCATCAGTATGTGCAGACAAAGATCATGTGTTTTCATATCCTAGCAGAGGATCGTCAATATCCTACGCACTGGTATTATGGGGTAATATCCTCTCTACGGACAGTCCTTCGTGGACACTTCAATGATATCTTCTCTAACTTATTTGTTGTTTTATTTTCCATGTTTGGTTTATTATTTTGCCCTTATTCAATCTTACCCTAATATGTTGCATTGCATATTGAATCGGTTCATGTATGTATTTTGCAAGTGGGTCATGAATTTGAAAGGTGTGGCTATCTATTTGAGAATTTTACGATGCCATTAAATTGATTCATGTTATTAGGAATAATTATTATTTAATCCATATCACGTTGATCCTGACAACAAAAAACTTAAAGATGATATCATGAACTTGGATTAAAAAATATGTCGGATACAATATTTAAATAGAGAGTGGATATGACCAGGATGCCTGAAAAAATTGACGAATGATGAACCACAATCCTGCCTCTTTAAGAGTAGATAATTGTAGTATATGAGATGGAATACAATTCAGCAAAAATCTAAAGTTTTGAATATTATGTAGTATGTTTACTTGGTAAGTGTACCAAGGTCGAACTTAGGAAACAATACTTTTTAGTTATATGATTTCAAATTAATTTGTTCATAATAATGAATTTCAATGTCAAAAAAATAAAGCTTAAGATAAAGAGATGCAGAGCAAATAAGAAAATCAATAACAAAGAAAGAAAGAAATAAAATGATATGTATTTTTTATCTATCTTTAATTCTCAATATGGCGAATAGTTAATTCCAAAATGATTTACAGAACTAGAGAGATATATCCAAAAAATATTTACCAATAAAAATCCAATTGTAAGCTAATAGATGGATTTGATTCAATTCGGGCATAGAATGATTAAGAATAAATCAGAATACTTTCTAGTTTCTTCTTTACCTGCCCAGGGTTAATTCCTCAAATAATTTTTAAGACATAAAGAAAACAAGGAACAAAATTTTAATCCTCCTTAATGACGCCCTTGCAAATTAGATCAATTTTTCTCAAATAAACAAAACTCATCAAATAAAGTCTGCATGTATCCAAATGATCCTTGAGTAATATTCCAACTTAATCAAGATCTGACCTATTTAACAAATATGTAATATGAAAGAGTATAAAATAAGATTCAAAATAAAATAAATACAAAATAAAAGGGTTAAAAAGAGAAAATTATGCAATAGTGAAGTCTTAGGGACTAAATTGCCAATAAAACAAAGTTTTCTATTCAAAAATAACCCCGGAGGGACTTGTCTGTAAAATATGAAAATTAGAGGAGGCTCCTAAAATTTATCCATAGGTGGGGGCCTCATTTGAGATCTTCAGGACTCTTGGGTGCGTGCTTGCAAACTGTCCACTTCGCATGCAATTGGCACGTGACTGGACCTTGCTATAGATCACTGAAGGTGTGGGGGTGTTGATGCAAAAATGTCAAGCCACGTGTGGTTGGTACGTGACTGTTCTAGCTCAGGTGAGGTTCGATCCTAGGCTCCACGTGGGGTGATTTGATTGCTTCGGGCCCACCCGAGGTTGGAAGGCTCGGGTGGCATTGATAAATTGGTTGGAGCTACTTCAAATGACGATCAGAAGGGCGAAGAATCCTTGATCAAGGGCCATTGGATCAAAGAGATCGAACGACACCTATACCTTGCATGGTTCTTATTCGATTAAGCAGTGAAGAAGTGAGATGGTGGACAATGGTGGAGCTTGAGCTCAACTGCTCTGCTTGTTGATGGAGTCGATCGGCAACTCGAGGAGGTGTGAGGTGAGCGGAAAGATAGGTGATGAATCTCATATTCATCATGCTAAAATCCAATTATTAATCCTCAAGCTTAAACAATTCAATAAAAATCACTAATAATTCGCTAATATTAACTATTATTATATTGCACATACTTTGTGTATAATTAACATTTATTCTAACCCTATTTATTGTATTTAATTACCAACTTTTTCTTGGTTTTTGTATTTTATTAAAAACCCCTAAAATTAGGTTAATTTTTTCTTTAAAAAGAATTAAAAATATTAAAAATCTCAACATAAAAAAGCAGTGTTTTTATCTCTTAAAAAACTCTTCAAAATACACTTTTGCACAAATGACCTCCATTGACTTTTTGCTCAACATGGAGCTTGTAGATCTCATCAAGATCTAGAACTTTCATGTTTTCACTTTTTCCTAATTTTCCTTCCTTCCATTTATTTTTATTTTTTTATTCTTTTTCGATTTTTGAATAATTTGGTTGGGCCACTGGTGCCCTCTGGGCCGCCCACGTGGCCCCTTCCTCTGCTTGCCACTCGGCCTCACAAGAGCTGTCTGATCTTCTCCTCCCTGCCTCAATCTTTGCTGTCCATACCTGCTCCCTTCTCAGCCGTTGATCACTTTCTCCTTCTCATCTGGACTACCCCCTAGTGCTTAAATCTCAGCCACAGGATCCTCATCTCATCATATGGCTCTACCCTCTTCACGTCGCCCCTTCTTCCTTCACCCTTGGATCAAGCCCCACGTCCATCAAAATAGCATGCTCCTGTTAGTCCCCCTGCTGTTCGATCATATCCTAAGGATCTAATCTCTGCCCTCCTTCTACGTCCCTACCTGGACCATTAGATCATAAGATCCAAAGGTCCTCGGTTCGTTTTCCTCCTGCCACACACCTAGCTCCCTTCCGTTACACATCGCCACCATCTCAACCCCTTCCTACTTTACCCATCTCCTCCAATCATCTCTCCGCAACCTAACGGTCCCCGCACATAGCCCTCTCATCAAGCATCCTTGCCAACCCATCGATAGCCCCCATCACCACTCCCCTGCCTTCACTCCATCTGTTCAAAAACCTCACCATCATCACCTATAGCATCCACCCCTACCACTACAAATACCTCTTCGCCTCCACCTCCACTCCTCGTCCACCAATCCCGGCAGTTCCTCCTGGCCTCCACATCTTCCTCCTTTGATAGAGGAGGAGGAGTTGATCAACGATTATGGTGGTTCTTCACCCAGGTGATGACATACGGTAACTCCTCTGTGTTGCGATGTCTCCGGCGTCCGCTGAACTCCGTGCCCTAGGCTGAGCACGTTGGGCAACGACCCTAGGCTTCCACAGAAGCCCAGCTCAAGCCTATGTCCATCATCTCCTTCGCTCGATTCTCCAAGGTACTCCTTCCTCACTTCTCTTGTGTTTTATCGAATTTCTTATGATGCACACACTCACCCTCACTATCGCCCGACCACCCCACAAGCTTCACCACTCATCCCTCACCTTTGCCAACACGTCCATTCACTGTCTCCCCTTCTCCACAACCTAATCACATCCGCCCCACCTCCTCTGAGGCTCGCCAGAGAAGAGATCCAGGTCCCTCGCTCCTCCATCTCCACGAGACTCCACTCCACCTTACTTCAAACCTACACACCTCGGCTATCATCTAACTCTGTAGGTACCTTCAATAGTCGGATCTCGCACTTCATCGTCATTCTCGAGCTGCAGCTCCGACAGTGCTTCACCGACTCACACCATCATCCTCCTTCGGAGCTTCATCTCACCTCCAACTCCTTCACGAGGCCATCAACCATCTTCTTCGATCATTAGGGATGCGAATGGAGGACAGCAAGGCTCTTGGGAAGTTACTGGAGCCAAGTCCCCTTGTTGCCGTACGCGGCGGACTTCTGGCGATGAACGGAGAGTAGGTATTTACCTCACGATTGGACAACCTAGATGAAGCCACACGTGCCCACGGGCTCCATGCCTAGCCTACAGCTCAGGTGCACCGAGCCACATTCCGAAGCACTTTGGAGAAGCTACGTGTACACCCGAGCCTGACCGCTCCCGAGCCTAGCCCCTTCACGTGGGGCTAGGTAAATTGTAGTGAAGACCCTAGAGTTCTCGAATATTACATATAGGTCCTCCACGAACATGTCTCACGTGTGTATGCCTGGGGTTTTTTACAGGGAGACCTAGACGGGTTTTGATATTTGCTAATATACCCCTATGAGTAGAGAAGAAAATGCACTAGGCCCTCACTATTTTTCTATTTGCAAATGGGTCCCTTTAGGGACCGATTTGCAATATTTATCTTTATTTTCCTTGTATTTTTATTATATTTATGCCCCTTGTACTGTTTTTAACATATCTTGAGCATTCTAAGTCCAAATTGAATGATTTCAGTTTCATTTTGTTGCTAATTTTACCCTCTATCTAATGACATTAATAATGATGGGGCACTGTATTAAATAGGCTCCATTTTTATATACTTCGTGTCTCTTACTTTTTATGTTAAATGCCATTACTTATCATTATTGCACAATTTTAACTCTGAAGCTGATCCTTATTCCATTGCTTGACAATTTGCTAAATCAGGGCTTATTTGTACATATTGTCTTGCGTACTTATTTGCATCACTCTAATTGAGTACATACATCATCTTTTAGTTTCATCATAAAACCTAACAAAAATTGAGATGCACCATTCTACTTTGTTCTTGCATCATTTCTTCCATTGTACTTGCATTATTTTATCTGCTTTTAATTTTGCATATGCATGAAGACCTAAGATTCAGAAGTAATCACTCATTAATTATCTATAATTTTAGATAAATAGACGAAGAGGCTTGTGTCCCTATGTTCAATCTTGGTATATTTTCCAAGTAAAATAATTTCTACATATTCAAATGTGTGGTTTTTACTGATCCAAATCTTCCTCCTATGTTAGGATAGAATGACAATTCCCTATTATTATTGAGGTAGATTTTCGCGTTCATCACTAGGGCATCTAGGTCCTGGTCAAGCGATGAATGACAACCCCTTTGATCTATAGGGCTCCATGTGAATGCGTCTCTGCATGTGTTAACAGTCAAGGAAGGAAAAGGGGAAAGGCTTAGGGTTCATGACTTGGGTCGGCAAATGAAGGTTTCAGTTGGGGTGTTGACATGTAAATGATGGAGTCGATTGGATTATGCGACTCGATTTTAACAATAATATAATTAGGTTTCAACTTTGTAAACCTGTGCAATTACATTGGAAAACCAAATTGGTTTCAAGTGTGAAGCCAATTGGTTTGGAGGGAACATTAGGAATTTTCAAATTTGAAACAAGGTGGGTTTGGGTAGAGTTACATCTAATAGTGCTAAAACTTCGATTGACTTATATATGAGTTATCATCTCAAGAACTTGTAGTAGAGATGGGGAATGGAAGATCATGCACGTGTGTGCGCTCTGTCTCCAGCTCAGGCTCAGGCTCAAGAAAGTCAATTCAGATCTTAATATTTTTGCTGTGAGTTTCAGTTTTGTTGAGGGAATGCAAACCAACACCCATATTCGTTGTTTTGAGATCGGATTTGACGCCCATTGAATGGGCAATTACTGATCTCAAAGAGGTGTGACATGGCCTAATAAAATAAACATCCCCAAACATGTTTTTGTCTTACACAATAAAGCTCTCTTGCTCTCTCTCTCTCTCTCTATTCCTCCACTATGAAGATCTTCGGTTCTCTTCTCTCAGCTGATGCTTTTCGAGGTATTTTCAAGGACGATCTCGTCGGTGTGTGCGAACGAACATCGTGTGTCGTTATATCTTGAGAGCGGATCATCAATATCCTACGCACTGGTATTGTGATGACGATATCATGTATACGGACAATCATTCATGGGCGCATCAGTGATCTCTTCTCTAACTTATTTACTTGTTTGTTTGTTGTGTTTGCTTTGTTGTTTTGTCCTTATCTGATCTTGCCCTAATATGTTGTATTACATCTTGAATCGGTTCGTGTTTATATTTTTTAACTGGATCATGAATCTGAAATGCATAATTATATGTTTGAAAATATGCGATGCTATTAAATTCATTCATATTAATCAAGATATTATTGTTTAATGTATATCATGTTGATCATGATAACAACACTTCCATTATTAGACCATTTGACTCATCCCTTGTACCCCTTGATTTCCTAATCAGCTCGAATGTTTACAAGTTAATGAAAGCAAGGTGATATACATGATCGAGCAATTAGTAGTACAAGTTAATGAAAGCAAGATGATATGTATGATCGAGCAATTAGTAGATGATGCATATGATTTAAAAGTTTCAGACTTTGTCCCTTTATTGAAATCAATCATGTCATAAAATGATATAGCGTTTCTTTAAAGAATTGTTGAACTGTGCATGTAAATAATATTGTCGACATTGAGACCATATATTCTTCTTTCTTTTATGTTACAAATGGTAATTATATACACTAATTATGGTTATTATTTGATATCTAGGTTCGGGCAGCTTAAAGAGATATAGTCGAAAGGGAATTGGACGACCCATCTCTCTCATCGTGGGGGAGCGGAGCATCACACACTTGCAAGAGATTATGAGTTATTTTGAGTTTATTTATACTTTCGTATGCGACACCTTTTTTCCATATCTCATAGACTATCATACATGTTGATATTCCATTTATTTCTTCTCTAGATATCTATACAAAATAGAGCATCGATTGACTTGGAGAGGGGCATGTTGCTTTCTTCTCATGGTGTCAGCTATCACCATATCTGCCTTTTTCTTGAATGGGTGTATCTTGAGTCTATTACATCCTTTGCCTCAAATTCCATGGATTCTAAAAAGAGTTATTACCCATATTTTTTGGAAGGATTATACAGGGCTGCCTCCACCTCCATTTTGCAGTATTTTTTTATTTTTGTGAAAAATATCACCATATATATTCATATATATCCCTCCTATATGTCATTCAAATTTTGTCAAAAACATAGACTCTTATGTCCTCCATCTAAAACATGTACGATTACAACATTTCTAAGACCGTTAAAATTACATGTTCTGGATGGAAGACATAGGAGTCTCTGTTTCTGATGAAATTCGAATGATATATAGAAGGGATATGTAGATGAATATACATGGTGATATTTTTCAAAAAAATAAAAAACTTTGTGGAAAATGGTGTGGGGGAAGTCCCCTTTTTCCCTTTTTGGAAACCATATTAGTACTATCAATTGGGAGGGGTCTTATCGTTGATTATTTCTCAAATACATTGTTCGCCGATAAAGCAATTTATGTCGAGTTCAATTACATCCTCTACTCTCTGAGACCAAATGAGAGAGAGAGAGAGTGTGTGTAAAGGTTAGGGAGCTTGCACCATGATGCATGTAACTTTACATGCATCGGTGCCCCAAACACTCATTTTTTAAAACTGAAATCACAAGAGATCTACTTAGACCTATTAGTGGAATATCTGTTTCAAATTACATATAAAACATACATTCCTAACCTATCAATCTGGTAGGACAAAAATTCAGCAATTCTGAGATGGTTAAAATGTCACAGTCTTGATGGATGGATTAGAATTCTTGAATTGAGTTGATTTTTAAATGACATCATGGTGATATATAATGATCTAAATCCCACATGATTTTATTTCAAAAAATATAAAAGTTGGGTGTTTATGGCACCGGTGCATGTAAAGTTAAATGCACCATGGTACAAGCTCCCCAACCTCATATATATATATGTATGTATGTATGTATGTATGTATGTATGTATGTGTATGTATATATATATATATTAGAGTTTGTGTATAGTAGTACTCATAAATAACAAATAATTTCAAGTACAAATAATCAATTGCGTAATAACATACATCCCTAACGTAATTCTATTAACGCGGAAAATACTCTGGGTAAAAATGATGACCCCAGTCTCATGACTCAAGATTCTATGTCAGTCGAGTCGATGAATCAATCATTTTACTAAGTTATTACCATGGATTAGGGCTGCCAGGAAAGCTCGAGCTCGATGAGCTGAACTCGAGTTCAGCTCGTTAAGGACTCGAGAGTCGGACTCGAAACCTTAACGAGCCCGAGCCCGAGTTGGGTTTTATGGCTCGTTAGCTTATCGAGTCGAATCCGAGTTGGGCATTGTTCAACTCGGAAACTCGACTCGATAACTCGTTTTCCCTCTTAATAAAAAATAAAAAACATATATACCGAAACTTCCACATTGAGTTTGATATAAAATAGAGGTTGACATTTTTCTTGTCCAAAAAGCTATAGAAAAGAGTATAAAAAATCAAAATCACAAATATCATTTGCATAATTTAATGTATAAAATGGAACAATGACTCATTAAGAGGTTCACGAGCCTGCTCATTTTGAGGCTCATGAGCCAGCTCAGAAACTCATGACTCGATAAGAGGCTCATGAGCCAGCCCATTTTGAGGCTCGTTAGCCAGCTTAGAATCTCGTGGCTCGATAAGAGGCTCGTGAGTCAACTCGAACTCGACGAGTTCGAGTTGGTGATCCAGGGCTCGATCCTTATCGAGCTCGAGTTCGAGCCTTAGGTTTCTTATTTAGTTTGAGTCCGAGTTGAGGCCAATTCGGCTTGTTGAACTCGATAGACAACCCTACCATGGATGGCTAAACTGATTACAAGTTTTATGAAATCACACACCAAATGTTTTCCATAACTTGGATCATACGTTAAGTTTCAATATAATAATATAAGTGCTTTGGGTCAGGCACCAAATACTTTCCACAACTTGGATAACACATCAAGCTTCAGTACAACTATACAATTGAATATAAATACCACACTGATTTTTCCTTTTTACAGACCCACAGATTTTATATGCTATGCAATATATTTTATCAAAATATGAAACAAAATAACAACCATGAGTTAGATTTATTAAGCACATGTTGATCGATATGAGGAATTAAAAGTCAGTTACAAGTAGTGACATAAATCACGAGGGAACATTTCTCTAATGAGTCGTAGAAGACCGGGAAATGAAAATTGAAGCATTACACTACAAGAAAAGTGACCTAAGGTAACAAATAATTTAACATCGGTTGTCATATCTTCCGTAGGTAAATATATTACAACGAATATTGTTCGTTGCTTACTTTTTAAATTCACAACGAATAATGGTATTCGTTGCTATATTCCTCGCAACGGATCATATAACGACGATTATTCATTGCCACTTTCTTCTAATCGTTGCTAAATTTGGCAACGATTAGTTTGAATATTAACAAATAATTCAAAAAAAATCATCACTATATGAACCTTTAACAAAGAATATGATATTCGTTGCAAATTACAAGTACAAAAGATGATTTGATAACGAATAATATTCATCGTTGTATCTTTAACATCAGAAGATATTGCAACGAATATTCAAATTATTCGTTGCATTAGGTCCAATTTCCTGTAGTGTTAGGTTTTGGAGAGCAGTAGAATATTTATTATATTTTTTGTGCTCTCAAGGTATTCTGTATGCAAAACCTTATCGTCGATGTATATGCTTGAATATGTATGAAGCACCAAAAGAGGTAGACTTAATAAGCAGTAAGAATTTGTAATCGATCAAGTAGACAATGGGGGATAGATCAAAACTAGCGCAGTGTCTTGAAACAATCGATCAGATCGATAAGGGTAGTCTATCAGTTTTGAAAAGTTACCAGAAGTGATTGATCAATCTACAAGGGTATTTGATCAATCTTAGAACGATTCACTAGATGATCTATCAGATAAAGTGAAAGGATGATTGAACTAGGGTCTTCTTATTCACAACTTGACTTTGTCTTTTGAGGCTTGAAACAAATATCAGACATGCAAGATACAACGATAAAATAGCTACAAATGTATTGATAATTGTGTGTTGTTAAAGCATTTGCTTAGGGTACATTTTGCTAACAACCATGATGTAACACTACAAGAAAATTGACCTAAGACAATGAATAATTTAGTATTCGTTGTCATATCTTCCGTATATAACAACGAATATTATTCGTTACTTACTTTTTTAAATTCGCAATGAATAATGGTATTCGTTGCTATATTCCTCGCAACGAATCATATTACAACGATTATTAGTTATCATTTTCTTCTAATCGTTGTTAAATATGGCAATGATTAGCGTGAATTTTAACAAATAATTCAACGAAAAAATCGTCGTTATATGGACGTTTAAAACGAATATGATATTCGTTATTAATTACAAGTACAAAAGATTATTTGACAACGAATAATATTTGTTGTTATATCTTTAACATCGGAAGATATAACAACGAATATTCAAATTATTCGTTGTCTTAGGTCTAATTTCTTGTAGTGTAACATCCTGCCTCGAAACCACAAGATTTGACCATAAACTATTCCACTTTAACTCCAAAATATACTCATCCATTGATTCACATAAAAATACTCCGATCTAATAGAATTACATATCAAATAATGTGTCCATAAAATCACAATTGAGAAACATGTAGATATATGAAAGAAATACCTTTTATAGACCATGGAAGCCATATGTGCCAACTAGCAAAGAATATTGCATAAATATACTAGCTTGACAATTAAGAATGAGCAATCAGATGTGCTTGTTTTATGAATGCATGAGATGACATGCACGTTGTTACATGTTGAATGTGGTAAGAAAAAGTATTGGTTGGAATGTGAATAATAACTTAATTCTAAAGACCTCATCAGCTATGAGAACCCTTATAGTTTATTTGGTTAACGGGTTACCCAAGGGTAGCCCAGTTTACCCCTGTATTTCTGGGTCATTTTTGGGTTGAAATTCTATCACAAATTACGATGACATCACATCATATTTCTTATCCCAACCCTCATAATTATCCAAACAACTACTACTCACATGAGGTTACCTCAGCCCACCCCAACCTAATAACCAAATTAGCCCTTATAAAACTTGTGGCAACTAATATGGTATTGATATCTTTGCAAGTATGTTGGAAGATTCGAGAAAGAAAGACCAAGAACAACATATGATCTGGTATGATTCATCAATTCTATGCAAGTGCTAAAACTCATGAATGTATGGCACACGCACTTTATTGCTAGGGGCATTGAGCATCATGAAATTTCATAGTTATTTAAGATTCATGGATAGCGTAATATATGTAAATGTTAATATTAACTTGTGAGATACGTGTTTTACTTTTTTTAATGATAAGCCGTATGATGATCATTTTACATTGGAATATTGTTGTTACAATATTATACTATATCCATGCGCATTAGACGTTCTATATAATGCATGTTGCTGTCAATGATGATTCACATGCATACCGACTAACAATGAAAATGAATAATAACTCATCTACCTCGCTTAAAAGTTTAGGTTAAAGTCTGAAATTGTACTTCATGAGATAAACCTCCTTTCTATAGCATATATGATAGACCGGCTCATTTTCTCAGACAGTGAGTTAACAAGCTTACTCTAGAATCTTTCCGAGGGCTCAATGCATAGTATAGATAGCTTCTGATATGTGCCATTTGTCGATTAGGCTCATGAGTGCCACAAGACATTGCACACTTCAAGAATGTCTTATCCATCGGCAACTACTACTTATGCATAGTTGGATACCAGTCATTTATAGGCAAATATTTTTTCCATCAACCGATCTATGCCATTCTTTTAAGTATACCTGACAAATCGGGAGGTGTAGCCTCAATAGCACTAGTGTTTATATGTCTGTTGGCTTTATTGTTTATTAAACATATCTATGTGTCTGCTTCTATCATTGGTAACTTGAATCTAAAAATTAAGTAAAAAAACTTGTCATGCTTCACTCATAATGAATGTCTATTGCAAGAAATTTCACCGTCTTATTCTCAAATGTTGATGAAAAAAACATTGTTCATGAAGCTAAGACCTTTAGTACCTTGTCATTTTTGTTTTTGTTGTATAAATTCTTTACTCTTTGTTTTTGTTTTTTTATTTTTGTGCACGGTTATGTGACTGGCTTAAACTCATGCGATTACAATAGTTTTGTGGAGAGAACTTAATTTAATTAACATATGAAAGCTGACCGACACTATCTCAACACGATTTATTTAATCAATACACGTATGCTTCTACAAATATTGTAAATGACATTAATATTGCTATTTAATGAATTCATCAATCATAGCCATTGAATTTGAAATTTATAATAGACAAAAATGAAGTGTATAAGTAATTTTTTTACATGCATATTACAAGGAAACGTTAACACAAAATAGAAAAATAAGTATATTTGATGCATAAAATGTAATAACCTATCTATAGTAAAAGATCTACACAACATTATAGATTGTTCGGATCTTTACACCCACAATCCTACATACTTTCAATGTTACGTACATATCTCTCCATTTACACCTAGAATCCTGAATAATACTTAACTCTCCAACTAATCATTTATCCATAATCCTCATCCCACAACAACATATAGAGTTATGGGTGTAAAAATCTCTGAGAGCTGACCACTATTTAAAGCTTCCGATGTAATTCGTGATTACAAAGGGTTATTATGTAATATTGAATGTATTCGGAGGTATGACTATAAAAATCCTTATATTGTTTTAGTAGACAAAATATTCTAGGTTCCTGAAAATGTTATAGTTCGTGTTTGGAGTAATTTCAGCTTTTGAGTTCGAGCCTCTCTTTGAATGCTAGGAAGAGCAAGCTAATTCTGCCTCTACACTCCGGCACGGACTTCAGATTCTGTCTTGAAATGAGATTGCTTATTCAACCCCTCCCTGCTAAATATCTGGGTATTCCTTTGTCACCTGCTAAAGGTAGGATGGCGGCTTCCCGTGCTCTCACTGATCGTGTTAGGACCTTGCTGTGTGGCTGGAAGGCAAGGTCCTTATCTTTTACTGGTCGTCTCCAACTGCTCGCATCTGTTATCTCTGGTGTCACTCTGTACTGGGCTTCTGGCTTCCTAATTCCATTGAGTCAGGCCAAAAAGGTTGACTCCCTTATGGCTGACTTTCTTTGGGCCTATGGCACTCACCATGTCAAATGGGAGGTTGTTTGCCTCCCTAAGCCGGAGGGGGGCTTGGGACTTCGGTCCCTTTGTGCGGTACGTGATGCAATGATTGCATTATGGTGTGGAAAAATTATAGCAGAAGATAATTCTATATGGGCAGACTATATGCGGAAGAGATACATCAGAGGCGGAAGCTTCATGAATTGCAACAAGTCCCAAGGAGACTCTTTGGTATGGAAGCATATTCTGGATACTCGGCATTTGTTGTGCACTGGAGGTACGGGGAACGCATTACAGCCTTCGCGGCCTTTAAAGTTTAAAGACGCCTTCGACATGGTTAGGAAGCGTGCCAACGGCGTACCTTGGGCAAACTTACTATGGAATTCGAAAGTGGTACCGAAGCACGCTTTTGTGCTCTACCGTGCCATCTTGGATCGCTTGCCTACTCTTGACAAGCTTCATTGGCGTGGTTCCAACGCCAACGTCAATTGCTACCTCTGCCTTAACATGGCTGAAACTGCACATCATATTTTCTTTAATTGCATTTTCTCGGCGGAAGTTTGGGACGGAACATCCTCTGAGCTTGGCCTCCTCTCGCTGGGGTCGAGATGCCTTGTGGGCATGTTGTTTGATGTCTCTAAGATACAGTGCCGTTCCGAGTCATTGAAGACTGCGACTGCACTCGCTGCGTGTGCGTGGGCAATCTGGGAGGAACGCAATTGCAGGTGGTCTGAGGGGCGAACCTCCACCCCCCAGGCACTGATCCGTCGGATAACAAGCATGGTCCATGTTATTCTTAACTAGCAGTTTATCATTGCTCTAGAATAAGCTTTTCGAAGTTTTTCTTTGTTTTGATCATTTCTCTGGCCTTGAGGCCCAAACGGAGGTGTTATAACCTTCTTGTATCAACAATTTTTTGAAAGTTTTATACAATACATACTTAGCAAAAAAAGCTTTTGAGTTCGAGCTCCCCTGACTCCTGCCCCAACCTGAGATCTCGCAATGCCTTCTTCTTCCCTCTCCTGCGGGGCGTTGGCGGCATGGACGCTGGCAGCGGCCGTCGTGCAGATCGTCGGAATCGGCCTCTTCGTCCTCGGGTTCTTCCCGGTGAAGCCCGCTCTCCCCGGTGTTAGGTACGATGCCCCCAATCGATCAGTTGCCCCCACCGTACATATCTTCAACACTCCTCTTATCCTCCAACTCGACTGCTTCTCTGGTCTCTTTTCAGCGGCCTCGAGAGCTTTAGGGAGCCTACCTGCAATGACACCGCCGTTGCCGAGGGCCGCGATCTCCCGCCAGAGCAGCTAAGGTCGCTGTATGAGGTGCTACTTCGTCCTCGTATAGTTCCACTGTCGTAATTGTAGACTTTTAGTTTGGAAGAAAGATAGAGTTTCTGAATAGCCATTTGCGTGAAATTTAGCACAGTTCTGCAAAGAAATGCCTTTATTGATGCTCAGTGGCTTGTATAGTTAGATAGAGCATGGCACTCCTGTCCCAGGTAGAACACCAATTAGAACTGTGGCAGTCGAGGATGTCGTAATAAGTATTCTAGATGGCAATGAACGTCGATAGCAATATTCGATTCCCCGGGCAGCAGCTGTCTTACTGCCACACCTCCTTTTTGGTCTAGTAGTAAGTCACTTTCTGCCGCTTGCTCATGTGAGGTTTCAAGACAATCAAACTGAGCTCACTCATGTAAATCACAGCCTCCTCCTCGAATGATGAATAATCTGGTGAAAAGGTCTCTAACATATCTGATTACTCCAGTCATTTTACTGAAACTTGAAGCACAAAGAGGAAGAGGGTGGTGACGCATCTTGGGGTGCACGGGAGAACTCCTAATGAAATCAACGCCTTTCCTCTTCTCACCGGATAACCAACTTTGGGAGGTGGTTCTCTTCTTGAGTTGGATCTGTGCGAGTGTGCGGTGCTAGCCTTTCCCTTTAGTTTGGTTGGCGAGCTATGCGCTTTAGTTTGGTTGGCGAGCCATGCGTGGGGTTCGCAGGCTCCTCATCAAGCGAGTCGGGTTGTTCATTCAGTATCTCCTACAGGGTTTGTATACGTCTTAGGTAAGTGATAGTGCTCTCCGTCAGCTTAGGTTTTGTAGACTCAGGTGATGGATTACAGTAATGATCAAGGAGTTCCGAAATTAAGTTCAGGTGGAGTGGCTTTGCATTATTTTTGGTGCAATCCAAGTCATTTTCAACCATATAAATTCATCACTTGTCCTAGAGCGTCGAAAAAACTGATAGGAAAGGTGGTGCTATAAGTCTGCACACACAATCTATTCACTACATGATTGTATTTAGACAAAATCATCAGTCTACCACTACCACCTGGTTGTGTTCTTTTGGATATCCTTTGTCTATCATGGAAAAAGACAAGGTTGATATGCACTTATCTCATGCTTCTGGGGCATTCGACGATCCTACTCCTATTGTCAAGATGGATGTGACCAACTACAAACTGTGGGCGATGGAGTTGATGAACATTATGAAGAGTCATCACAAAATACATCATGACGTAACCCGAGCCAGCCTACAAGACTGGAGCAAACGCTTCATGGAAGCAAGACAACATAGGGGCACATGTTTGGCTCTTTGACATTCTTAAAACAGGGATAGCCAACTGTATAGATAATATTTTATGTTTATGTATCTTTTATCTATTTTTCTTTTTCTTTGTCTACTTTATGTAATTTGCTCATAGGTCTTTCCTTATATAAGAGAGACTAGGGCTCAAGTCATAAACAACTCTTTCTATTTTCCCAACATGGTATGAGAGCGATGGTCCTAGACCGGAGCTCTCGTACCGAAATCCTAACCCTAATCCCCACCGCCAGCCTCCCGTGCACTCACCACCTCGAGCTCCCGCTGCCCAGGCCCCCCCTTCTCCCTCCACGCGTTCCCAGCCCATCGCCACCTAGGGCCACCGCAGCCCCCTCGCGGTTCCGCAGCCTGCAGCTAGGCAGCGAGGTCTCGAGCCCACTCCCCCGCAGCCCCCGCAGCCTCCTTTCTCGGCTCTTGCAGCACCCCTGCTTCACGGCCTCGATGCCCCTGCCACCGTTCCCGTCCTCGAAGGGCCTTACACGGTATTGTCATTCTTCGGCTATCAACACTGCATCTCTATGTTGATGGGTTTCGTTGCTTGAGTATACACATGCAAACAATCCCCTTTATGTCAGTGTAGACAAAAGTTTATCTAGTCTATAACCCTAGTCTTCTCTAGTCATCATGTCAAAAAGTAAGGGTGATATTCCTACCACATGCGCCTTCAGCATTCCCGCGTCTATTGTGAAGATGGATGGGTCGAACTACGAATTATGGGAGATGTAGTTCATGAGCCTAATGAAGTCGATGGGTAAGAAACACATTCTTAACGAGGAAGAGCCAATAGAGAAGACATGATTGGAGACCCAAAAGGTTTTTGTTTCTAGAGATGTGAAGTTTCTAGAGAATGATTTCCTTAAAGGTCAAGATAATAATGAAAATTATGAAATAAAGGAACTCATTGAATTCCCTGAGGATTCTGAGCTTCCTAGACCAGAAACTGAAGAGATAAATAAAGATGAAACACACGTACCTCTTCGAAGGAATTCGAAATTGGTTGCACCACCTGAAAGGTATGAATTCCATGTGTCAAGTGAGACTGACGTTGATCCTACTTCATTTGATGAAGCACTTGTGGATCAAGATATGGATAGATGGATGCTAGAAATGAAGTCAGAAATTCACTCCATGCATAAGAATGGTGTATGGACCCTAAAGGATCCATCTAAAGGGGTAAAATCCATTGGGTGTAAATAGATCTTCAAGAGAAAGAGGGGATCTGATGGGAAAGTAGAGACTTTCAAGGCACAGATCGTAGCCAAGGGCTACACAAAGAGAGAAGGCATCGATTACGATGAGACATTCTCTCCTGTGGCTATGCTTAAATCCATCAGGACACTGCTGGTTATAGCTGCATATCTTGACTATGACATCTGTTAGATGGACGTCAAGACGGCTTTCCTCAATGGATACCTCGAGGAGGATATCTACATGGAGCAGCCCCAGGGCTTCATGACCGAGGATGGCAAAGTATGCAAGCTGAAGAAATCCATCTATGGGATCAAGCAAGCTTCTCGTAGCTGGAACATCAGATTTGACGAAACCATAAAGAGTTATGATTTTGTGAAGAATCCTGATGAACCATGTGTGTACAAGAAGCTTAGTGGGAGCGCCATTGTGTTCATCATGCTTTACGTAGATGACATCCTTATCATTGGGAATGATACATGGATGATGACCAGTGTAAAGATTTGGCTGTCCTATACCTTTGAGATGAAAGATCTTGGAGAAGTCTCTTACATCTTAGGCCTGAAATTGTTCACAAACTGAGAAAAGAGGATTTTGGGATTGTCACAACATGAATACATTAAGAAGATTCTTGAACGATTCCGTATGGATAGTTCTAGGAAAGGATTCCTACCCTTAAGACATGGTATCCACTTGTCTAAAGGAATGGCTCCTCAAACTGTTGAGGAAAAGAAGGTCATGGCTGGATGTCCTTATGCATCAGCCGTAGGAAGCTTAATGTATGCCATGATGTGTACTAGGCCAGAAATCTACCATGCAGTGGGAGTGGTAAGTCATTACCAATCCTGCTATGGAGAACAATACTGGAATGCAGTAAAGAACATATTCAAATATCTAAGATGGACGCGAGATTACATCTTGGTCTATGGAGATGGTGATCTCCAAGTCTTGGGATATACAGATTCTGACTTCCAATCGGATGTAGATGATCGAAAGTCGACATCATGGTTTGTGTTCTTGTTGAATGGTGGTGCTGTGAGCTGGAGAAGTAAGAAGTATGACACTACTGCAGATTCAACAACAGAAGCCGAATACATTCCTGCATCGGATGCTGCAAAGGAGGCGGTGTGGTTGCGCAAGTTCGTGCTGGAGCTTGGCGTAGTTTCCTCTGATACTCCCATCCCGTTACTCTGCGATAACACGGGAGCCATTGCCCAGGCAAAGGAACCCATATGGCATCAAAAGAGCAAGCACGTGGAAAGGAAATAGCACATCATTCGGGAGATACATAAGCGTGGTGACATCATCATCACCAAGGTGGCCTCTGCCGACAACGTTGCTGATCCTCTTACCAAACCTCTGACACAGAAGGTTTTTGACCAACATGTAATGAGTATGGGTTAAGAATTGTACCTGAATGATTCTGAGGGCTAGTGGGAGATTGTTAGCAATGTGAGCCCTGTGCGAACCATTTCTACAATAAATGTTATTGTAATGAATAAATTATCAATGAAAGTTATTGATTATTTTTCACTCCCTTTCTGAGATTAAATGAATGAATGCACTATAGGGTCCCTCTGTACAATAAGGGTTATGTACCATGACAAACTTGATGATCATACAATTGTTGATTCATTGGATGAATCATAGAGGCTGATGCTTGGATGAATATCTAAGGAGTTAGATAGATGACTCATCAAGCATCATCAAATGATTATTAAGTGATGATCTCCAGCTTGAGTAGGAGATGGCAATCCTCTCTCAGATGGCTGATATCTGACTGACCTCTTGATGCAGGTCCTCTGCATGGGAATAGTGATTCGAAGGTGTCAGGTTAGTTGAGTCAATGGATTGACTTAACGAGATTGAGGTAACCAAAGATCTACGTTGAATACTGTTACAATATAGGCATGCATCCTCTGATCGGAGACAGATGTGTTGCTATATGTCTAAGTGTGTACATTTAGCAGACCAATAGGTTGATGACCTAACCAAGGTCTATACACCGGCGAGCTGGTGTGCATGTAAGGACATATGAGTAATACTATATCTCAAAGGGATCATACAGGTTCACTTGTGAACCGGGAGACATGAGCTCACTCATGAGGTATTGAGACTGATCAAATTCCATGCATGGTCGTCATGTTTTGGAAGCATGACATGAATTTGAAGGTAAGATATATGCTTTGGGAAAGCATATGATCTATACCAAACCCCAGCGACCAAGATTGAGAAACTTAATGATCAAACCCTGAAGATGACAGTGTAAAAGTGATCTTTATCTTCAGAATGATCATAGGTCTTCCAGTATGTAGGATGTACAGGTATTGGGAATACCTGAGGGTGATGTGATCATAAACGATTGTATAACCATGACGCTTCCATTTCGAGGGAGTGATGAAACATGTTTGGATTTTAGTGACTTCTCTCATTAGAGAAGTGACTTAATCTTAGTCCATGAACTGGACATTGATTTGAATGAGATTCAGATGCAATGAAAAGATTAGGTCTACAGTCTTGATTTGATCAAGCATCAGCGAGAGGTCCATGGGATCTGGATTTGAGATATGATCTCAACATCCAAGTTACTATACGTGGAATAATGCAATCGCCCTGTCCTTATCTCCAAGTATCTGCAGAGAGATCGCATTATTCTTGAAGGGTTCGAGAATAATTCCATAAGATTTAAGCAATGAAGAAATGATGATTAAATGTGATTTAATCATATTGATGTGTGAAGAAATTATCCAATATAAGTAAATGTAATTTAATTATTATGAATAAGAATAATGTGGATAGAAATATTCAATTATTAATGATATATTATAAATGTGATTTATAATGTATTAGAGAGAGCTAATTGTAATTTATATTTGTTGATTAATTATTGTGTGTATTGGATACACATTGTGTAATTAATTGACAATGTAAATTATATGTTTGTTTTGTGTTGTGAATGTGATTCACAATTTTTTCCATGGCAAGATTGCAATATTCTCAAATATAATTGTGAATTGTTTTTGAAGAATAAAACCCAACAAAATTTGTTGCAAATAAATAATGGAGAAATTCAAGGAGACATGCAATCTCATGGAAATCGATGAGATTGCCTCCTTGAGATCTCAAAGTGGCGGCACCCAATTCCTAATTGGAATGGGTGGCCGTCCACTTGGATATACATGGTAGATGTTGATCTCCATGTATATTCTCTCCTTATTTATTGGTTTAATTTAGGATTGATTTATATTTGATTTTGTCAAATATATTTTAATCCAAATTTATTGTTTTTTAACAACAACAATCTTGACCATTGGATTGACATAAATCAATCTCATCCATTGATTTTATATGTCCCATGGATTGAGATCCATGGATCCCAGAACCCTATAAATAGGGAGGCATACCATGCTCTCTAAGTACATGAAATATTGAAGCTCTCTCTCTCTCTCTCTCTCTTTTCTTCATACACGACAGCCCTCTCTCCCTCTATTTTTGGTGGCCATCCTCCATACCCTAGAGGAGAGATTCGTCGACGCTCTCGCCATCGCGCCGCCGCTTCGATGTTTTTCGGTTCTCCGTCTTCTTGGTGTGCTACGCAGGAGACGTTCGATCTCCTACGATGAGATCAGGAGCAACCGTGCTTGGATCATCTTCTTGGATTGCGAGGACAACGCGGTTCATCCCCGCGCTCGCAAGAGTTCTCACCGACGATCGGACTTGAGATAGGAGGTCTCTTCTCTTAGAGACTTGATCAACTACGCTTCAAGAGGTATTCCTTATACTTATTGTGGTTATAGATGAAACGATTCAAGAAGTGTTCTTGGATCATGTAATTTCATTGTATGAAAATTTTTTAAATTCCGCTGCTCAGAACAACTAGTACGACTAGTCGTTCTTCGTCGTATCCGATACGACGATCACGCTTCCGTGATGCGCTTGAGGATATTTCCATATCTTTCAATACATATATATATATATATATATGGGTACCATCGACGTTGGTAACAAACCTACAGTTCCGTGCACTGAATGGACCAAATGCCCACGTGAAAACCTTCTCGTACCCACCAACTGGATCACCATAGAAATTTATCACGGTACTGAGGATTGATGTCTCTAATGCAGGAAATAAATACGGTAATTCGTTCTATGATTCGACCCAGTCACCGTATGCTGTCTCTATTTCCTTTATCCTAGCATCCCATATTCTCCTATGGCTCACCATGTATTCATACTCTTCAGAAATACACTGTTGCAAGTATGAAACCTTACGGCTAGTGAGATCTTGATTTGATTTAAAAATTTTGTGCCAATGTGGTGCATCCATTTTGGATATCACAAAAAGGCCATCAAGTGGGCGACGATGTCCACGCAACCGCCACATGCATCCCCTTCTCCTCTCACTACAATAAATAACCTATACATGACAGTCGGATTTATGCACCTTAAAGTTTTAGTGGTGGTTTATGTGAAACAATTTAACTGAATAAACTAAGTCTTCTCTCGACTTGAAGGTCATCCTATTCCTTAACTCGTCTGGAATAGCCAATCCATCCTGAAAATCCATCACTTCATCATCATTTTTGATGTAACCATCACCGCCATGTGTGTTATAAAAAGGAATATCAGACTCAACATGCATCGTTAGGTTCTCACCGTTCGATAATGCATCGTCACCATTTTTCATTTCATCATCAGTGTTTTATGGGGTATCCTCCCTCATACGATCAATCTCTGGATCGTAGTCCTCCCCTATAGTAGAGACGGGGTCATCTGAGCAGGGTCCCAAAGATTGGGGAAAATATACTGATGTTGTCATCTTCACAAGAGTTGGAGATACATGAAGAGGTTCACGGGCCATGACAGAAGTGGGTCGTGGCACACTAGGTGTATGAGACACTGAATGCATTCTTGGAACCGTAGCTGCAGATTGGCGTACCAACATACGATCTCGTGCGCATACGAAGTCAGCAAACAGAACTGATCGGTATGAGACTCCCATCATCTCAGTATACATCAAAATATTGTCAATATTACCATCATACTCGACATCAATAAAAAACGTGTCATTATTTTCCAATATTCTGTGAAATACATGAAGTTCTGCACCATTGGTAATGTTGACACGAAAGACGGTTGCAAGTATCTCAACCAATCCATTAAAGGTCAAATCCATCCTGATTCTTATGGGTTTCACCTGACCTCCCTCGTATCTGACTTCTTTGCCATCCCTGGTTACCTTCCCACCAACATGGCACAAGTATAATATTTCCATGACTTCAACTTTCTTATAAAAAGGAGAACAATTAACATTACACATGAAGAAGACACTAGTTCAAATACACCACACGTAACAATAAACAATAGCATATGATACACACAAAAAATAAATAAAAAAATACCATTGCAAACAAATGTGATTAGGGTATACTTACAATGGAGGAAGGCAACAACACCAATGGATGAGGAGCCTCCCACGGGGGCGACCATAGTAGAGGACGACAACGGAGGAGATGGTTAGAGAGACAAAAGCTGCAGTTTCGACCAACAACTTTGGAGAGTCGGGGGAGCAGGAGCTGGCAGCTGGGAGAGGCGGGGGAGCAGGTTCTGTTCGCGTGGGGGGTGGGGGAGGGTCGTTGCAGGGGCTATATTCAAGCCCTAGCCATGACTTCAACCCACGACTTCCTTGGATCGGAGCCGTGAACTTCAACCCAAGGCTCCCCTAATGAAGAAGTCGTGATTTGAGGTCACGGCTTCCTTGCCATACTTAACAAAATATATGTTCGCATGGGGGTCACGTGGATTAACTATCCATGAGAACCGCCCACGTGAATTTAATTCTTGCCTAAATTGCATAGTTTGCACTAAGTTTGCATCTTGTTGCTGTCTGTCACTAGTCACGTTCTTGTTGATTATAGAATTTGTCCTAGTAGGTTGTCCGTTAGATATGTTTTTATCTGCCACGTGAACACATGTTCTTAGTCTTCCCGCCACCACATCACCACCCCTGTAAATTCAGAAATCTGTAGCCAACAAGATTCAAGTTGTCTACAAGCAAGTAATGCGGTTGCTCTGTATATAGGATGCCCTTATTAGTTATAATTTGATTCTTGTTAAGCAACAGATATGATTGATGACAATATTGTTTCATGACATCTATGACTAGGGCTTGCAGCATTTAACTATACATATATGTATTGTTTTTTCTTATATATATATATCTATATGTATTATTTATTCTGATGTAGGTAAAAGATACTGTTGAAGTTGACTACAATGTTTCCCGCCATCTGGAGTTAGAGCTTGCAGCCTATGATTGGGACTTATTGGTATGACTTCTCAGTTCAATGTCTGTCAGATTCTTATTTCATAATTCTTTTCATTTAAATTTGGTTTTCTGGAAAAAAGCTATACATCATGGAACGCAGTTGAGATATATGTTTGCATAGGGCTTTTGGCTTTTGCAGACTGCTGCACCAAAATGCAGGCCATTTAATTTTGTATTAATGGTTATACGGCTTACTCAAAGTGATCGGGACCTTCCTTGGTCGGAGAACACCACATAAGCAAGGGAGATATGCTATGGTTCAATGACCATGAGATGACGTGTTGGTGGCGGAGAGCTGACTAGAATAGACCACATATGCAACTTAGGCTTCCATTTGGTGCAGGCCCTTTCTCAGTGTTCTTGTATAAGTGAGGCCTATCTCAAGATCTTCATGAGAGAGGACCTTTCTAACATTTTTGCATGGATCAACTCTGGGAACTTCTTACTTTTACTACTCAGGAATCATCTCATACTTTTGCCATCCATTAATCTATTGCATGAAGATCATCACTCCATTCATCATCCTCTAGTCTGTTATCTTTATCGAGGATTCGCTCCAAGCATGCATTTCCTACTAGTGCTGTTTCCTCCTTGTGGATCTCCTCCTATCAACGTTTACATCTATGGGTCTCTTCCCAGCTTTTTAGAAGATGTCATAGTGAAGATGCGTTGTTATTTTTTTTATAACAAGCTGCGAATTTCTCAGTTCTAGATTGAGGGGAAGTGTTAGAATATCTGGTTAAAATCATGGTTACAATAGCTTTTCTTTAGCCTATCAAATGGGGCCAAAAATATATCATTACTGCTTTTGCCTTGATGTTTCTCATGTTTTGAAAGGTTAAATAAGCTTTACAATTTCTTTATTTACACTTTTTTTTGTAATCACTTGTAAAAAGTCTTTTGCGAAGTCTACACTTAACCTGGGACATGAATTGTGTTGCAGATCCTTCATTACCTAGGATTGGATCATGTCGGACACATTGGGGGTCGTCAAAGGTTATTTGTCAATTATAATCAACAATCTCTAGATAGTGGATGCACGTGTTGGTATGTACCTTTTTTTAACTAAAAGTGCTAATGAGAACATGCTAACAATTTCAGTGCCCTGATGATCCCAAAATTGAAGGATATGGACAAAGTCATTGAAAAGATTTGCACTTCTGCAAACCAGAGTGGAAGCAGAGAAGGCAGACACACACTTCTGGTTTAATCTTATTCTCTCTTTCAAACTGCTTAGCAGTGCGGTTGATATCAAAAATTTATAGACAAGGCTTCCCTTTTATTCAGATATCTTTATTTGGTTATTTTTTTGCTGCTTTGTGAGATAATTTGTTTTTGTTCTCATCCATTCTTTGCATATTGCATATATTTTTCTGTGCCAGCTAAAGTTTGGCTGTATTTATTAATTATCATTATTAAGACAGGTACATTAATTTAAGGGCGATTGAGTTCTTTGGTCGTATTTGCAACCAGTGGAAGATGCCAAGGAAAATGGTTGCCCTTTCGTTTCCTCATCCACACAGATTTGTGTTTTTTCCATCATAGGATTCGACTTCCCTTAGGTTTTACCTTATAAAAGTGTTCATTATTTCCCCACGAAATGGATGGGGACCTTATCGTCTCCTCCACTTATTTGAAAACTAGACTTTTGTATTGGTTTACAATTTTATAGAGGTTGTATTACCTGCTTGTGAGGTGTGTGATAGAAATTGGGAAATTACATCCATTTACACGACCAAATAATTTTAATGAATTGAAGGGATAGACTATAGAGGGCTCGAGGTTTCAGGAGCTGGAAGTGGGTGTTTAGATAAAAAGTGGGCGAATGTGGTTGGAAGCCTAGTAAGAATGCAAGGAGTTGGTTTCTCAAAAAAGAATGCATGGACTTAAAGTGATGTGAGCATATTGAAGTTTTCTGGCAATTTCTTGCCCTGATTCCTCTGGCTTCAATATGTTTTGGAGGAATTTTTGGACTGGCAACGCCACTGCGGATGGTGATACATTTAGGAGAAGGTGCGAATCAGAGTCAACCTCTAGTGGTTCTATGGGCCATACGAATCAAAGGAATGAGGTGACCTTCGGACTTTAAAGGTTTAGAGTTGATAATGTAGCAGAAGATGCAAGGGTAATGTATCTGCCTTGGTGGCAAGTCTTTGCTGTATAATGCTTATAAGTCCCTTTTTTTAGTAAAATGCGGAAGACTTTGATGTATAGTGTTTTTTTATTGCCTTGAGGAAATGTAAGAGGGCATGAACTCAGCATTCCATTTTAGGAGATGTAAGACTTGAGCATCTAACTGCATCATACAAAAAGTTTGAGATGGGTCAACTGGAGGAGAGGAGAGAGGAGAATGGGTGGCGTCGAGCGGTTCGACAGGCTCCTGCTTGTGGGGCCCCTCCGAATGGTGGAAGGCCGATGGAAATGCCGGATGCCATGGCGGGGCGGTGTTTTCGTTGTGGAGGCAATGGACTTTGGTCTTTGACTTGCAGAGATCCAATTAAATGTTTTGCCTGTGGTAAGATCGGACATTGTCGTTGTAGCTGCTCAACATGGTCGATGTGGCTGGCAAGGAAACAACTTTTTCCTTCTCTACGTGGGAGTAGGGCTGAAGGGATGCGGGCGGTGGAGGTGGGTGCCTCATTCTTGGTGGGCGTTTGTAGGAAGGAAGGACCGTCGCTTCTGGATATGATGGCGGATATTGGGTGCACGATTGGGCATGATTTCATTGGAGACGTAGTGCGCCTGGAAGGTGGTCACCCCCTCCAAGGGTGGGAAGATGATTTTATTCAAGCCCATGCTCTCTAACGGTTTTTTTTTCTGTTCAACCAGATTGCTGCCAAGCAGTATTCACAAGAAGTTGGAGGGTTTGATGAGAAGGTTTTTCTGGTCAGACGGGAAGTAGGATAAGAACAATCACCACTTGGTTGACTGGTCTGTGATTACATCCACGAAAAAGATTGGTGGCTTGGGAGTTCTGAAGGTTGGTTGCGTGAATAAGGCATTAATTGGGCGAATCATATGATTTGTTGTGTCGTCTTCTGAGAAGGATTTATGACATTAATGCTTCTTTCGATACTACTGTTATACATTTCCCACCCCCTTATGGCAAGGCATTAGGAAGATTCTGCCTGAGATGGCGGAGATGATGCAACCATTTCTTGGTAGTGGTGAGTGTCTTAGATATTGGCCACATGACTGGATGGGTGATGGTACTTTGGGGCATTGTTTCCTTCGTCTTATGGAAATTGCTGAGGATAAAGAGGCTTCTGTTAGTCAGGTTTGGTCGCATAATACGTGGTCTCCGTCCTTTATGGATGAGTTTTCCGAGCAAAGGTTGGACTGTTTGCGTTTACAGCAGAGAGGGTTGGCTTCTGAGAAGGGCCTATCTGTGGGCAGGATCACTTTAGGTGGACGGAATGGTCGTTTAGTGTGATGAAAGCATGCATGTTTTTCGCAAATGAGATTTTGCCTCAACGTGAGGATATTTCACGTGAGTTGAAGATGGTATGGACTAGCTGGATACCTCAGAGAATTAAGGTCTTCATGTGGCTGGTAGTGCATGGTCGCATCCTTACCAAAGCGCGTCGACACATGATCTTACGAGTTGATGACAATTTACGTGACATGTGTAGCGAGGAGATTGAGGACCTGGACCATCTCTTCTTCAAATGTGATTACTCGATTCAAGTTTGGTAGTCGACGTCAATTCCATGGCTGAATGTGGAGGATAATATGGTGTAGATGGAAAAGAATGAAATTGTACTAATAAGAGGCCCTCGGATTCTCTTATATAGGAGAGAAGCCTATTGGACAAATTATAAGAGGAAGACAATTTAAATAGAAAATAAAAAAAATACAAAAGATAATAAATATCTCAATACCCCCCTTAAGTTGGAGCATAGATATCGATCAGACTTAGCTTGGAACAACATCTCTGATAAGTACTCTGCTAGGGCCTTACTAAGAACATCTGCTGTCTGGTCTCCAGAGCTGACATGTATAGTGGCAATAAGATCGTTCTGTATCATGTCTCGAGTGTACTGACAACCCACCTCTATGTGCTTCGTCCTCTCATGAAAGGCTGTGTTAACAATAAAAAGTGCAACATGATTGTCACATTGGAGGTGCATGGGAAGAGGCACCTCTATAGTCAGGTCAATAAGAACAGATCTGACCCACATCATCTTTGTGCTAGCCTGCGTCATGACCTTGTATTCTGACTCAGCACTCGATCTGGCAACCACAGTCTGCTTCTTGCTCTTCCATGAAACTAGGGAATTCCTTATGAACACAACAAAGCATGATGTAGACTTCCTATCCTTTGGACACCCAACGTAATCTACATCTGCACATGTTGTAACTGAAAGAGACGTGCCTTTGCTGAAAAGAAGTCCCGTATCAGGTGAAGTCTTCAGATATCTCAAAATCATATGGACTACATCCATATGTGTCTGTCTAGTCTGTGCCATAAACGACTCACTTTGCTCATGACAAAGGATATGTCGGACATGGTAATAGTTATATATAGAACTTTGCCAACAAGTTCCGTGTACCTTCTCTTGTCGACCTCCTTAGTGTCATCATCATAGAGCTTTATGCTCGGGTCAATATGAGTAGTGGCATATCTGCAATCCGCCATGCCTGTCTCTGAAAGAAGATTTGTAACGTACTTCCTCTGGGTCATCACAAGACCTCACTGGTTCCTGGAAAACTCTAGTCCAAGGAAGTAAAGTAGATGCCCAAGGTCCTTGGTCACAAACTGCTGGCCTAAGAAGTCCTTGACATCCTGAATGCCCTGCTTGTTATCCCCTGTAACAATAATGTCATCAACATAAACAAGAATGACAACAATACCTCTGGGTCCTCTGTACGAACATAGAGTGATCGACCGTCAATCACACAAACCCTTGTTGCTGTATCAAGTTCGAGAGCTTTTGGAACCATGCTCTTGGACTCTGCTTAAGGCCATAGATAGCTTTATGTAGCATGCTAACCTTCTGACATCCCCAGCAACAAACCCAGGTGGCTGCTTCATGTAGACTCCCCCTGTTGATCACCATAGAGGAAGACATTCTTCACATCATGTTGGTAAAGGGGCCAATCTCGTGTCACAACAACAAAAAGTAGAATATACAGAGTAGAATGTTTGGCAAATGGAGAGAAAGTATCCTGATAGCCTAACCCGTATGTCTGGGTGAACTCACGTGCTACAAGTCTCTCCTTATAGCGATCCACATTGCCATCCGCATGGTTTTTCACAGTGAACATCCATTTGCATCCCACAACGGATGCGTCAACTGGAGCAGAAACAAGACTCCATGTACCACATGATTGTAGCGCAACCATCTCCTCCTGCATGGCTAAGCTCTACTGATTGTCCCGAATAGCCTCCTGATATGTCCGTGGTATCTCCATCGGCAGATAGTGCCAAGGAAAACCTCTTAATATCCTTTGACAACCTACTTAAGGTCCAAGGAAGCTTGGGTTGCAAGAGGATAAGTAGCACACTTTTGTTTCGGCTCACGTAGAGCAATCGGTACATCAAGATCATCTGCTAAGTCTGTAACCTGTGAGTTCCTCTTTAATGAAATACTTTGGCGGTGACCCCCAAAAAGGGATTTCACCCTTCTTAGACTAAAAAAAAACAGTGAGTTCCTCTCTTGAGAGGGCACCTGCTCATCCTATATGGAATCTAGCTGCACAAACAACTCAGTAGTGCCATCAGTAGAAATGATGTGCTCATCACATACCTGAGGCGTGCTGGATGACGGAAAGACCTATGAGCAAGGGGAACAGAGCGATGCCTGCGAGTAAAAACATGTGGCAAAAAATGAGTCATAGTAAAAGTTGGAGCCACAAGAGCAGGTGGTGGTGGTGGTGTGACAGTAGGAGGTGAACGCATGTAGATCTCATCGTTAGAGTCAGACGGGTCCAGTCTGTCACCTGTAGGAGAAAAATACATGATAGACTCAAAGAAAGTGATGTCAGCACTAATAAAGTACTTCCGTCTGAGTGGATCAAATCTGCGGTACCCTTTCTGGGTACGAGAGTAGCCAACAAAAACACACTTGACAGCTCTGGGAGAGAGCTTGTCACGACCGGGAGAGACATAATGAACAAATGCAAGAACCAAACACACGAGGTGTAAGGGAGAAAAGATCCTTCTCAGCCAGGAAACACAATCGAGAAAGGAATCTTCTTTCCCAACATAGACGAGGGCATGCATTTCACAAGATAACATGCAGTGAGGACAACATCTCCCCGATAAGCATGAGGAGCATGACTTTGTATCGGCATGGTTCTGGTCACATCAAGTAAATGACGGTGTTTGCTCTTGGCAACACTATTTTGCAGGGAAGTGAGCACATGAGGTCTGATGAACAATGCCCCGAGATCTAAGGAACTCTGAAAGCTGTAAAGTGCAAAACTCTAAGGGTGCGTTTGGTACACGGGTTAAGGCGGGTTAAACTGGTAGAGGGTAATCCGTTTTTGAGTTTTGGTGTTTGGATAGAGGGTTAAACTGGGGGTGGGTTAGAAGTGGGTTTGTTGTGATATGATTGTATTGGAATTTGAAAAAGTGAGTAGTTATTTTGATGTGATTGTATTGAAGTTTGAAAAAGTGAGTAGAAGTGGAGTAGTTTATAATTTTTATATGATATGATGGTATAATATATTATTTGTTGATAGGATTGATGATTTAAACTTGATTTATTTAATTTTTTTAAAAAGGAATAAAGTGGGGTCCACATGAGAGAGAGGGACGGTGGGTTAAGGAGGGTAAACTCCCCCATGAGGAGTTTAACTCACCAACCAAACACTACCTAAAGCATTATCTGAACGAAGATATTTGACTTTTAGAGAAAAAATATTCTTTATCTCATTAATAAAATATTTGTTCACATATCCAACCTCAGACTTATTCTTTAATAAAAAGATCCAAGAAAGTCTAGAAAAATCATCGACAACAACTAGATAAAAGCGGTGTTCCTGGTGATCAGGAACACGACTCGGATCCCAAATGTCTAAATGTAGGAGCTCAGATAGCCGAGGATTGCTCCGACGCTGACGAGATGGAAAAGAGGAACAATGATGCTTCCCAAGACATAACTTCCTCAATCTTTGCAGAATCAATTGCAATACCTGCTCCAGAAATGACGTGCTGAAGGAATGAGTTCTGGGATGGCCAGAACTCACACTTACTCAACTTGGCATACAATTTATGCGCTTGCAATATGTCCAGGACTATCTACAGATCATTTGCATGATCTCATTCATTTCGAGAATAAATCAACACATCGTCAATGAAATGAATACGACTGTAAACTTGTTCTAGTATGGGCAGAAGATTTTGCTCATCTCGTCCATGAATGCTGCATGGGCATTTGTGAGCCTAAACATCATCACAACAAGCTCGTAGTGCCTATATCGAGTCCTAGATGCTGTCTTTGGAATATTTGATTCTCAAATCCTCAACTTTTTTTTGATTGAAAATAGGGCGCGCTCCCGAGACGGGAGTCACCACAGATGGTATTGAATAATATAAAGATGGGTTACATTACCGAGAGACCCAAAAGTTTTATAAGGCCTTACAATGCGATTCAACATTCTCGGAGTAGAACGTCTGATTTTTGAAAATCAAGTCATTTCACCCAAGTCATATGGCCTAAAGAACCGCAAACGGCTTGGAGCAGTCATCCGACGAACCCATGCCCACAATGCGAAGCGATCTCTAGAATGACTCTAACCCATTGGTCTCCACCCAAGCGACCTCCGAGTACCTCCAAACATGCATCGATGCCGCACATCCAAAGAACAGATGGTCCGCATCTTCAACTGAGTTCTCACACCTGTCACAACAAGTGTCCTCAAAGCCAAACAATCTTTCCCTCCTCACTTTATCACATACACGATTTCTTCTGAGATACCTTAGGAATATCTTCACTCTTTGTGGGATCCTCGCTGCCCAAATGATCTTCATGTCTTGAGATAGATCCTCTTCCCACTCTTGCGTCGGTGCCGACCCCCTCATTGCCGTGTATGCCTTCTTTACAGAGAACCTCCCCCTTCCCATTCACAAAGGTCCGCCTCTGGAGTCAGCTCCCCCGGCGGAGGCACCTCTGCAAGCAACCTCATAAAGTCCTCCGTACGTTGATCCGATAGTTTCGCGATGAACAACAGTGCCCACGCTTCGTGATCCACCACCTGAGTAAGAGTTGCATCTTTCGCTACTGCGAATGCTTCCAACCTAGGAAACCTTTTCCCAAGAGCACCCTCTCTCGTCCACTCATCTCTCTAAACTCTAAATCTCTGGCCGTTCCCCACGCAGGGCGACAAACTAGATGAGATAGAGGCAAGACAACGCGTATTCCAACCCATAGTGGCGGCTCGAATCTTTTCTTGTTGGCAATCAATTTCCCGTTGACTTCATATATACTCCTCAATAATCTGGCAACAAATGAGGTCAAGGAACCCCAAATCTGAATCACCTACTTGGCAAGCAAGGCTTTGTTCGTGAATTCAACATTATAGACACCAAGGCCATCATCACACAGTCCCTTCGTAACATCATCCCAGCTCACGAGATGGTAGCCAGATCCTCAACTGATGCTAGCCAGATCCTCAACTGATGGTAACATCTCAAATCCTCAACTGATGGTAGCCAGATCGAAGATCGATTTTTGTAAACACTGAAGATCCCTGTAGCTGATCAAATAAGTCATCGATGCATGGCAGAGGATAACAACTCTTTACCGTTCTCTTGTTTAGCTGCCTGTAATCAATGCACAATCTCATCGATCCATCATTCTTCTTGACAAAAAGAACTGGAGCACCCCAAGGTGAACTTCTTGATATCACGAAACCCAAATTAAGTAACTCCTGCAACTGCATCTTTAGTTCTCTCAACTCAACTGGTGCCATGCAGTAAAGAGCTTTCGAGATTGGCTGTGTGTTTGGTAGCAATGTGATCTCGAACCCAATCTCTCTCTCTCTCTCAAGTGGTAAACCTAGCAAATCATTTGGAAACACATCAAGGTAATCTGGCACTACCCTGATGTCTTGAACTATCGGTTCTCCATCAGATGTCTCTTGTGCAAATGCTAGAAATGTGTCACATCCCTGGTCCACAAGTTGTTGAGTTCTCAATACTGAATGCACTCCATTTCGGAGTTATGCAATGTATCCTCAAAAGTGAACTCGTGTAAGTCTGGGATCTTGAAGACAACCATCTTCCTGAAGCAATCAATCAGGGCATAATGAGCTGACAACCAATCCATGCTCAAAATCAAGTCTAACTCATCAAGCTGTATTAGCAGACAATCTGCGATTCTCGTGACCACCAATCAACACCCGTAATCCTCTAACTACCAATCTAATGATGAACAGTTGGCCACCTGGCTCATGGATGTGATATGTAGGATCTAGGGCCTCTGCAGCTCTACCTACTGAAGCTAATAATCTCGAAGTAATGAAGGAATGCATTGCTCCAAAGTCAAACAAAACATGGAAAGGTCGGTTTAAGACTGAGACCATACCTCTCACCACATTAGCTGCTGATTGTGCCTGCTCGTCAGTCACTGCATGTAACTGACTCAGTTTAGCTGGTACGATACTCAAACTGGGCATGCTCTGTGTCTGTCTCAGCGGCCTCTTGAAGTATGAGTTCCTGCTACGGAAACTCCTAATATGCAGTGCCTGTAGCCAAGAAGGTTGTGGCTGATGTCAACGCGCACTAGAGGCCTGAGGGCAATGAGATTGGTAATGACCCCACTGACGAACAAATAATATTGAACTGACTGGGTAGGTGGTGTTGTCATGTCTGCGCTCCGAGTCAACCTTGTCGGGGGTCTTTTCACTCTCTGTAACCTAGATGGTCGAGCTGAACTGGTGCGACATCCGTTAAGTGCTTCTCCTAAGGTAGTCATTGGAGATGAGCGTGCACTGCCAGGGAATGCCGAACCTGAAGTATGAAATCATTGGGCTTATCTCTGCTACTAGAACGATCGTCGTATAGGTCCGAATAAACGCCGAGGTGTGTGTACCACTGCAGATGAACTCCCAAAATGTCTCTCTCTAATATCCTCAAACTTCTCCGCTACATTAATGACCTCAGAGATGGAAGTATGACGTAGCCCGACCAGCTTCTCCTGCACCTTTTCCCGCATCCCTTTGATGAATTTCTCCAGATTCTCATATGGAAAAGCAACAACTGATGGTGTGTAGCGAGATAGCTCGGTGTAACGTACAAAGTACTGTCTAGCTATCACCCCTTTGTTCGAGCTCTGCAAATAATCGGCGTTGGGACTCCTTCCACTTCTCATAGAAGAAGTGGAGTCTGAAACTCATCTCAAAATCGTCCCATGTGAGCTCACATCCCATCTTAGAAACTGTCGCCTCCCACTATCTCTCGGCGAATGCTGTCAATGAATACTCTACAAAAGATAACAATGCGTCTCGTGGTGCGAGAATCATTCGGAGTACCTTCATCACTCTCTTCAGCTTTCGCTCTGCATCATCTGGTGCCTCGATGGCCTCGAACGAGGGCACATTGGCTCGTTGATATGAGGTAAAAATTGTCCGATGCTTGTGTATGGCAGCGTGATCATGAACAGTCTCCTCGGCAAAAGGTACAAAATCCTGCTTCCTGTCACGATCTCCATCCTCGGCTCCATGTACTAGTATCTCCTAATGTGGATCATCGAACTGCGACTGCTGAACCTCTACAGACTGAGGCTGCTCATGTCGCGTTCGATCTTGAGGTGGATAGTAGGTGAAATCAGAGAGCTCCTCGAATCGCATCTCGATATTAGTTTGTTTGTCACCAATCTCCTTCTGCTGGGCCAAGATCTGGTTATGCTTACCTCGCAAGGCAGTCTGCTACTGCTGGAGGTCGGTAAGAGCGGTCAATATACGCTTCAAATGATCTGAATCTCCTGGCTACCTCTAGATGCCATGATTATGCATGAGAACCAATATCATTAGTCATAATAATTGATGTTCACTGATATTTTTAACTGTGCTTTTCTCTTCTTGAGATACTATATGAAAATTAATTGCAAGAATGCGATATATGCGGTTATTGAATTTGAATGTCATATTTCCCTTTTGGACTCGCGACAAGACGGAGGACTGTCTCTATCCAAGAACTTAATGCGATTGGAATTTTAATACTGCGAATGTGTATAGCGGGATACCACTGCTTTTATACCATTAGTGTGAGATGCCCGCCCCGGAATCCGGGTTACCTGTTCACACATCACTCATAATATCACGCCCGCTATTGATTGCATTAGGTTACAGGAAATGAGGGAAATTTTTTCGTGATTTGAAATGACATTCACAATATAATTAATCAACAACAAAATAACAAGTGTTATAAATTCATATCTGCATTAATTTCCATATAAGATTACATGTCTCAAAAGAAACCATCATTATGTACATATATCCCAAATTATAACAGAAGAAACCGAATTAAGCACATGAGATTTTGCATTATTTTGAACAAAAGCTATAATGTGTACTGACAAAAGTAAAAGTCTAAATTGCGGAAGCTCAAGGTCCAATTGTCAATCTGCTGAGTCGCATGCGCCTTGCCTGCCATCTATGTTGGGAAGAAAAGAATGTCAACAAAGGTTGAGTACAATCTAATTTATTTTAAAAAAATAGGTATTTCAATGGTTTCAAAATTATGCAAGTAGATATGATTTTACATTTAAATTTAACAAGCTCATTGCATGGAAAGATGGTTTTCAAGCATCCCTTTGTTCACCCATCACATCTTAACTACCCATATTTAATATTTTCATTTATTTATCAGATTCATATTTGGGTTGTCATCATTTTATTAAATCATATTGATGGATCTTAGTAGATGTGGATGATGAGTTTCATGATCTGATCTTTCCTTGTGAAATTTCTCGAGCTTAGTGACTTGCATACTAATTCGTCCCCAAATCTCTAAATTTTAGTCATGAAATCAATGGCTAATTTGTACTCTAAGACATGACCTATTTGCATCAAATCACCCTTAATTTCTCCTCAATTAACATGAAATCAGGGCACAAGGTGGTCTGAATTTGTTATCAAATGTATGTGAATCACCCTAAATTTCCATCTATTAATCATGAAATCTGGAGCTTAATTAAAGGTCTGATTTTGGGTCTAATTCATACCAATTCACCCCCATTTCTTTCAAATTTTAAGTAATGAACAATACATATTTGGAGGGCGGTGGGAATACCTTGGTTAGCGACGGACAACGCCACGACGTTTTGGAGATCAATTCGGACAGTTGGCAACAACTCAACGGACGACTGCGCCAAACCTTTTGCCGTCTTATGGGAAATATGGTTGGGCCGAAATGATCTGATCTTCAACAAGATATTTTCCTTCGTAAATGTAGCAAATCACTGTAATGCGCTTTACAATTTCTGGCTTTACGGTAATGTACCTTAAATTTAGGTAAATGAAAATGTTTTAGCGGTGACCTCCCATGCGTGGGCTCACCCTCTTTCCCATAAAAAAAGAACAATACATAAATAGTGGTCTCCTGAATTTGGGTTCTAATACATGCAAATCACCCTTCAAATCTTCATATTTAATCAAGCATAAAAACTATAGCAATATAGATCTGAAATTTAGTCAAATATCATGCTAAAACTCCTCTAATTTCTCAATAAATCAGATGTAAACCTGGAGTTAATTGATGGTCTGAAATTGACACTAAAATTTATACAAATGACCCCCATTTTGGGTCATTTTCATACCAATTCACTCCCATTTCTTTCAAATTTTAAGTAATGAACAACACATATTTGGAGGGTGGTGGGAATACCTTGGTTAGCGACGGACAACACCACCAAGTTCTGGAGATCAATCCGGACAGTTGGCAACAACTCAACGGATGACTGCGCCAAACCTTTTGCTGTCTTATGGGCAATATGGTTGGGACGAAATGATCTGATCTTCAACAAGATACAAATCATTGTAATGCGCTTTACAATTTCTGGATTTACGGTAATGTACCTTAAATTTCGGTAAATGAAAATTTTTTAGCGGTGACCTCCCATGCGGGGGCTCACCCTCTTTCCCATAAAAAAGGGAACAATACATAAATAGTGGTCTCCTGAATTTGAGTTCTAATACATGCAAATCACCCCTCAAATCTTCATATTTAATCAAGCATGAAAACTATAGCAATATAGTTATGAAATCTAGTCAAATATCACGCTAAAACTCCTCTAATTTCTCAATAAATCAGATGTAAAGCTGGAGTTAATTGATGGTAATTTCTCAATAAATCAGATGTAAAGCTGGAGTTAATTGATGGTCTGAAATTGGCACTAAAATTTATACAAATCACCCTAATTCTTTCAAATTTTTAGGCATGAAACAGTAACAATTAATGATCTGATTTTAGATCATAATCATGCTATTTTATCCCTCAATTCTCCAAATTTTAAATTATGAAACCAATGATTTGAATTTGATCTAACATGCATGCAATCACCCCCATGTTTTCATTTATAAGGTATGAATTCATAGATTAACAATGATATGAAATTAGACTTAAATTGCATACACATTACCCCCAAACTTTCATTTTAAAATATGCAATCCGTAGCTATATATAAGTGTTTAGAATTTGGATTTTTTAGGTACATCGATGGCAATAAAAAGTGGGGAACATTGTACCTTTGGAGTCTGGACCTCAAAATTTGGAGATCTAAGAATGCATGTAGCTGCTCAAATTGGGGAGCAGCAAGGGGCTGAATTGAAGGCTCCAACAGAGCTTGTGAAGCAGCTCCAGACCATGGACAGGAGCTGCAACTGGGCTCCAGTAAGGCTTCTTGGAAACTCTTGAGCTGCAACACTTTGGCTTGGGAGACAACAACTTAAGTCAGCTGCTTTGCAGAATCTTTAATGGTTGAAGCAACACCAACTGCAGCCGATGGAGCATCAAGGAGCTGTTGCTTGGAACAGCTGCAGCTGCTCAATTGGAGCAACAGGAGGCTGCTGCTTGGAGCAGATGTTGTAACAGCGGTAGCTGTTGCTTGATGGAAAGTTGCAGCAATAGGCTTCCAACAGAATTAGAGGAGGCAGGGCGGGGGATTTCCTCGGCTGAGATTTTTGGCTTCTTTTGGTGAAATTTTAAGGAGAAGAGGAAGTTATAAATAAGGGGAGGAGTGACCTTTGGTTACCAAATGGAGGGAGAGTTTGGACCATGCGCTGGCGGTAAAGTTGACACACGTGATTTATATTTTCTGTTATTTAAAACCTTTCTCTCTTTCTCTTATCTAAAATACCAAAATCATCCACACTTATACTCCGAATCTCCGACTCTGATGAATAATAGCTCTTTTTGACCGTCTCTGAATGATAATCAAAATGATTATAACATTCATATACTTTTGATCTGAAATGAATACAGAGATTGTCGAGATACGATTTTAGTTTGCTCAATTTTATGATTTTAAATTGTCAAACGACCTCTGATCGACGAACGATCGATTTCGTTGGTCTTCTTTCGTCGAAACGAATTGTATGACAGTCTCAGTTTGTTTTGCGGTTCGGATTTTGCGTCACGACTTTTCTGATGGTACACATTACGAAGCAATTGATTTTTGATCGATTGATCCAAGTGAATTTTGATTTACGATCTTTGGATTGATTTTGATCATTTAATATCGATTGATAGTTTTATCGGATCATATGGACCCTAATCAGGTCGGTTTTGGGTTATTCGGATATGGATATCACTAATCAGTTTTTGAGGTCCCTATACGAGAGTCTCACTCTTTGTGGTCTCGATACGAGAGTAGTGACTCTCGAGGTTTTTGTATGAAAGTAATCCTTTCTTAGAGTTTGTGGAAAGGAGAGATCTGAAGGATATGGTTAGATCCTCAAGCGCATCACGGAAGTGTGAGCATCGTATCGAATACGACGAAGAACGACTAGTCGCACTAGTTGTTCTATGCAGCGGAAATTAAAAATTTTTTATGCGACGAAACCAACACTTCTCGGATCGTTTCGTCTAAACCAGAAACAATTAATAGGATTACCTCTTGAAGCGTGGTTGTCATCGAGTCTCTAAACGAAGAGACCTCCTGTTCAAGTCCGATCCGACGGAGGAGACGCTTGCGAGCGCGGGAATGAATCGCGTGCTTCTCGCAATCCATGTTGATTATCCAAGCGGCGGATCTCCTGATCTCGACACACGAGATCTGACGTCTTCTTCACGAGCGAGGCGCCAGACGGAGATCCACGAGCAAAGGGTCGGGCAGCATAATGACGACGCTGCGGCGATGGAGAACCTCCTTTAGGGCATCCATGGTGGGCGGCCAAGAGAGGGAGAGAGAGAGTAGACGTGTAGAGAGTGAAAGAGAGAGAGAGAGACTTATGTTCTCTTTGTGTTTTGTGTGTAAAGAAGAGCAAAGAGGTGCCTCTCCTTTTATAATATTTTGGGATCCATGGATCTCAATCCATGGGCGACAAAAATCCAATGGTTCTCATTGATTGTGTTTTTTTCAATGGCTAAGATTTGTGTTGGTAAAACCAACAACAATTAATTTAATCTAGATCAAATTTATATTGATAACTCAATACAAATTAATCTCAAATTAAATCAAATAAATATGGAGATAATGTGAAAGAGAGAGTGCCTCCTTCCATATACATGGAGTGGACGGCCGCCCTTTCCTAATAGGAATAGGTAGCTGTCCCTCCTATGGAAGGAGCATCTCCAATGTAATCTCCCTTGATTATATTATTCCATGTATCTCCAATTTATTACAACAACAATTGTTGTAAATTATTCTACAAAAATAATTTATAATTATTTTGTGAATATAGTAATCTTGCCATTGGAAATTTGTGAATCATATTCACAATCCAAAATAAAATGTGAATTACATTTTCAATTTAATGTCCAATGTGAATCTAATTCACATCAACATTTAATTAACAAATGTAAATTACAAATAACTCTCTCTTATATATTATAAATCACATTTATAATATATATGACTAATATGGATATTGTTATCCACATTATTCATATACATGATAATTAAATCACATTCAATCATCTTGGATCTCTATTCTCATGTGCCCAAATAATATGAATCACATTCACATTATTTACATCTTTGATAATTAAATCACATTTAATTATCTTAGATAACTCTCTTTATAATATGAATCAAATTCAATTTATATGAATCAAATTCATATTACTCATGATAATTAAATCACATTTAATTATCAATTTTTCTCAATGCTCGGATACATAATATCAACAATGAAATTATCCTGAACCCATTCAAGGATAATGCGCTTTTTCTGCGAATACTTGGAGATAAGGACATGGCGATTGTATTGTTCCACGTATAGTGTGAAGGGTTTTGAGAATCCTCAAGCGCATCACGGAAGCGTGTCGATCGCATCATATGCAATCGGAGCAACTAGTCGCACTAGTCGCTAGATGCAGCGGAAATTAAAATTTTTTAACTTTAAAGATGAAACCACATGATCACGAGAACACTTCTCGGATCGTTTCATCAAACCACAAAGTATAAGGAATACCTCTTGAAGCGTGGTTGTGATCACGAGACCCCAAAGTAGAGATCCTCCTATCTTAAGTCCGACCCACGGAGATTGCGGGCACGATGATGAGTCGCGTCCTTCCCGCAATCCTTTGACGAAGATCCAAGCGTCGAGACGAAATGCTCTCCTTCCTAATACACAAAGTGGACGGCCACTTGAATATTAACGAGAGCCCACACGAGAATAAGAGAGAGAGGGAGAGAGTAGAGTTCTTCAACTCTTGATTGTTGTCACTTGGAAAGGCTACCCTAGCCCTCCTTTTATACTAGTTTAGGATCCAATGGATCTCAATCCATGGGACACATGGATCCAAGGGCTATGCTTGGTCCATGCTAAATCAATGGCTATGATTGTTGTTGTTTAAAACCAACAACATTAATTTAAATTAAAAAATGTTGCAACATTATCAACATAATTTTGATTTAACATTAACTAATTAAGATATAATGTGATAAATAAAATGGAGTCAACCAACCTCCCTAAAATTGGGGGGCGTCACCCATGAACAATTCATGGGTGACGCCACCTATGAATGGTGGTAAATTTTGGCTCCTTTTTATTTATCTTATTATTCCTTAATTAATTTTGTATTCACAAAAATATTCACCAAATTAATTCCCAATTAATTTGTGAATATTTCAATCATGCCATTGAATATTATGTGAATCATATTCACAACCCTAACTAGTTAGTAAATTACATTTCCAATTAATTAATAAATGTGAATCTAATCCACATTATTAATCAACAAATGCTATTCACATAAATTCTCTCTCTTATATATGTATATTATAAATCATATTTATAATACACATATATCATGGATAGTGTTATCCACATTCTCTTAATCCTTGATAATTAAATCCCATTTAATTATCTTAGATAATCATTTTCACAATATGAATTATATTCATATTAAGCTTGATAATTAAATCTCATTTAATCATGAAGTCCTTGCTTGGACATTTCATCAAAAGAATTATTCTTGAACCCTTTCAAGAATAATGTGCTTTCTCCGCAGATACTTGGAGATAAGGACAGTGCGATTGTATTATACCACGTATAGTGACTTGGATATTGAGATCTTATCTCAAATCCAGATCTTACAAACCTCCCACAGATGCTTGATTAAATCAAGACCGCAAATCCAATCTTCTCATTGAATCTGAATCTCATTCAGATCAATATCCAACACTTGGACTAAGATCAGATTGCTTCTCTACTGGAAGGAGTCACTAAAATCCAGACCTGTTTCATCACTCCCTCGTAATGGAAGCGTCATGGATATACAATCGTTTATGATCACATCACCCTCAGGTATTCCCAATACCTGTACATCCTGCATACTGGAAGACCCATGGTCAACCCGAAGATCAAGATCTATTTTATACTGTCTTCTTCAGGGTTTGATCAGTAAGTTTCTCATTTGATCATTGGGATTTGGTATCGATTATACTTTTCAAAAGCATATATCATACCTAGGTCTTGATCATATACTTTCCAAAAGTATATATCAAACCTACAAATTCAGTCAAGCTTCCAAAGCGAGACGACCGTGCACGGAATTTGATTCTTCCCAATATCTCATGAGTGAGCTCATGTCTTCCGGTTCAGTAGTGAACCTGTATGATCCCTTTGATAGATCGTATTACTCATATGCCCTTATATGCACACCAGCGCGTCGGTGTATAGACCTTGGTTAGGTCATAAACCTATTGGTCTGTCAAATGTACATACTCAGACATATAGCAATACATCTGTCTCCGGTCAGAGGATGCGTGCCTATGCTGTGACAGCATTCAACACAGGACTTAGGTTATCTCGATCTCGTTAAGTCAACTCTTTGACCTAACTAATCTGACACCTCCGAATCTCTATTCCTATGCAGATGACGTGCATCAAGAGGTCGGTCAGATGTCAGCCTATGTGAGAAAGGATTGCCATCTCCTACTCAGGCTGGAGATCACATCTTAACAATCATTTGACGGTGCTTGATGATTCCTCAATCTAACTCTTTAGATATTCATCCAAGCACCAACCTCTATGATTCAATAATTGAATCAACAGCTCTATGATCATTAAGATAGCCATGGTACATAACCCTAATTGTACAGAGGGACCTATTATGCAAATTACTTATTCTTCATTTCAGATCAGGGAATGATATTTGCAATAACATTTATTGCATAATGGCTCGTCGTGGGCTCACATGTCCAACATAGTGACTTGGATATTGAGATCATATCTCAAATCTAGATCGTGGGCCTCCCCATAGATGCTTGATTAAATCAAGACCGCAAATCTAATCTTCTCATTGCATCTGAATCACATCAGATCAATGTCCAACATTTGGACAAAAATCAGATTACTTCTCTACTGAGAGGAGTCACTAAAATCAAGACCCGTTTCATCATTCCTTAGGAATGGAAGCGTCATGGTTATACAATCGTTTATGATCACATCACCCTCAGGTATTCCTAATACCTGTACATCCTGCATACTGGAACACTCAGATTAAACCCGAAGTATTGGATCAACTTTATACTGTCTACTTCATGGTTTTATCAGTAAGTTTCTCATTCGATCATTGGGAGTTGGTATCGATCATATACTTTCCAAAAGCATATATCATACCTAGGTCTTGATCATATACTTTCAAAAGTATATATCAAACCTACAAATTCAGTCAAGCTTCCAAAGCGAGACGACCGTGCACGGGATTTGATTTTTCCCAATATCTCATGAGTGAGCTCATGCCTTCCGGTTCAGTAACTGAACCTGAATGATCCCTTTGAGAGATTATATTACTCATATGCCCTTATATGCACACCAGCGTGCCGGTGTATAGACCTTGGTTAGGTCATCAACCTATTGGTCTGCCAAATGTACATACTCAGACATATAACAACACTTCTGTCTCCGGTCAGAGGATGTGTGCCTGTATCGTGACAGCATACGATATAGGACTTTGGTTATCTCGATCTCGTTAAGTCAACTTTTTGACCTAACTTATCTAACACCTCCGAATCTCTATTCCTATGCAGAGGACCTGCATTAAGAGGTCGGTTAGATATCAACCTAAATGAGAAAGGATTGCCATCTCCTACTCTGGCTGGAGATCATCTCTTAACAATCATTTGACGGTGCTTGATGAGTCCTCAATCTAACTCTTTAGATATTCATCGAAGCACCAGCCTCTATGATTCAATAGTTGAATCAACAGCTGTATGATCATCAAGATGGCCATGGTACATAACCCTAATTGTACTAAGGGACCTATTATGCAAATTATCTATTCTTCGTTTCAGATCAGGGAATGATATTTGCAATAACATTTATTGCATAATGGCTCGCCGTGGGCTCGCATGTCCAACAAGATCCACTCTCAAGATCTACATATCGGAGAGGACCTCTCTACTACTGTTGCGTGACATTGACTCCTAGGACTACTTCGATTTGGTTTCTACTCTACTAGTCTACTGCTGGGGATCATCTTTGAGCTTTTTCTTGAAGATCAATACTTCGACTTGTTTACCTACAACCATCTTCTTTCAACATCTCCTCATAGCACAATCTCCTCTCATTGATGTCTCTTATATGCGAGTCTCCTACTAGCAACACCATTTCCAAGAAGGTTTCCTTCAAGCTATCCTATCCAAAATGTGTCTCGAGTCAAGATGTGTTGATGGTTTCTTTTTAAACAACCTGTAGCTTTTCACTTCCACTTTGGTGGAGGTGTTAGAGTTATATTTACATGGGTATTTATATTTCTCCAAGATTCAATTACACTACTCTTATATGCTAACCCCACATTGCTTCGTTGTGGGATTTACATATAGTACTATATCTCATTTATCCCTCACGTTGGGTCCTCTTGTGGTCTAAGATGATCTTTCTGGACCTTCATAAACCATTTAACCCGTGCTTATTCGTTTTGTTTTTTGATGCTGCACATATTATGTTAACTTCAACATGGTATTAGATCCTTCCACTGATCATCCGATGACATCTTCACTAAGCCAATTCTTCAAAATCATAAAGCTTCAGCAAGCCACTTCCCAGACCAACTTTTGAAAGATGCGATTCCAATTTGAGCACGATGAATCTCTTTGCTCTTGCTTGAAGGGAAGTTTTGATTTTTTTTGAAAGGAAAATGGCATTTGCTGGAAAGGTGCACATCCACAAACTTCATTTATTCACAAGATTAAGGCACAATGCTATTAGAAGATGTTTTTGAGGCAAATAACGGTAGTCACACAAAGGTGTCCGCCCAAGTAGATTACTACAAGATGCAGCTAAATAAAATTACAAGGATCATGACTCGGGCATGATTTATCACATTCATGACATTTTTTGCATAAAATCTTGCATCATGAAAAACCGCCCAGTTTCTAGCCAACCACAAACGAGAAGTATCCATGATGCCTTTTTTTTGTTTCGTTTTCTCTGTAATTACTTTAATGGTATTCACTATATAGGAGACCCTACCAGTCTATCCTGTAAAAATTAATAATCTAAATCTTGGGTCCTATTTACTCTTTTTAATATATTCTGTTGTGATAAATAATAATAAGATCTCTGTTTCGACAGTTAATATATTATACTTATGGCCCATGTATATTGTTTTTGGATCGTTCCATTAAGTAGTCAATTCCTCACCCTCCGTGGTTTAAATATTGGTACGTTTCTATAGTGAGATATAAAATCAGAATGCAGCATGCTATCATCTTCCGTCTTTGAATTGACTTTGACACGTGCACACTGTAATTTGCGGCCAACTGTGACGAAAATATTTCCTTTTAGGCCAACAAGTATTCTGGAATCCAACTTATTTGACCGTTCAATTAAATGGTAAGTTTCACACGATGTCCATGATATGAGTAGTGGTATGTACGTAAGCTAATGTAAAGTACTAGAAAGATAGGTGCTAAAACTATATTTCCGTAACCCTCATTGGTGTATATAGACTGTACTCAACAACATGATGACATACTGTATCGAATTTTTTTGTGCTATATGCCTGTAGTCATTCCATCAAGAAGGCTAAACTAATGAAGGGCCTTTTTTTTTGAGTCCCAGGAGGGGATCCTAATGTTGGAAATATGGATGATGGAGATATTTCTATTACTGGAGGTGATATTCGCTTTTCTTTTTTCTTTTCCAGTTAGTAACTAGTGACCATGGCATGACTGATGGGGGCAATCATGGTGGATCCTCATACGAAGAAACAGATTCCCTAGCTCTCTTTGTTGATCTTGGAAATCAAATATTGGATCGCACATCTGTTTACCCCGGGCATGCTTTTCAGGTAACAAACTTTCTCATCAAGTATTTGCTTCGGTGTCATCCTTTGCCAAGTATTATCCATTTTCTCTGGCAACTAATGTATTTAATTTATGGATTTGGATGTTAGGTGGAAATTGAATATTGATTCTAACCACAGTTTGATTTCTTATCATGTATACATGGAGTTCACGGAGCAAGGTCTTACAATGAGTTAATTTAGGAATTGGATTCTTTTTTGAAGAAAAGAGGGTCTGAGCTTGAGGAGAGACACCCAAATTAATTAAACCAAATTGAAATTACAAGGACCATTTCAGGCCTCAAACAAGCCCCTAGCATTATGTAAAACATTTTCCTTACAATATATCTCCCGCCAAAAAAATTACCCCATTCAGTGATAACCAAGTCACCCATAAAACAACCAATGGTCTTAGACAACCATCTCGAGAGGCGAGTGGCCAAGCATGCCGACCATATAGAAGTCCAAAATCCATTAGCAAGGAACACATGTTCAATGTTTTCTGCAGTACTCCCACACCTCGAACAAGCAAGGTCATTCACATGCGCCCACTTGGCTTTAAGCTCCTTTGTCGTCAAACGACCGTCTCATTTGCCATAAAAAAATGACGACTCTCATAGGTGGAGGTGATCACCAGATCAATTTGTAGTCCACAACATCGATTACCATTCTTGGGGGCAATCCCATACATGAGGCATCTATATGCCTTCTTCATCGAGAAGCCACCATCAATCATTGAATGTAACCATTGCATCCCTTGGAGCCCCAACCCCCAAGTCATTTAGCTCCTGAAACAAGTCCAAGTAGTCCTACAACTGTTATGAGAAGCCAAACTGAAGGAGGGGCACCACTCACAGACCTCCTCAACATGCGAATCTTTATTTATTGCAAACACATAAATTCTTAGGAAGCGATATGCAAGCATACCATTCCACGACCAATCATCTTTCCAAATGGGGAATAAGTCTGCTGTATCTTCTACATGTGTCTTACCAGTGGCACAATGGAGCAAATCCTATGCCAAAAGATGGAGGGCTGGGTGTATCTCTTACCCTATAATCCATATTTATGTTCCCCTTGCAGATGTGACATAATAAGCATCTTAGACGATCATTCCTTCTGCCCCATATCCTCACGTCCTACTTTATCAGAAGAGCTTTGTTCAATTCCCTTAGTTTCTTAACCCCCAGGTCGAGGCAACCTTTCTCCAATCCACCGAGACCACCCCTGTCAATCTTGGCTCGCCCTGTACAAAAAAGAAACGACGCATAAGAGCCCCAAAACTCTAGATAATGATTGTTGGAACTTGCCTTCTAGACATAAAGAAGATTGTAATAGCAACCAAAGATGACTTAAAAAAATGTACTAAGCCTTCTCCCACTATGAGTGGGGTCGGCTACATGGATTCTTGCTCAAATCCATGTTGAAAGATTCGACTATTTTTTACGCTGGCCGTCGATTACCTAACGCAACCACTGCAAGAGTGGGATTTGAACCCTGGTCTTTTGTGTGGTAGACACACTGTACTACCACTAGACCATTAAGTGGGTTCTCCACCCAAAGATGACTTAAGGAGCAGAAATCTACCACCCTTAGGGAGGCATGGGTATCTTCACCCAAGCCATCTACTCTCCAATTTCTCAATCAATTAAAGCGACTGTGCCCGACCATGCCCGTGAAAAGTGAGGGGGAGATGAAGGTAATATAAGGCCATACTTGGAACTTGGAAGACTTGAAAGAGAGAGACCACCCTGTTGGACGCACTACGAAGAGTGGAGGATCTGACAATTGGTCGGGACTATTGGGTGTGGAAAGAGAACTTGTTTTCGGTTAACAGACCTGCAAAGCCCTTGTGAGACTACATCAGCTAGTGCTAGACACTTTTGTTCGTGACTACAACTTCATCTGGGAACTCTAGCTTCCATGCAAAATCTTCGTTTTTATTAGTTGTTGAGATGAAAGAAAATTATGATGAGGGAACACTGTGTAAGAATCTTTACAAAGGTTTCTAGTATGTGCCCTCTTTGTGACATGCATATAGAGACGAGAGCATTTGTTATTTCAGTGAGGACCTCCCATCCCTGTTTAGGAAAGTGCTTTGCATAGATTGGTCGAACCGACAAAGCCTTGGGATTCTTTACTTTTGGCGAAACATAGCCCAAAAATGTGCTCCTCCTACCAGTCGCAACTATTTAGGCAATTTTGTTAACTAGAAGTGATGCTCTTTTTACTTCTCAGTGTGTTTATTCCGAAAATGCAACCTCTCATAATGGTCTATTTTTAGTCTTAGCTACTGTAAATCTTTTTCTAACCCTTATATTTTTAATATAGTTTTAGGGTGGACACCTTAGCATGTTTGCCCACTTTTTTGACTCAAAAAAAATACTTGGGAGACTTGAGAGCTCTCATGCATGCATCAACTTCCTTTTGAGAGGGGCTAAATAGAATAAAAGTCAACTTGCCCCTGTTGATCATGCGTAACATCTGGATCCGAATAACCCAAACCTGACCTGATTATGGTCCAATTTATCTGTAAAACTATCGAGCGATATTAAATGATATGAATCGATCAATGGACTGTAGATCAAAATTCATTTTGGATCAATCGATCAAAATTCAATTACATCGTAATACGTGTCATTGGAAAAGCTGCGATGCAAAATCTAAACCGCAAAACAAACCGAGACCATTAGAAAATTCATCTCGATGAGATGAGACCAACGAAATCGATCATTTATCGATCGGAGGTCGTTTGATAATTTAAAATCGCAAAATTTGATCAAAAACTAAGATTGTATTTGGTCAATTTCTGTTTCCATCTTGGATCGGAAAAGTATGAAATTTATATCATTTTATCATCATGCATAGACGATCGAAACGTGATATAGTACATCAGAATCAGAGATTCGAGATGCAAATACGAATGACTTTGATGTTTCAATTTATTGAAAAAATTTTTAAAAAATAAGAATATAATTTAAATTAATTTTTTAAATACTAGCAGTCAACAACAACAACTCATATGGCATCTAAATTCCTTCCCTACTTGGCTTTCTTGTAACTCCACTTGGCAACCAAAGGCGCCCTTTTCCTTATCTCCCTTTATTCTTTTATCATTCTCACCAAAAGTTTCCTTTCCTTTGAGCCCCCCCTCCCCCCCCCCCCCCCCCCCCCAAGTAGCTGCTGTTCACATCAGCTAGAAGACATAATTTGGCTGCTTCAAGCTGGAACTTCGAGCAACTGCTATTGCTCCAGGAAGTGCTGCAGCTACAGGAACAGCTCTATCACCTGGAGCTGCTCTTGGAGTTGCCATTGCATGCATTTGATCTCCAATCTTGGAGGATTCAAAGGTACGATTCTTTCCGCATCTTGCTGCCGTCTATGTTTCCTAAAAACCCAATTCAAAACCCTTAAATTGCCACTGTTTTCACTAATTTCAGATCACTAATAATTATTGATCTCATGTTTAGGGGTGAGAATTTTGGGAGTAATTAGCATGCTGCATCATTAGGATCAAGAATCAAATCAATAATATTGACATGATTTATAATATGAAATTCACTGAGCAACTATTAACTTTTAGTTTAAAAATTTAATTTAAATTCTCTGCCACTGTTAAATTTTTAGTTAAAAATTAAATGTAATTCTTTGTCTGTTAAATTTTAATTGGATTTCTCTGCTACCGTTAAATTTTAGTTTGAAAAAATTAATTAAGTGCAGTTCTCTGCTGTTAAATTTTTAGTTTAAAAGTTAAATTGGAATTCTCTTCTACTGTTATATTTTTAGTTTAAAAAAAACTAATTAAATGAAATTCTCTGCTACTTTTAAATTTTTAGTTTAAAAACTTAATTGGAATTCTCTGCTACTTGAATTTCCTCCTACTTTTAAATTTTTAATTTAAAATTTTAATTGGAATTCTCTATTAAATTTTTAGTTTAAAAATTTAAATGGAATTCTTTGTTAAATTTTTAGTTTAAAAATTTAAAATGGAATTGTCTATTACTGTTAAATTTTTAATTTAAAAATTTAAATGGAATTCGTTCAAATTTTAGTTTAAAAAATTTAAATGGAATTCTCTCCTAATTTTTAGTTAAAAATTGAAATGAAGTTCTCTACTACTATTAAAATTTTAATTCAAAATTTAAATGGAATTTTCTGCTATTGTGTTAAATTATAGTTTAAAAAATTAAATTGAATTCTCCGCTACTTTGCTAAAAAATATGTTTAAAAATTTGAACTTAAATCTAGGTCTATTGGGTAGCTCCTAATCTTATAAATTAAAAAGTTAGGAATTTTGCATTGTTTTGAACTTAGATCTAGATCCAACAAATGACTTCTAATCAAGGCCCTATTCTTTCACCATTTCGGTGACCGACCGAAACAAAATTTCGATGGAATTTCGGTCGAAATTCGATCGAAATTTCGACCATTTCGGTCATATTTTGTACTAGGGCCCTCATATTTCGGTCGTTTCGACCATTTCGATCGAATTTCGATTTCAAAAGGATATCTATATTCGACAGAAATTCGACTGAATTTTGCTGAAATTTAAGGTCATGCTTCTAATCTCATAATTTTAAAAAATAAGGTAATCTGTGATCAATGACTGGAAATCTTCGTGAGCAATCCTTTAGGTTTGAATCACTAACTATGGATCACTATTGAATAAGGTTGTCAATAAAAGACCTAGATCTGTACAGTTAACCATCAAGTGTCGATGACTGATGATTTCTATCTCATGACCTTTTCCTCGCTAGGATCTACTGGCGGAACAGTAAAACAACCTCAAGACCAGTACCAACTCAACTATAACCAAACTCAATTGATGACAAGCTCAACTGTAACTGTTGACGCATATTAAGTATCTGTATCTATTTGCTATTTTATTTTCCTATCATTCTCTTTATGTAATTTACCCATAGGCTACTCTCCTATATAAGAGAGCCTAGGGCTATGGAATAGAAACATCTCATTCACGTTTCCCAACATGGTATCAGAGCGACGGTCCTAGACCGGAGTTCTCGAAACCTAACCCTAACCCTAACCCCACTCGCCGGCCTCTCTTCTCTCTCTCTTCCTCGGATCAGCGCCGCCTAGCCGATCGGCGACCAACTTCGCGCATCGGCTCTCGCGCACCAACTTCGCGCCTGTGCGCATCGTCTCTTCCCAGCCTTTGCGTACGCCTGTGCGTGCATCACCGCACAACACCGTGCGCCTGTGCGTGCATCACCGCACGACTGCGCACAGCCCAGTGCCTCGCCTGTGCGCATAGTCGCGCGCTCCTGTTCACGCGCATCACCGTGCGCCTGTGCGTGTATCACCGTACGCACGCGCACAGCCCAGTGCCTCGCCTGCGCGTATAGTCGCGCTCCTGTGCGATTGTGCGCACCATCACGCGCACAGTTGCGTGCGCTAGCACGCGCGTGATTCTCCAGTTGAGCACTCCAGTGCGCGCGGAACCTCCAGGTGCGTGCGTGCTTCTCGCACGTGCGTGTGTGCCCTAAGTCCCAAAACCCTAGGGCACAACACTTGATCTACATGGGGTTGGTTGCTTGAAGTCTACACATGCAACTAATCCCATCTATGTCATTGTAGACAAAGACTATATCCTCTCAGTCGCTCCAGTCTTCCGTCTCCAGCATGTCAGAAAGCAAGGCAGATATCCCATCTATGGGTGCATTTCGTGGTCCAGCGCCCATTGTCAAGATGGATGGTACGAACTATGAACTGTGGGCAATGCAGTTCATGAGTATGATGAAGTCTACAGGTAAGAAGCACATTCTTACCGAGCCCGAGCCTGCAGAGAAGACTGGAGCTTATGCCTCATGGGAGGCCGATGATGCATATGCCAAGGTGTGGCTATCAGGCACATTGGCCATTGAAATTGCCAATGACATTCTACATCAGCCTACAGCCAAAGACATGTGGGATATTCTAGCCGCCACATATTCTCAGGCAAAGAACGAGACGAAGATTCTGCAACTACAACATGATATATTCACGATAAAGCAGAATGGCCGTCCTTTGCATTCCCTCTATACATCATTGAGAGGGATGTTCGAGAAGCTCTATAGCTTCATGCCTCTTACCGCCACGCCAGAACAACAGAAGACATACAGGAATGCTACTATGGTAGGGGTATTTCTTGCTGCACTTGATCCAGAATATGAGGCAGCACGTTCACAGATTTTGGCGGACTCGACTATTCCTCCCATGGAGGAGGCTTTTCACAGATTGAGTAGGATCACAGTACCTTCAGCAGCCGCGAGTCAGAATCCCTCAGCTATGGCGGCCAACAGAGGCCGTGGTACTCATCATCAGGGCCGTGGACGTACTCCTCGTGGAAGGGGTGGCCGCACTAGGCCAACATGCTCCTATTGTCACCGAATAGGACATACCGAAGACACATGCTACTCGAAGCATGGATTCCCTGCATCTGCACGAGCCGCTGAGCAGATAGAGCCCCCATCTGCAGCTACACTGGATCAACGATTTGATGATCTGGTTGCCCGTCTTAGGGGCATTATACCACCATCCGGCCCCGCACCGTCGACAGAGAATCATACTGATGCTGCTGCCTCTGCTTCTGCCTCTACGAGTACTACAGGTAGTACACTTGCTCTCCACAGTAGTAGATCGGATACATTGCCTTGGATCATGGACTCGGGCGCTACACATCATCTATGTGGCAACCAGAGTCTACTTACAGGATATATTCAGATTCCTCCAGGACGGACAGTAGTGATTGCCAATGGCACACATTCCCCTATCACGGGTCAGGGGGAGATTAGATTGACATCCTCTATGCAGCTCAAGAATGTTTTGCATGCACCGCATTTTTCTATGAATCTGTTGTCAATTAGTCAGATTACGAAGGATCTCCATTGTCGAGCTATTTTTGATTCATCTTCCTTGATTTTTCAGGACATCCGTACGGACAACGTGATTGGTCATGGCTATGAGCAAGGAGGCCTTTATCGTCTGAACCAGACCCCATTTGCCGGAATCACAGCTTCTCTCGCAGAACAAGCATCTCCTCTCCTGTGGCATCTGCGTTTTGGTCATTTACCGCTTCAGAAGTTGCGTCTTGTCCTACCTTATAGTCTTTCTCACACACCTATCCAGTGTGAGGCGTGTCAGTTGGGAAAACATCACAGGTCATCTTTTCCCAGTAGTCAAGGTCGGAGTAGTAACTCCAAGTTTGAGTTGTTTCATGTCGACGTCTGGGGTCCGAGTCGTGTTCCCGATCATCAGGGGCACAGGTTTTATATTGTCTTTGTGGATGATTTTTCTAGAGCATCATGGGTATTTCTAATGAAGAATAAGTCTGAAGCTGGAAATATTATTATTCACTTTCTAAATGAGATTCAGAATGTTTTTTCCACTACGGTCAAAATTATGAGAACTGACAATGCCTTAGAGTTGTGCACCAACAATCTAGCCAACTACTACTCTTCTAAAGGAATTGTTCACCAAACATCCTACGCTCATACGTCTCAACAAAATGGGGTTGCAGAAAGAAAACACCGTCACCTACTTGATGTTACAAGGTCACTTCTCATTCAGAGTCATGTTCCGTATTCCTACTGGGGTGATGCAGTCCTCACTGCATGTTATCTTATAAATCGTATGCCCTCGTCTGTCGTGAATGAACAGGTTCCTTTTTCACTTATTTATCCTGACAAGGATCTGTTCATTCTTACTCCTCGTGTGTTTGGGTCAGTCGCATTTGTCCATCAGTTGTTGCCTGGTTCTGAGAAGCTCTCTCCTAGGGCTGTCAAGTGTGTCTTTGTGGGGTACTCCAGAACTCAAAAGGGGTACAAGTGTTTTGACCCGGTGCGTCGGCGGTATATGATCAGTGCAGATGTTACATTCTTTGAATCCATTATGTATTTTTCAGAATCCGGGAACATGCAGCCACCACCTATATCTCCTGATATCGTACTCATGGCACCACCAACATCACAACCGTCACCACCATTACCACCACCACCACCGCCACCACCACCACCGCCATCAACAGTATCCCCGTTACCATTCCATTACACCCGCAGGCCGCATCCAGCTCATGGTCCTGACCAGTCAACTAGCTCTCCTATGGTATGTAATGAAAATATTAATGTTGATGAATCTGACGACATTTCTCAGCAGGATGCATTACAGGAGCATGGTGTTACCACAAAGGATCTGGATGTTCCAATCGCTCTACGCAAGCCGAAGAGAAGCTGTGCCAAATATCCAGTATCAGCAGTCGTGTCGTTTGAGAGGCTATCTGGACCCTTCAGGACGTTTGCATTGGCACTTTCAGCTACAGACATTCCACGGAACCACCATGAGGCTTTGCAGGATTCTAGATGGCGGCTAGCAATGGAGGAAGAGATGGCGGCACTTCAGTCTAGAGGAACATGGAGTTTGGTTACTATACCTCCAGATGTCAACCCGGTGAGTTGCAAATGGGTGTTTACAGTTAAACACAATGCGGATGGTTCCATTGACAGGTACAAGGCACGCCTAGTCGCAAGGGGATTCACACAGACATATGGGGTAGATTACCTTGACACATTCTCCCCTGTGGCGCGTCATTCCACTCTGCGGATCCTGTTATCAGTTGCAGTTACTAGAGACTGGCCACTCTATCAACTCGATGTGAAGAATGCATTTCTGTATGGAGACCTGCAGGAGGAAGTCTACATGCAACAGCCACCAGGTTTTGCTGTTAAGGGGGAGTGTTCCAAGGTTTGCAGGTTACATAAGGCCATCTATGGCCTTAAGCAGAGCCCCAGAGCATGGTTCCAGAAGCTGTCAGACCTCTTTGAGAAACAAGGATATAAACGCTCCAATGCTGATCATTCCTTGTTTGTACAGAAGACGGCGAGAGGTATTATTGTAATCATGGTGTATGTTGATGATATCTTGATTACAGGTGATGATGACCAGGGTATTAAGCAGGCAAAGGAAAGGCTGGGGACCGAGTTTGTCACCAAGGACCTGGGAGTCCTTAGATATTTTCTGGGGCTGGAATTTGCCAGGAATCCGCATGGATTAGTCATGTCACAGAGGAAGTACGTTACAGATCTACTGAGTGAGACAGGTATGCTAGGGTGTCGACCTGCTACGACACCAATGGACCCCAGCATGAAGCTGTATGATGATGACACAGAGGAGGTGGACAAGAGAAGATATAGAGAACTGGTAGGCAAATTGTTATATGTCACGATCACTAGGCCAGATATATTATTTGCAGTGAGCCGTGTGAGCCAGTTCATGGAGCAGCCACGCCAGGTGCATATGGATGCAATACACATGATACTTAGATATCTCAAATCTTCTCCTGGTAATGGTCTGCTATTCAAGAAAGGAAAGGGGATTTCTATCTCAGCATGCGCAGATGCAGACTATGCAGGATGTCCTAAGGATAGGAAGTCCACCTCAGGGTATGCTGTCTATGTAGGAGATGCTCTAGTCTCATGGAGGAGCAAGAAACAAACTGTGGTAGCAAGATCGAGTGCTGAATCCGAATATAGGGCTATGGCCCAGGCTACTACAGAGATGATGTGGGTGAAAGCGGTGCTGACAGATTTATGCTTAGATGTACCACTTCTTATGAACTTGGAGTGTGATAATCAGGCTGCCTTGTTTATTGCAAACAACCCTGCATTCCATGAACGGACCAAGCATATTGAGGTGGATTGTCACTTCATACGTGATATGATTCAGAAAGGATTCATTGCCACATCTCATGTTACCTCAGAGAACCAGACTGCAGATATATTCACCAAGGCACTGTTACGAGGTCCATTTCAGAAGTGTGCTTCCAAGCTGAGCATGATCGACATCTATGCTCCATCTTGAGGGGGAGTGTTGACGCATATTAAGTATCTGTATCTATTTGCTATTTTATTTTCCTGTCATTCTCTTTATGTAATTTACCCATAGGCTACTCTCCGATATAAGAGAGCCTAGGGCTATGGAATAGAAACATCTCATTCACGTTTCCCAACAGTAACCAAACTCAACTGCACTTGACAACGGTTTCTTCTTCGTCATGACCTACTGGGGGAACAGTAATAAAAAACTCAAGCGGTGATGAAACCTTCTAAGAGACTCTTCCGTCTAGCCCTCCCGGTGGTAGTACGGTCCAGAAGAGGGCTAGGCACACTCCAGAACTACGCTTCATAGATAGGTGAGAGTGACTTTCCGGACTAAGTCAGTCCAAAAATCGGCTCGACCAATACGGGCAAAAAGATCTTGAAAAGCAAAACCAAGGGTCCTCTTGTCTAGGTACGCTACTGAAATAGGGTCATCGGAACTAGTCAAAAACCCGGATCCCTATGAAGCGTAATAATACTACGAGCCTGCGTAAAAAGCCGTAAAAAGAAATGAGATCCTAGACCCACGCACTAGGCAACTGTTGTTATAATTGAGCTTCCTATCTCTCGCCCAGTTGAGGGTCATACCCTCGCACAATCAGGTGTAAGGGTCACCATGACCGGCACAATTAACTGATATCACTGATTCTCCTTCATACTTACATGATTACTCAACCCTTTCTCAATCTCATCTGTGGATAGCCTTACATATTTAGGTATCTTATCAGCAAAGCTTATCAATAGTGCTCTAATATTAGTAGATTATACTTAAAGGATTATTTCATACAGATGATCAGTTCTTGTGTTCACAGGTTATCATTTCTACAATTATGAGATTAGAAGCTACTCCTTGGATTAAGTTCAACTTTATGTAAAATTCTGAACTTTTCTTATAAAAGTCATGACATTAGGGATACTCATTAGATCTAGATTTAAGTTCAATTCCATAATCCAATTCACATAAAATCTCCCATTCTTTTATATTATAAATCACGAACCTAGTAACTAAATAAGTGATCTTGAATTGGTTCTAATTTGCATGTTAATCATCCCCAAGTGTATCAGTTTTAACATGAAATCAATTTATAATTAATGATCTGAAATTGGGTTTTAATTGTATGCAAATTACCCAAGATTCTTTCACTGTTCAACATGATTTTAATGCATAATAGTGGACTGATTTTAGGCACTAAAATGTATGCAAATAACTTAAAATATTTTCATTGTTCAACATGATATTAGTGCATAACAGTGGATTGATTTTAGGCACTATAATAGATGTAAATTACTTAGAATTCCTCACATTTCTTGTATAAAATCCGTATCTATTAATGGTTTGAACTTAGACATAATTTCAAACTATTCATCCCAAATTCTTTCAAATTGTAAGCATGAATTAATAGCTAATTAGTGATATGTATCAATTCAATGCTATTTACCTCTAAATCTTTCACAATTTAACATGCAATTAATGCATATTAGTGGTCTGATTTTTATACTAAGATGCATGCAATTCCCTTCAAATTTCATCTTTTTAATATTCCAAATTCTTATCTTTTTAAGCACAAAATATGCAACATACAATGGTCTGAAATTAGGTGTAAAATCTCATATTTTCATCATATTTATTACGAAATTAAGGGCATATAGTAGCTTAACAATGATTTGAATTTTAAAGCTATTATATGCATTCCGTCACAAAATTTGATTTTCAAAATTCAAGATTTAGAGCTATAATTTGATCTTAAATTCAGATCTTAAAATTCACAATATCATTAACTTTTAGAGAGTAAAATGTTTATGCAAAACCCCCCAAATTTCATCTTTCAAGTGCTAAAAATTATGGCTAATTAATGATCTAGACTTAGATTTATTTGCATGCAAAATATATCCAATTCTTCATCATTTAAGCATGCAAAACTGGAACATATGTTGATCTGAAATTAGGTTTTTTTGGCATGAAATACACCACCAAAACCTTAATTTTAATATAAAAAATGGCTAAATAAAGGATTTTGTATTTGAATCTTAGTTTACAGGAAAGGAAACAAAAGGAGCAGGATTGTACCTCTTGGATCTCCTAATTTGGAGAATGAATCTTGCATGCATGCCGCTCCAAATGGAGAATAGTAGCAGCAACTTCAGTGTAAGAGGAATATCAGCTCCTTGGCTGTTGGAAGCAACCCCATTGGAGCAACAGATCAACAACAGATGGCTGCTTGAGGCAGCCGTTCATAAGCTGCACGCAGCCGCTCTGTCTAAGGAGAGCAGCGACTATATAAGAATTCCAGCAACAAGATTAGCTGCTGTAGCAGCATCTCCAACAGCATCAATTCCAGCTATTGGACTGCAGCTACTGCAACATTCCGGCCACCATTTGGAGCAGCAACATCTTTAATGGGATCCAACTGCTGATCAGCTAGAAGGAGGAGAGGCCGGGGTTTCCGTCGGCTGGGAAATTGAGAGAGATTTGGCTTCTTTTTGAGGAAAATAGAAAGGAGGTATTTGATCATTATTAATAAGGGGAACGAAGCTGTAAGTCTTGACAAGTGGAGAGAAGAGTGAGCCAGGTGTTGAAGATTTTTGGGATCAAATGTGGCTACTTGCTGCTGGAAATATGAAATATTTTTTTAAACAGTTATCTCTCTTTTATTTGGAATATCTACACCTCGAATATCCGTTTCTACTGTGCAATATCTCGTTTCGACGTTTATGCATGATGATCAAATGATATAAATTTCATACTTTTCTGATCTGGATACAGAATTTGACGAAATACAGTCTTGTTTTGCGATATTTTTTTGCAATTTTAAATTATCAAACGACCTCCAATTTATGAACGGTTGATTTTGTTGGTCTTATTTATTGAGACGAATTTTATGATGGTCTCAGATTATTTTTAGGTTTTCAATTACATCACGGTCTTTCTGATGGCACACTTTACGATACTATTGATTTTTTTATCGATTGATCCCAACCTAATTTTGATTTACGATATCTGTATCGATTCGTGTCATTTATTATTGATCGATAGTTTTATCGGATCAAATAGACCTTAATCGAGTCAGATTCGGATTACTCAAACCCTAGTGTCATAATTATAAAAACCTCATAGGGATTCTCGTCCTCGAGACTCGGTTTAGCGTCACTATGTGTGTTATTTGGATTTCATCTTGCCATAAAAACCTTAAAGAGTTTTGAACCCATAAAAAACTCGAAGGAAAAACTAGCCATTCTTTTTAAACTTGTATATATTTAAATGGGCTTGTTTTGACAATTTCCTGAAAAGAGTTGCAGGTATCATGCCCGCATGTCTGCTCCAATCTCCCATGTTACCTCTTCGACACCATGTTGGTGCCATAGCACCTTGAGTAAAGGAATTTCTTTGTTGCGAAGTTTCTTTACAACACTATCAAATATATGCACTGACCTCTCTTTGTATGTTACGTCGTTTTTCAAAATCCATATTCTCGTAATTGATGATATGTCGAGGGTCGTGCACATACTAACTCAGGTTGGATATATGGAATACATTATGTATAGCTAATAAGTGTGGAGGAAGGTCTACTTGGTAGGCCACCTTCCCCACACAAGCAACAATCTCAAATGGTCCAATATATCGTGACACCAACTTGCTACGTACACCAAATCTCTGTACTCCCTTCATGGGAGATACTCGTAGGAACACACAGTCTCCCACCTGTATTTTTAGGAATTTCATCAGTATGAAAGATTAACTTAAATCTTATTAAGTCACATTTGGAAATGGATAAGAGAAGATGAATAGATTACATGAAATTCTAAATCTCTTCTCCGACGATCTATATAGCTCTTCTGGTAGCTCTGTGCCGTTAGAAGTTTTTGCCTCACAAGATCAACAGTCCTTGCTGTTTCTTCCAAGAGATCTAGAAAGTAAAGAGCGTGGTCACCTATCTCACACCATATGAGAGGTGTGATGCATCTCTGCTCGTATAGGGCTCTAATGGTGCCATACCGATACTGGAATGATGATTGTTATTGTACGTGAATTCTATTAACGACAGGTGGTCCTTCTAGGATCGTTTCCACTTCAGAGTGCTTGCATATACCAAATTCTCAAGTGTCTGAATGATGCGCTCGCTCTATTTGTCAATCTATGGATGGTATGCGGAAATCTTCTTTAGCTCTGTCTATAGTGCTGACATGAACTGATGCCAGTAATGAAATGTAAACCTTGTATCTCTATCAGATACCACCTCACGTGGTATACCTTTAAGCCTGATAATGTTCTGCATATATAATCCGACAAGCTCTCTCTATTAACCTGTTACCAACGAACCGAATAGCATCAAGGCCACCTAGTGTCCTCGTCAATCCAGTGACAAAATCCATTGAAATACTCTCCCACATATACTCATCACTGGGGAGAGACTATAATAACACTACTTATCTTCTATGCTCAGCCTTGACCATCTGACAGGTCAAGCATCTGCTGACATGATGTGCCACATCGCACTTCATCTCATTTTACCAAAAATGTCGACGCAAATCATGATACATCTTTATACTGCTAGGATGAGTAGGCAATCGTGATCTGTGCGCTTCATCAAGAACGTCTCTACGTAACTACTCATTATTGGGCACAATGATCCAACCATCCTTTCACAAAATGGACTCTGTCACAACAAAATCATCACATTTATCCTAGACAACACGTATGTATTTGTCTTTGATCCAAGGATATGTCTTCTAGCCTTCTACTATGCGATCCCACTAACTGCTGAATCGTGGAGGTACAACAATAGATATGGATTCAATCTCCTGAGGATGTCAATCAGTTAAAGTTACGAGCATATCCCACATGTATAGCTAGTTTGCCGTACTCTCTGCATAAGATCTCATGCTAAGCGCATCTGCCACTACGTTTGCCTTACTGGGATGGTAAGAGATCGTGCAGTCGTAGTCATTCAGTAGCTCAAGCCACCTGCGCTGTATCATGTTCAACTCCTTCTGATAAAAAATGTACTTCAGGCTCTTGCGATCTGTGAAAATCTCAAAACTTACCCCATAAAGATAGTGGTACCAGATTTTCAAGGCGAAGACAATTGTAACCAACTCCATGTCTTGGGTGGAGTAATTCCGTTCATGCGGCATCAACTGACGTGATGCATATGCAATAATGTGACCTCACTGCATCGGAACTGCTCCTAAACCTTCTCATGAGGCATTTGTATATACTGCATAATCCCGAGTGCCTGAAGAAAGTCCAAGAATGGACACAATAATCAATCTTTCCTTCAATTTCATTAAGGCCTGCTCGCATGAACCATCCCAAATGAAAGGAACTTCCTTCTGTATAAACTGCGTCAGAGGAAGAACAACTCGTGAAAATCCATTGACGAAGTGTAATAGCCTGCTAGCCCAAGGAAGCTCTGAATCTGAGTGATTATCTCTGCCTTCTCCCAACACATGATTGCCTCAATCTTCGTAGGATATATTGCTACACCTGCTCCAAAAATGACATGCCCAAAAAATGAGACCTGAGATAACCAGAACTCGTACTTGCTTAGCTTGGCATACAACTTGTGTTCTTGCAATGTTCTCACAACTATCTTCAGATCATCAGCATGATCCCATTCATTACGAGAATAAATCAACACATCATCAATAAAGACCACTACAAATTTGTCCAAATATGGACGGAAGATCCCGTTCATCATGTTCATGAATGTTGTAGGGGCATTGGTGAGTCCAAACGACATCACCACAAATTCGTAGTGCCCATATCGAGTTCTGAAAGCTATCTTTGGAATATCTGACTCTCAAATCCTTAGCTGATGGTAGCCAGATCGAAGGTCAATCTTCGAAAACACTAAAGATCCTTGTAGACAATCAAATAAGTCATCGATGCGTGACAGATAATAACATTTCTTCACCGTTCTCTTATTCAGCTGCCTGCAATCAATGCATAATCTCATCGATCTATCCTTCTTCATGACAAAAAAACAGGAGCACCCTATGGTGAAGAGCTCGACCTCACAAAACCCAAGTTAAGTAACTCATGCGATTGCACTTTCACTCTCTCAAGCTGGTGCCATGTGGTAAGGAGCCATCGAGATCGGTTGTGTATCTGGTAGCAATGTGATCTCAAACTCAATCTCTCTCTTAGGCGGCAAGCCTGGCAAATCATTACGAAACACTTCAAGGTAATCTGACACTACTCTGATGTCTTGGGTCATCAGCTCATAATTTTATGTCTCTCGAACAAATGCTTAATATAAATCACATCCTTGATCAACAAGTCTCCGAGCTCTCAACATTGAGATTTACTCCGTTTTGGAGTCATGTAAAGTACCATCAAAAGTGAACTTAAGTAAGTCTGAAATCCTGAAGACAACTGTCTTCCTAAAGCAATCGACTAAGGCATGATGAACTGACAACCAATCCTTGCCCAAAATATGGTCAAACTCGTTGAGTTGTAGTATTAGGAAGGCTGCAATCATCTCGTGTCGCCAATCAATACTGGCAAACCTCTGAGTATCAGTCTAATGATGAGCAACTAACCACCTGGCCCATGAATGTGATATGGAGGGTCTAAGGCCTCTGCAACTCTACTTATTGAAGCTAGTAAATCTCGAGACAATGAAAGAATAAGTGTTCCCATGGATAGTTGACTTTGTTTTTCTCTTCTTGAGATACAATATGAAAATTAATTGCAAAAGGTGACATATGTGGTTGTTGAATTTGAAATTTTGAATGTCATTCATTCCCTTCTTAGGCTCGTGACAAGTCGGAGGACTGTCACTATCCAAGAATTTAGTGCGATCGGAAATTTATACTGCGAATGTGTGTAGCGGGGTATCACTTCTCTGATATCAAATTGTAACGCTCTCGAATCCGGGTTACCCGTTTACATAACACTCAATATTATATTCGTAATGGATCGCATTAGGTTTCTGAAATTCAGGAAAAAATTTCCGTGGTTCGACTGACATTCATATTTTTAATAACAAGTTAAAGAATTACACGTGTCACCAAATGCACATTTGCATTAATTTCCATATATATATACATGTAACATAAGAAACTGACAATTTGTACATGTATCCCAAAATATAGAAGAGAAAGAAAAGCAATTACATTATCCTGTACAAAACTATAACATGTGTACAGTCAAAGAAGCTTAGTGTCCAACTGTTAGACTACTGTAATGTAGGTGCTTTACCTGCCATTCATGTTGGGAACAAGAGAAATGTCAATAAAATTTGAAACTATCTAATTTATTAAGTTAATAGATTTTTCAATGGTTTTAAAAAGAAAACAAGTAGTAGGGTTTGACATCGAAATTTAACAAGCTACTTGCATGAAAATTGATTTTCAAGTTATTCTGTATGTGAATCTCCTATTTACCCATCACCCCTTAACTTTCCATATATAACTCAGTTTGATGGATCTTGGGATTGTAGTTGATGAGTTTCTGATATGATCTTTATCTTTGTCTAATTTCTTAAGCCTAGTGGATAGTCTGTTGTCTTGGTCTGAGTGTGACATCGTATTATGACTCTAAGACGTGACGAATACCTTAAGGTTGGGGTATCTCCATAGGCATGCAATAGAGTATAATGCATGCTAATTAAGTTCCCAACACGTCCACTAACTTCTTTTAACATCCATAGTAGTATTTCTTGTTAGAAAATAATAATATGAATATGAAGAACACATGATTTTAACGTAGAACCCTACTCCCTAAGGAGCGAGATGAAACTACGAGAGAACGCCTCAAAGGGTTATTGTATACATTGCACTTTCTCATCTGATACATGAGGTCTGAGGCTTCTTATATAGCCTCCACAGACCCTCCAAGTCCCTCCAATGGTAGATGTGGGACTAAACAATGGATGTGGTAAACGGATCTTGGAAGGATCCATTTATCCATCTTACATGATAAGTGGCGCATACTCTAACACTCCCCTCATGCTGGAGCATGCAATGCTCAGCTTGGACAAATAGAAAGAAATCTCAAATTCACACCACAAGACACTACTGAAATATCAACTCAACGTACACAACTGTCGGCTGTCATCGAGGAAGTTGCTTCTTGTAGAGATATTTCTATTCTATGTTCTCTGTGTACCTCTTATTTATTTTATTCTTTATATCCATCTTATGTGATTTACCCATAAGTCTCTCCTCTATATAAAAAGGCTTAAGATTCTCAAGAATAAATAACTTTTCTATTTTTTCCAATATGGTATCAGAGCCACCATCCTAGATCGGAGCTCCGTACCCTAACACTAAACCTAACTCACCCGCCGCCCCCCCTCTCTCTCTCTCTCTTAAGCCGCCGCCCCTTGTCACTCGGTAGGCCGCCGTCGTCGCCTCTCTACCAAGCCGTCATAATGCCGGCTTCCTCTCTTCGCCGCCGAGCCGCATCGCTGCCGCTGCTGGCCCCGGCTGTCGTCGCTGACTCGCTGCTCAATTGGTCTCTCTCAACCAGCAGCTGCCCTCCCTCGCTCTCTCGTCGACCTTCGATTGGGCTAATGGATTTGAGCGCATAAGTCTACATATGCATTCAAATCCATGCATGTCTGTGTAGACATTCATTCGTTGGTATACAAAACCCTAGTAATCCTCATCCAACGATATGCCAAAAAACAAAGTTGACGTACCTGTAACATACATTTTCATAGGAGTCGCCTATTGTCAAGATGGATGGGACAAACCATGGGCTATGGGTTATGCAGTTCATGAGCCTTATGAATTCTAATGGTAAGAAGCATATTCTTACCGAGGAGGAGCCGGTGGAGCAAGCTGAGGTTAAACGCCTCGTGAGGTGCAGATGGTGCATATACAAAAGTTTGACTTTCAGGTACATTAATGATAGAGATCACCAATGATGTGTTACATTAGCCCACTGCTAAGACAATGTGGGACATCCTCGTATCAATGTATTCTCAGGCGAGGGACGAGATCAAGATTCTTCAACTCCAGCATGATATATTTACTATCAGGTAGAACAGACGACCTCTTCATCCACTGTTTACATTCTTGCGTGGGATGTTTGATAAGCTCCACAACTTCATGCCTCTCACGACTACTCCAGAGCAGCAAAAGACATATAGGAATGTTACCATGTCTGGTGTATTCCTAGCAACCCTCCATCCTAAATATGATGCTGCTTGCTCTTAGATTCTAGCGGATGCTACTATTCCTCCCATGGAGGAAGCTTTCCGCTGGCTCAACGGGATTACTGTTCCATCCACTGATACTAGCCAGAGTTATTCGACAATGCCAGCCTCCCGAGGCAGAGGAGGCTCTTCTTCTTTTCGTTGATGCAAACCTCGTAGTAAAGGAGGTCACATTTGTCAGCCATGCATGTATTGTCATTATCCAGGTCATACAAAGGATACATGCTACTCCAAGCATGGTTTTCCGGCATCAACATGCGTGGTGGAGCGAGTTGAGTCTCTAACTACTCCTACTTCATATAAGAGGTTTGATGACCTCGTATACAGACTGCGGGATATCATGCCCCCTGTTTCTTCACCGTCTCCAAGAGGCCACGTAGATGTAGCAGCTTTTTCCTGTGCTAGTACTTCTGCTATGGCTAGTACCTCAGGTAGTACTTATGCTTTTACAACTTGTCCTGGACCTAAGATTATTGAGTGAATTATGGACTCCGGGGTGACACATCATTTATGCGGGGATAGAGATCAGCTTACAACACATATACAGGTTCCTTTGGGAAGTATGGTCGTGATAGCTGATGGGACTCATTCCCCGATCACCGGACATGGGGAGATTAGTTTGACGCCTTCGATGCGTCTGTAGAATGTGTCACATCATGCTCATTTCTCTATAAATTTATTATCTATTAGTCAAATTACGAAGGATTTGCATTGTCGGACTATCTTTGACCCATCATCTCTTGTTTTTCAGGACATTCTTACGGGCATAAGTATGGTGAGAGTGATCTATTGGGAATTGTAGAAGTACCAACACTAGGAGATTAGACTAGTTTGTAGAGCCCCCGCTTCTCACAACCACATCCAATCACCCTTCTTGTGAGTATTTCCTGAAACACAATAGAAGAGGGATCAAAATATCACGACAATGCATATCCTTAGTTATATGACTAATAGAAGGTAAAGGCATCTGAAATTCAGGTGCATATAGATAATTATGCAGGCACATGAGTGGCGTCAAATGAACTTCCCCCATCTTGTAATGGGTAAATAAATCTCGTTCGCAATGACGACCCATCTACGAGGGGGTATATATTTTTATGAACTGAACTGGGCTCTGTCCCCACATAGATAGTGGGAAACACTAGAGTCCATGATCCATTCTGTCATATCTGCCATGCTACAACTGTTAAAAGCATACGCTATTCCTGAGGAGAGCATGCTACAACTGGGAAACACTAGCAGCGATTGGTTGTGCAGGCAGCATGAATCATTATCTCCCTCATACGGGAGACAATGTCATAAAGTCGCGAATCAACACGAGTAGCTTAACTATCTGGAGGTTCAATCTACTCGGCCACACTCGCGAAGGCGGGATATCCATGCTTCTGATAGCATGTATCCTTAGAATGTCCTAGAAGATGGCAATAGGTGCAAAGACCATGATGACGCTCGCCTTCTCTACCACGAGGACCATGCTTTCTGAACTGAGTAGATCCTCCCCTATCATGAGATGCAACCATCGCTGAGGAGGTCTGTGTGATGGCCAAAGGTGAGACAATAATCCTATTGATTCGACTGTATTCTTGCTCCATGGGAGGAATTGCTGCACTTGTAAGAAGCTATGTGCGTGCTCCTTCGTACTTAGGATCAAGAGCAACCAAGAAAACTTTAACCATCGTGGAGTTCGTATACGTCATATGTTGCTCAGTAAATGGGGTAACCGATACGAAGCTATGAAGCTTCTTGAACATGCCACGAAGCAAAGAGTAGAACGTATGCAGAGTCATGACTCCTGTAAGGTAAGGTAACCCTGCTAATTTTCTAATAGATTACATTAATATTTGGAGTGGACACCTTTGCATATTACCCCTTTTTTAACTCAAAAAAATCAAGAGGGTCATGTCCATGGAAGGCTCTCTTGATAGGTCTCAAACAAAAACATCTCCCCAGAAACCCCCTTCATAACCGGGTCCGCCGTCAGACCTGCAAAAACCGGACCCTCAAAGAGCTCCACGTGCATCTTAAATCCGGGTTTAGGATCCAGATTCGGGCAAGGTACTTTGTCAACAACGAACGGATCTGGGCAAGGTACCTCAACAACAAAGAACGGATCTGGGTGCTCACTGCCACTTGGCTTTTACAAGAGGTAAATTTATCGTGCCTTCCAAGAAAAAATCTGCCTTAGGTTTCAAAGCAAAGGACATGCCATCAACATTCACCGTAATGTCAGCATGCGATCAGCTTTTTTTCTTCCTTCATAACCGCCAGCTCTGGCATAACAGAGTGGCCACCACTAGGACGTTGACCTCCATCCCCGCTTCGTGTAGGATGGACGATGTGGTTGGTGAGTTCAGTTCTGATGCTTCTAGATGAAACACGACCCTTCCCACCATCAACTTGATTACCAACGGAACCAGCCCTTTAAACAGGACCACGATCATTACACTGTTCACATGGAATCTAGGATCGTGGCTGTCAGAGAGAACCTTCATCACCTTGTCAACTCCATGGAAGATCTCCTTGAAAGAACCAAGGGTTTGCGATAGGAAAGGAACAGCTCGAAACTGTAGAGTCCTCTTAACCTGCACAAACTCACCATCAAGAAAACATGGCCACTGCTACTGCACCACATTTGACCTGCGATTGTGGATCAACAAGGTCTGTGTCTGCAATCTCGAAAGGCATGAACACTAAGGTCATCATTTCCCGGGCGAACCACATCTCCATTGAAAGCATCACCTAGTTGCCAACACGCCATTGTCTCAACGATATCAATATCCTCCATCGATCTTCCAACGTGGATCTCCACATTCCTAGGACTGAAGGATGCACCCATTACAGCTTCCGCAAACTAGCACTTATCGACACTCCCATAGTTCGCAGCTTTGAGTTGACTGATGGTGCTCTCATCCCACCAGTGCTGGCAGTGCAACACGACCACGACTCAAGGGGCAAGAAACACGATGACGACCTCACCCAGCACAACCAGAGCACCTGACCCCCGAGACGAGTGTACCTTATGTGGCCATGGAAACCACAACAAAAGCATTGCGCCCCCAGACCTCGCTTTTTTTGTGGTCAACGGTAGACCACCCATCCTTGCACTCTCCCTCACATTGTGGGGTGGTCCTCTTCTCCTCTTTCTTCTAGTCGACCTGTTGGAGAACCCTGGAAGAGGTTTCCATGCGCCACTCCTTTGGTCACCGGATCCCCTCTCTCGTCTTCTTGATTAAGAAGAATAATAGGGTTTGTGAGTTTTTTGTTTTGAGAAAGTGGGGGTAGTGTTGATTAATTACATGATTTTGCTCAGGTGCTGTGAACACGAGCTATGTTTGTTCACAAGCTTGGAACAAACCTTATTAGTATAATAAGTTGACAAGTATTTGACCCTGCACTTGGTACTCATAACATGGTCCGAGTCTGTTGGCTCTTAACCCACCCGTAGCTGATGGTAGCCAGGTAGGCAGATGATTGACCGGATTATAAACTATGAGCAGAAAAAACTCAAATTGTACAATCTGAGGGTTCCGAGCCTCAACTTTAGCAGCGGCGGGCATATTTTCCACGCATTAACGCTACAGTTATGATATTAACGAGTTATACTACTTGAAATTTGTGAAGTTATTTGGTAATTTAAGTAGTTAATGCAGATCAATTGTGATGTTTGTCCGTTATCTTGCTTCTGAGTAAAATATCTTAAAAATGCTCCTCACTAAATCCTGTGTATTCCTTAGGTTAGGCCTTATATCTAGTTAGCTTATGCTCTCAAAGTCAAATGAAAATATATTTATGAATTTCTCAAACATTCGTTGATTAACAAACACAGTCCAATATGTGCTCTCTGCTGTTGTCACAGACAATACCGGCATGCATGGGAGCGATGCCTTTCTTTGTTTCTAATTCTAATAGGAAATGCTAATATAAGCTAGCAACATTTCGGTTGGATCTTGAATATATTCATTAGAATGAAATAGCCAATCAGCATCTTGGGAATAGTTGGTTTTAACTTCTATTTAAGATTGTATATTCTTATTTGCACTTGTCATTGTTTATCTCTGATTTCCAGGTGGATATTGCCCCAACTTTAGCCCTTCTTTTTGGCGTCCCTATTCCTAAAAACAATGTCGGTGTACTGCTTATGGAAGTTCTTGATTTTCTAACAGGTACACCGAACCTCAGAGGATTTGAATTCATTATTTTTGATGAGAGCTTAGAAATTGGATGTTCATTTTCATTATGGGTTTGTACCCTTTTTTTTATATATTTTATGTTTTTTAGAAGAAAAATGCAACACCTTGAAAGATGTCTACCCAAAAACTTTATATTCATAAATTAATGTAATAATTACTATTATAGTAATATTGTATTTATAGTATACAATCTTTGTTTCTCTTTTTATGTGCAAGTCCAACAAGACATCTATGTAACCCAACTGGACAACCTCTCTTTTACTTCTTGGTTTTCCTCTAGAGAACCTTATGGCCTCTTAATATTCATTGGTTTATTTCTTTTCCGCATGGCATCTGAGTGACTATCTTGGACTATACCTTTGGGCCCATTTTGACAACCCTAAACCCACCTGTTGGCCATCTAGCATAGCAACACTGCCATTAGCCATCACCAACTAGCGATAGCAGTAGCTTCGCCAGTTGGGCTGCAGTCGATAGCAACAATGGCAGCAATCAATAACTATTTGCAACATCAATGAGTGGGTTTTCATAGGCTCTAACAACTTCACGAGCGACTCATTTACATCAAGAATGGGTGCTCCGGGGCCTTAATCTTGGTCTACACAACAATGGACCCCATTTCATTTTGTGAGCACTTTTGAAAATATGTGATTTTCATACCTTGTATTTCGGGATAGCTCGGTTTGGATTTAATCATAATTTAGAGGAGCGAATGAATCACTGTCTTATTCCATATGTCTAGGGTTTCTTATAGAGTGATACCATAGAGAGCTAAAAAGGAGAATTAAATATAAGTCCTCAAAGGGTTACATGACTTAAATAATACAACAAGTCTAACACTCCCCGTCAAGTTGGATCATATCTATCGATCATGCCCAACTTAAAAATCCATCACAAAAGACAGTTCTTCGGTAGTTCCTTGGTGAATATGTCTGCAAGCTGAAGCTTAGTGGAGATGTGTGAAGTTGTGATCCTTCCTCATCGTCCTTGTATTGCATCTCGAATGAAGTGACAATCAACCTTAAAATGCTTGGTCTGCCCATGGAATATATGATTGGTGGTAATCAAGACTTAAAAAAGCACGAGACGGTCCGAGGCGTTTTCCCAAAATGTGAAGCGAGACGGAAGCCTCAATTTTTTGGGAAAGAAAAATTAAAACTAAAGAAAAATATACTGGAATAAATAACAACAAAAGCTATCCCAATATATCGCCTAAAAGTTCAATACAAACTTCAAACTGCAACTGTGATTGTTCAAAGTTCAAATACGATTGCGAATTAGAAAAGAAATCTTAAAGTAGGAAATAAAGTTCAACATAAGCATAAATCTAATGCAACATATTGTCCATCACATTTTCTTGTTACATCAAAAATCACTAATCATCGACATTGATTCAATGAATAAACATCAGTCGTCTCGCTCCTTATTCAAATTGCCATAATGAAATGCATTTTTACATCCTGCTGGTAAAATGACCAAGAGAGCTAGTTGCAATGGAAATAAGAATCCTCATCGTTGGGAGACGAACCACATGTGAAAAGGTGTCGAGATAATTCAAAACATAGGTTTGAGTTTATCCCGACGACCTTTCTTGCCTCATAATGTTTCTTATAACCATCTGGAAGATGTTTTGTGGTAAATACCTATTGGTTGCCAACCACAATTGCATCCTTTAGTGGATCAACTATCCGCCACGTACCACTGGAATAAAAGAGTGCATTTGTTCCTTCATGGTAGTGTTTCACTCATGAACCAATAATGCCCGCTGATAAGGGGAAGGAATGGTAACATCCGATAAGCCGACAAGCTTGCTAATAAGTGGAAGGAACAATAACAGTTGGTAAGATTTGATGTAGTCTATAAGTACGTTTTCCTTTCCGAAGAGCTATGGGTAGATTGGAATGATCTTGGGAATCTTGAATCTCCTCCTCGAAAGCCTGTTTGCATGTATATATTTTCTTCAAATACAATCTAATTAGTGTTCTTATCTTGACATACCTTGGGATTATGTGGTGGTGCGATAGAAGGAGGTTCCATCCAACGAGTATCAAGGTTGCAAAAAGCGGTAGTCGGTACTCGGTCGGCAGGGTCACCTACTAAGGAGTAGTCGGCAGTCGGGCGACTAGTCGGATTTAGTCGGCCATTAGTCGGTTTTGATTTTTTAATTATTTTAAATATATAATTTATTATTATATACTATATATATATATACTCAATCATAAATATGAATAGATTTAGCCATTTTCAATTTTATAAGAGCTAAAAAAAGAAGCAATTCAAGGAAAAAAGTACCAAGTTAAGAATAAATGTTTGCTACATAATATTAGGCTATTAGCTAATGTTCACTAACAGATACAACATGTCAAAATACGAATAATTCCTGCAAGCATGAAGCATCAAATTAAAAGTCATTCATCTCCATCAAGGTCATCATCCAAATCAATCTCTTCTTCTTCTTCTTCATCTTCATCATCATCTTCTTCATCATCATGTATGTCTTCAGGTTGAAATTCCTCTTCTTCTTCATTTATAGGTGCAACATTTGAGCTCGAAGATGAAGCTCCCTTGCCACGTTCACCTCGTTGACTTCTTCTCAGCTCCAAATTCTCTTCTGCACCACTTGCATGCGCTACAGCACCCCAAGTTAATCCGGAGCCTGGAAAGACCTCCTCATCTTGGGCTTGTACGTTGACCTCTCCAGTCCATTCACGTAAATATGCATGATCACGAGAGGAAAGAGGATCTTTTCCTTTCTCAAGACGACGTTCCATCAGGTTGGAATTGAAACGAACGTATACAAGATCATTTAGCCTCTTTGTTTCCAACCTGCCTCTCTTCTTGGTATGGATCTGTAAGCAACATTACAAAACATTAAGACTAATGACTAATTTACAACTAGTATTTCTATTTGGTGGGTCACTAGAGTCATTACCGAGTCAAACGTACTCCAGTTGCGCTCACATCCAGATGATGCAGAAGTCAAGCTCAAGATCTTGATGGCCATGTCTTTCAAATGTGGTACGTCATCTCCATAATTGTACCACCAATTAGCTAATAAAATATATAATGGTTAAGTCAATGAAATCAACGATGATCAAAATGACATTAATGGAAAATAATTCCTTAAATACCTGGATCGAAATTTTCATCATTTCTCATCCTCTGTCTCACGGCTAATGGCTTCCCAAATGCCCCACGACCATGTCTGTAATCAAGAAGCTCCTTTGTGGTGATAGCATCTTGTATATCCAAATCTGGATAAAATCTTTCCATGCAAGCCATAAAACCTCTCTTCACCACAATGTCTACATCACCACCACACTCCGTGAAAAAAAAGTATGGGTTCAGAAGATATAGTCGGCGGTGTGTGTCTCATCAGAAGCATCAATAGACTTCAAAAATGAAGTCCCCAAGGAGAAATTGACACAGAAGTTCATGATGCTCCGTCCTCGCATGTCCGTCCATGCATCAGTCATTATAGAGCACCCTGTCTTCTTCCATGTAATTCGATGACATTGCAAGTCATCAGATATTTTCTTGACTGCCTTCTTCAAAAATGGACCACTTATCTCATACCTCGTAGGAGTCTTCAAGCCTGGGCCATACATTCCAATTGCCTCCACCATCTGCTTGAATTGTTTCGTGGTGAATGCATTGAAAGGGATTGCCGATGTATATGCCCAATTGCATATATAGGAGACAACCCTTTCACGATGGTCCTTGGATAAAGCGTCTTTTATGCTCATTTGGCGTGTTCCTTGAACGGCGACATTCTGTTCCAAAGATTCGGAAGATCGATGTCTTTTAGCAGATCCAGCATCTCCAGCAATGCCAATATCAATCTCATCTCTCATCTCAGAAACCTCAATGGCCTTTTGACTCTTCTTTCTAGCAACATCATCCAAGTATGATATCATCATCTTCTTCGTCTCTTCGTCCACCTTAGGACATGCAGCCACATTGCCTTTACGATGCGCAAGATGTTGCTTGAACCTATAAATACCTCCTTTCACCACCTTCTTACACAACCTACAAGTAACCGTGTTCGAATCTGCACGGTTTGAAAGATATCCAAATTGCCATGCAGGATCAGTTGATCCTGGTGGCACATAAAAGGAAGAGTCACCACCAGAGGCGACATTCGTGGGAGGTGTTTCCATCTACATTGTCAAAAACAACAACATAACATGAACAACAACATATGAATCATAGACTAATCAATAACCAAACAATAACCAAACAATAATAGAACTTAATAGAACTTAACCTATGAATTGAATCAATAACCAAACAATCATAGAACAACAACAATCATAGACTATGTAGAACAACAATCATAGAACAACAACAATCAATAACCAAACAATCATAGACTAATCAATAATAGAACTTAACCTATGAATTGAATCAATAACCAAACAATCATAGAACAACAACAATCATAGAACTTAACCGATAGCAACAATCATAGAGCATAAATTTCGAAAAAAAAAATAGCAAAAAAAAACCCTAACCGGACTGGCGGTTGGATAGCGAGGTGGAGGAGAGCTGGGAGACCGAACGGCGACGAAGGAGTGGTCGTGCGGGGACCACCGAGCACTGCGCGACCTCCGGGCGGCGAGCGGCGTCGGGAGGAGGCGGCGTGGAGAGCAGGCGGAGGAGGCGGCGTGGGAGAACCGTCGAACAGTAAATCGCGTGAAATGTCGGGGGCTGGGGAGTTTAGGTTACTGTCGGACAGTAACCTAAAACTCCCCATTTCAATTCATTCGGATCCTCATGTTAATCGGGCGCCGGATCTTTGTTGCAAAAAGCGGCCGACTAATCGGCCGACTAGACCGACTAGTCGGCCCGACTAGTCGGTCCACCCGACTACTGACCGACTTTCCTAAATCGGGTCGGTCAGTGGGCCGACTCGACTAGTCGGACCGACTAGTCGGTCTAGTCGGCCGATTTTTGCAAGCTTGACGAGTATGTATTAACCAAAACGATTGATTATCTACAACACCAGTGTCCTTAGACGGAGAACCGCTATGAGGAGATGGCATAGGGAGACTGGTAATTTCTATTCAAGAGAGACAACACATGAGTCAAAGGTGTAATAATATGGTATAAACTCAAAGGTCACATCCACACTTACATGGTAACAACGATTTATTGGATCATAACACTAGTACCCCTTCTGAGTTCTGAAGTAGCCCACACAGTCACATTTAAGAGCATAAGGAGAGAATTTGTCGCGACCAACAGAATGAATGTGGACAAACGAGGTATACCCATAGATTTTATGTGGAACATAGAATGGATTTTTATCGGAGAAGTGCATGGAATACTATGTTTTCTCTTCTAACATGGTAGATGACATGTGATTTATAAGATATGTAACTGTGAGAACATCACCCCGAAAGGTGAGAAGGGTCGCACTTTGAACAAATAAAGTGTTAACCACATCAATGATATGTCGCTATTTCCTTTCGGCCATGCCATTCTGTTGGGATATCTATAGGCATGATGTTTGTTGGATGATCCCATGCTCAGTTAAAAAAGAGCGATTTTATTGATTGGAAATATGAAGAGCATTATCAATATGAATAGTCTTGACAAAAAAGTGAACACATTCTTCATTTCTATAAAGAAAAATTTTCATAACAGTTTGACTTCCAAAGAAAAACCCTCGAAACACGGGTAAAGTCATCAACAACCCGATAAAATCTATGTCCCGAATGATATGGGACCCGATTATGCCCTACATGTCAAACTATACTAAATAAAAATATACTTGCTAATACAATCAAGATGACTTGGGAAAGTGCTCTTGTGTTTCTTTCCAAGTTGACATGCTTCACACTGGAGAGATGCGAATGAAGGAATTTGAGGAAGGATTCTTCGTAATTTTTATAGAGGCAAATGATCAAGATGCAAGTGTTATGTGTAAGCAGACGACTCCCCAATAGATGTAGAAACATGACCCACAAAATGAGATTGCGTCAAGTGGTACATACCCCCTTCTTCACGGCAACAACCAATCACCTAGTTCGTCATCATATCCTGAAAAACAAGAGACACTTGATTAAAAATGGTTTGACAATTAAGCTCCTTAGTAATTCTAGAGACATATACGAGACTCATAGGAAATTCAGGAGCTAGAAAACATTATTAAGTCGAATATTTAGAGCCACCTTAACCTCCCCTTATCAAGCAATAGGGATTGCCTGTCATCTGCTACCACGATGGTACAACCTAGTGCAACCTCTCTAAGTGTAGAGAATTGAATTTTGTTACCATTAGTGTGTCGTGATGCACCCGAGTCTACAAAGCAATCGGAAAAACTAAATGAACCCCTACATGCATAGCATAATATTGGTACACCTGAGGCATTAGCAAGGGCTACAATATTGGTAGAGGTGGGGCCCACAATAGTGCATGCTCTTGACAAAGACGATTGCGACACAACCCATATTGGCTCAGCTGTTGCATTCAATTCTCATATTCTGCTCTGGATTTACTTGACGAGATATCATCCTGCATTGGGATGACCTAATATAAAAACCTCAAAGGGAGTCTCGTCCTCGAGACTCGAGTTAAGGCTATTCGGTGACTTGTTTGAATTTCATATGTCCATAAAAACCTCAAAGGGTTTTGAACCCATAAAAATCTCAAAGGGAAAACAAGTCATATATTTATAATGTTTCTAATTACAAAAGCTTGTTGTGTTGATTACATTAGAATAGCTGCGGGTATCGTGCCCGCATGTCGGCTTCAGTTTCCCATGTCGCTTCCTTGACGCCGTGTCGTTGCCACAAAACCTTGACCAATGAAATCTCTTTGTTGCGAAGCTTCTTCTCAGCGTGGTCAAGTATCTGGACTGGCTTCTCCTCATAAGTCAGATCCGGCTCTACATCGAGATTCTCATAACTGATGATGTGCCGAGGGTCGTGCACATACTTCCTCAGGTTGGATATGTGGAAGACATCATGAATAACAGAAAGATGTGGAGGAAGGGCTACTCGGTATGCAACTTTCCCTACACGAGCAAGAATCTCGAACGGTCCAACATATCGCGGCGCCAACTTGCCACGAACACCGAATCTCTGTACTCCCTTCATGGGAGATACTCGCAAAAATACCCAATCTCCAACCTATAATTTATAGGATTGTCATTAGTATGGGATTAAGTTGAACACATATATATCATAATTGAGTGGATGAGGAGAAAATAATTAGATTACCTGAAATTCTAAGTCTCTCCTCCGACGGTCTGCATAGCTCTTCTGGCGGCTTTGTGCCGTCAGAAGCTTCCGTCTCACAAGATCAACAGCTCTCGCAGTCTCCTCCAAGAGATCCACGGAATATAAAGCATGATCACCTACCTCACGCCAACTAAGAGGTGTGAGGCATCTCCGCCCGTATAGGGCCTCGAATGGTGCCATGCCAATGCTGGAGTGATAGCTGTTGTTGTATGTGAATTCCACCAAGGGCAAATGGTCCTTCCAGGACCCTTTCCACTCCAAAGTGCATGCGCGAAGTAGATCCTCAAGTGTCTGAATGGTGCGCTCACTCTGCCCGTCTGTCTGCGGATGATAAGCAGAACTCATCTTCAGCTCTGTCTGTAGTGCTGACATGAACTGATGCCAATAATGAGATGTAAATCTCGAATCCCTGTCAGACACCACTTCTCGTGGTATACCATGCAGCCTGATAACGTTCTGCACATAGAGCTTGGCCAATCTGGATGGAGTATAAGTCGTGTGGACAGGTATGAAATGGGCTGACTTGGTCAACCTATCAACAACGACCCATATGGAATCATGGCCACCTGGCGTCTTCGGCAATCCTGTGACAAAATCCATAGAAATGCTCTCCCATTTCCACTCGGGAATGGGGAGAGACTGCAGTAATCCTGGTGGTCTCCTGTGCTCGGCTTTGACCATCTGACAGGTCATGCATCTGCTAACATGTAGCGCCACATCGCGCTTCATCCCATCCCACCAGAAATGTCGACGCAGATCACGGTACATCTTCGTACTGCCTGGATGGATAGATAACCGTGAACTGTGTGCCTCATCGAGAATGTCTCTGCGAAGCTGCTCGTCATGGGGTACAACGACCCGTCCTGCCTTCCATAATATAGACTCCATCACAACAAAGTCATCAAATTCGTCCTTGACGGCGCGCATGTATCTATCATGAATCCAAGGATCGGTCTTCTGGCCCTCAACAATACGATCCCAAAGACTGCTGTATCGTGGAGGTATGGCGGTAGAAATGGATGCGCTCTCCTGAGGATGCCAATCACTCAAAGCTGCAAGTGTATCCCACGTGTATAGCCAGTTCGCCGTTCCCTCTGCATGTGCTCTCCTGCTAAGTGCATCAGCCACCACGTTTCCCTTACCGGGATGGTAAGAGATCGTGCAATCATAATCCTTCAGCAACTCGAGCCATCTGCGCTGCCTCATGTTCAGCTCCTTCTGATCAAAGATGTACTTCAGACTCTTGTGGTCTGTGAAAATCTCGAAGTTCACCCCATATAGATAGTGGCGCCAGATCTTCAAAGCGAAGACAACTGCCGCCAACTCCAAGTCATGTGTGGGGTAGTTCCGCTCGTGCGGTCTCAACTGTCGTGATGCGTAAGCAATCACCTGTCCTCTCTGCATCAATACTGCTCCTAGACCTTCTCCAGATGCATCTGTGTAGACTGCATAGTCCTGAGTGCCTGAAGGAAGAGCAAGAATAGGCGCTGTGGTCAACCTCTCCTTCAGTGTCTGGAAGGCCTGCTCACATGAATCGTCCCAAATAAATGGAACTCCCTTCTGCGTCAGTCGTGTCAGAGGACGAACAATGCGTGAAAATCTGCTGACGAAGCGTCTGTAATAACCTGCTAGCCCAAGGAAGCTCCGAATCTGCGTGACAGTCTTGGGCTGCTCCCAAGACATGACTGCATCTATCTTCGCAGGATCAACTGCAATGCCTGCTCCAGAAATGATGTGCCCCAAAAATGAGACCTGGGATAACCAGAACTCGCACTTGCTCAACTTGGCATATAGCTTGTGCTCTCGTAATGTGTCTAAGACGATCCGCAGATTATTAGCATGATCCTCTTCATTCCGTGAATAGATGAGCACATCATCGATGAACACCACTACAAACTTGTCCAAGTATGGACGGAAGGTACGGTTCATCATATCCATGAAAGCCGCAGGTGCATTGGTGAGCCCAAACGGCATCACCACAAACTCGTAGTGTCCATAGCGAGTCCTGAAGGCTGTCTTCGGAATGTCCGACTCGCGAATCCTCAGCTGATGGTAGCCTGAGCGAAGGTCGATCTTCGAGAAAACCGAAGATCCCTGGAGCTGGTCAAACAAATCATCGATACGTGGCAAGGGATAACGGTTCTTCACCGTTCTCTTGTTCAGCTGCCTGTAATCGATGCATAGTCTCATGGATCCATCCTTCTTCTTGACAAATAGAACCGGAGCACCCCAAGGTGACGTGCTCGGCCTCACGAATCCCAAGTCAAGCAACTCCTGCAACTGCACCTTCAGCTCCCTCAACTCGGCTGGTGCCATGCGATATGGTGCCATCGAGATCGGCTGTGTATCTGGCAACAATGTGATCTCGAACTCAATCTCCCTCTCAGGAGGTAGCCCTGGTAGCTCATCAGGAAATACGTCAGGGTATTCTGAGACTACTCGGATGTCCTGTATCATCGGCTCCTGATCAGACACCTCTCGAACAAAAGCAAGGTAAGAATCACAACCCTGATCAACAAGTCGCTGGGCTCGCAACACTGAAATGTACTCCATGGTGGAGTCATGTGTAGTACCCTCAAAGGTGAACTCTGGTAGACCTGGAATCCTGAAGACAACCGTCTTCCTAAAGCAATCCACAAGTGCATGGTGAGTGGATAGCCAATCCATGCCCAATATCAAGTCGAACTCATCAAGCTGCAGAAGTAGGCAATCTGCGGTCATCTCATGACCTCCTATCAGTATGGGCAAGTGCCTGACTATCAGAGATATGACAAATAACTGGCCACCTGGCCCTCGGATGTGATATGGAGACGATAGCGTCTCTGCAACTCTATCTAAAGAAACAAGCAACCTCGAAGCAAGGAAAGAGTGTGTCGCGCCGGAATCAAATAAAACATGGAAAGGTCGGCCCAAGACTGAGACCATACCTTTCACTACAGTAGCCGCTGAACGTGCCTGCTCCTCAGTAACGGCATGTAACTGTCCCTGCCTGGCTGATGCAGCACTAGAACCTGCCACACTCTGCGTCTGTCTCTGCTGCTGCCGCCTAAAGTTGGAGTTCCTACCACGGAAACTCCCTGAACGCTGTGTCTGAGGCTGTGGCTGTGAAGGCTGTGGCTGAGGCTCGCCAGAAGCCTGTGGGCACTGAGCTCGGTAGTGTCCCCACTCGTGACATCGGTAGCACCGGACTGGTCGAGTAGAGGGAGTAGCTGTGTCCGTGCTCCGAGCTGGTCCTGCAGGTGGTCTATCTGCTCGCTGCGACCCAGATGGTCGAGCGGACTCTGTACCTCGTCCGGCAAGTGCTCCTCCTAGAGTAGTCGATGGAGAAGAGCGAGCACTGCCAGAGAATGTCGAACCTGTAGGTCGGAACCGTCTGGCTGACCTCTGCTGCTGAAATGGTCGACGTATCGGCCCAAAATATCGCCGCGGTCTAGGCGGTGCTCCAGACGAGCTCCCGTAACGTCTCCCTCTGATGTCCTCGAACTTCTCCGCAGCATCGGTAGCCTCGGAGATAGAAGTGATATGCAGTCCAGCCAGCTTCTCCTGCACCTCCTCTCGCATGCCGCCAATGAACTTCTCCAGATTCTCCTCTGGAAATGCGCCAGCTGCTCGTGTGTGTCGTGACAGCTCTGTGTATCTGATAAAGTAATCCCGGGCTGTCATCTGTCCCTGACGAAGCTCTGCAAATAGTCGGCGCTGGGACTCCCTCCACTTCGCAGAAAAGAAGTGGGCTCTGAACTTCGTCACAAAATCGTTCCAAGTAGGCTCTCGGCCTAACTCGGATACTACGGCCATCCACCATCGCTCGGCGAAGTCTATCAGTGAGTACTCTACGAAAGATAGCCACGTGTTTCGTGGCGCATTAATCGCCCTGAGCACTTTCATTACTCTCATCAGCCACTGCTCAGCGTCATCTGGTGGACCTGTGCCCTCGAACAAGGGTATGTTGGCCCGCTGATAGGAAGTGAAGACTGACTGGTGCCTGTGAATGGCTGCAAACTCGTGTGTATCCTCGTCAGCAAAGTCAACAGGGTTCTGCCCCCTGTCTAAGTCTGCATCCTCCTCAGCTCCATGCTCTGGAATGGCCTCTAGTGGATCATCAGGATGAGGCTGCTCCACCTCAACGGACTGGTGCTGGTCCTGTCGTATCCCATCCTGAGATGGATGGTACGTGAAATCTGACAGATCCTCAAATCTCATCTCTATGTCCGTCTGCCTGTCAGCAATCTCGGTCTGCTGGGCCAATATCTGCTCCTGCTGGCCTCTCATAGCAGCCTGCTGCTGCTGAAGATCAGTAAGTGCGCTCAGTATGCGTGCCAGCTGATCAGAAGTATCCTGACCTGGTCGAGATGCCATGGCTCTGCATAAGAACCATAATTAGTCATAGAAATGCCTTAGACAGATATTTATCATAAATGTTTTTCTCTTCTTGGGATATAATATGAAAATTAATGAACTTGGTGTCATCTGTGGTTATTGAATATGAATGTCATATTTTCCTTCTCGGACTCACGACAAGTCGGAAGACTGTCGCTATCCGAGAACTTAATGCGATCGGAATTGAAATACGGCGAATGTGCGTATCGGGGTACCACTGCTCTGATACCAAACTGTGAACCCCTCAGGATCCGGGTACCCGGATCCTGAGGGGTTCACAGTTTGGTATCAGAGCAGATTTGGGGGAGGGTTGAGGACAAAAACTGTGAACCCCTCAGGATCCGGGTACCCGTTTACGCGCAATTCGCAATATTTCATTCACAATTATATCGCACGAGTTGTAAAAATGTAGGGAAAATTTTTTCGCGACTATGACATTCATTCTCAACGCATGACCACAAGAAAAAGAGACAGACATTACCAAAATTTCCTTTCATTAATATTCATATTCATTTACAACATGTACAAGCATATTCCATGTTACAACATATATCCCAAATGTGACAAAAGAGATAGCATTTACATCATCATCTGAACAAAAACTAAGACAAAGTAAATCATACCGTCGGGTGTACACTATATCTCCTGGAAGCATGTATATACTGAGCGGCTACTAAACTGCAGGCTGTTTGCCTGCCACACACAATAGGAAGAAAAGGCGTCAGCGGTTGCTGGTACCCCCCCCCAAAAACTTATTAAAATAACGGCATTTATTATTTACAAAAGAAAGCAAGCAGAAAGGCAAGAGCAACTCAAATTAAGATTTAATTCTACTTGCAAATGAAAACGGTTTTTCAGGTTACTTGTAAGCATCTCAATTGTTCGTAATGCATTTCTAATGACTTTCCCTTGAACCCGGCATTTCCCATATGTAACATTATTTCGATAGCAGTTGCGTAATCATGAGTGTGTGAGGGGGAATGCATATATCATTTTCCTTAGAGATCATGTTGGTTAGTGAAAGAATGGAAAAGTTGAGATTGTAGAGATCTATTAATTTATTTAAATTCTTGGTTAGAGAGAATGGTCTTTTGATCTTAACTTCTCAAATCCATCAATCTTCAATGTTTTAGATATAACTCCAGATGTTGTAGATGTAGATACGGATGATCTAGATATCGAATCGCCAAGTCTGTTTGGCGAAGTAACTCAAGCGGTGAAGAAGCCTGCAAATGGCTCTTCCGTCTCGCCCTCTAATTGGAAGCGCGGTCCAATAGAGGGATAGGTCTACTCCCCAACTGCGCCACTGAGACGGGTGAGAGTAACTTCCCGGGAAGTCGCTCTAGAAAAACAGCCCGACTAGTACGGGCGGACGAGCTCGTACGTAAAAACTGAAAACCAAGGATCCCCCGCCTGGGTATCCTAAAAGACAGGGTCAGCGGAATGGTCTAAAGTCGGGATCCCAACGAAGGCGTAAAAACACTGCGAGCTCGCGTAAAAACCGTGTAAAAGACTGGGATCCTAGACCCGCGCATTAAGCGGCCACTGCCCTAACTGGGCTTCCTATTCTCCCGCCCAGGTGAGAGTCACCGCGCTCTCGCACGATCATGTGTAAAAAAAATTCATCATGACCGGCATAATATATTTATTTTTATTGATTCAACAACCCTTGGTTGGTTACCGATCCTTTCTCGATTTGCATTGTGATGAACTTTATCAATTCAGGTCTCTGATCTATGATTTTATCGAAAGTGACAAAAAGTTAGTAGATCCTTCTTAGAAGATTTAGTCAAATTGATCACATCTCTACTGCGACGATGCATGTTTAGAAGAAAATGGCTGCTTAATTGGGGTGTAAACAGTTATTCACATGTAAATGGGATGAAATTAAAGAACCCTAAAACCTAATCAAATTACAAAGATCATCCAACTAGGATAAAAAAAATGAGGACCTTGACGTTGATTTCCTCCTAAAGCAGATCTAATATAAGAAGTATACAATATTATTCTTCTATTATCTATTAGTTACAAACAATAGATATATGTATATGGGCATGGCCAGATATTTAATTGACAAAAACTTTACCAAAACTTCCCATAATTACTTAATTGTTAAATATATTAAACGATGGCAACCCATTCTCCTATTTCATTAAATTACTTTGACTCATTCATTCCTCAGTATGGTTCTAAACCTGTGAAGAATGCATGCACAGATTTCAACTATTTCTCCTGTAATTTATATGTTAATTTGACATTATCAATAGAGACATAGAATTCCATATTTCGATTTCAACTATTTTTTTTTTTAATTTATTTAATTATCTTAATTTGACACTATCAATATAGACCTAGAATTCCTGTTTCGGTTGGGATATGAGGAAAACTCTTTTTAACTTCTGACATCCTACTACTAAGGACATAAAAGTAGTAAATGGAACCTAGCAATATAGTTACAAAATCACTTCCCAAAGAACCTACCTATGTAGAAATAGATCATTTATTTTAACTTATTGTAATCAATCAAAAGAGAAGAATGTAAAATTTATTCCACATTAACTAACTGTGCTCCAATTATTTACTGGATTAAACATGTTTACTAATATATGATATGAATAGCTAATCAACCCTTTTTTTTCTTTTTTTTTTTTTTTTTTACAGTTACAATAGCAGTTTATTTTCATTTAATAATTCTAAGAAACAAAACACGGTTCAATTTATATCTCCCCCCCCCCCAATTCCAATTCCAGTAGATACCAAAAATTTCATTAACAGGTAATGTATGCCTCAACCAAATTTAGTGATTAAAATGAACCAAAGCCATGCAATTAGAGGTTCCAGCACTATAGAGCAGCAGAATTTATATTCCAAATTTTTTTTTTCCAGACAAAATTAAAGTCTCTTCCTAATTCCTGTCCCAAATCCTCAACCAACAGGAATAATTTCAGCAAGAGAAAAAGGGAAAGGGATATACAAAAGATCATGTATAATTGCATGCATGGCAGCAAGAGAGAGGGTCAAGGAGTGTACCTTTTGATCTCTAGAATAGAGATCAAAATCTTATGCAGAAAATCCCCAAGATTATCAGCAACAGAGCTACAGGAAGGTTCCAGCAAATTTGAATTTGACTGCTGCAGTTGCTGGGGATTTGGACAATCACCTTCCACCATATAAGAGCAGCTCCAAGGTGGCCTAAGGAGCAAGGAGAAGGGCTGGAGCTGCTGGTCGTCAGCAGAAATAGGAAGAAAAAGAAGGAGAAATGGGAGTCACGGCTGGGATTTTGAGGAGATTTAGATGTCTATATATAAGGAATGAGAAGTGGCCTCTTGTTTGCCAAATGGACTTTAAAAATGCCATGTGCTTTGCCAAATGGTCTTTAAAAATGCCAAGTGGAGAGGAGAAGGGCTAAGTGGTTTAAAAAAAAATTTTGAAAAGAATGTATGTACGGCTGGAATCAGTAACGAATGTTACTGTTTTAATAAATTTTTTTTTTTATTCATATATATTACCAAGTTCCTATTTAATGGGTATTAAACAAAAAAAAACGACCGTATGCGTGCATCGGGCATCGGATTTTGGCGCGAAGTATTTCGTTTCAATCGTCTCTGAATGACGGTTGATATGAGTATAATATTGCTACACTTTCGGTTGGGTTTTGAACCCCCGAAATTTTCGGATACGACTTTTGTCTAAGACTAAATTTTGTGACTTAAAAATATCATATGACCTCTGATTGACGAACGGTCGATTCCGTTGGTCTCGTGTCGTCGAATCGGATCTAATGACGGTCTCGGTTTGTTTCGCGGTTTCCGAATTTGCGTCGCGGCTTTTCACGGCGCGCGTTACGGATTGATCGATTTTTGGTCGATTTCTCCCGAACAACTTTTGATTTACTACCAATTGGTCGTTTTAGGTTGGTTAGTATTGACCGACAATGTTTTTGGGTTCATTAGACCCAAATTCGGACGACTTCGGGTTTGATTGGAAACCGGATGTTACACCTAATGAGCCATTAGGGACTTACGTGCTTCCCCTAATTGTGTCCCATGCGTGCATAGAAAGTGTGAGGGGCTTTCCACACTTGAAATCACGACCCCATCCCCTCTTTTAAAGAAAGTTCCTCGACCTTTGCTTGAGGGTACGACCGTAGGCAATGGGGTCTCAACACATATCTCTGCTGGAAGGATATAAACAACCTGCTAAGCCTACTGAAGGTTTCTTCCATAGATGTAATCTCAGGAGTGATCATGTACTCTCATGTGTAACATCCAGATCCGAATAAATCGAATTTGACCCGATTAAGAGTCAAAAAAGTTCATTTAATATTAAATTAATATTGAATAACCTCAATTCGATCCATTGATCACAAATCGAAATTTGTTCGGTCGCAATCAATCAAAATGTCGATCACATCGTATTGCGTGGCATCAGAGAAGCCGCGACAAAAATCGGAAACGGCAAAACAAATCGAGACCATTCAAAAATCCGATTCGACAAAATAAGATCAACGAATCGACCGTTCGTCGATCGGAGGTTGTTTGCTATTTGGAAATCATAAAATTTAGTCATAAACCAAGATCGTATCTCGAGAATTTCGGAGATTCATACCCTATCCAAAGTATATGAATATTTTACTCATATTGATCGTCTTTCAGAGACTGTCAAAACGAGCTACTATACATCGAAATCCGAGACTCAAGGCGTGAATACGAACGACTTTGTTATGTCAAATAAATGAATAGAAAATGTTAAAATAAATAAAAAAGTTTTATACTGTCTGCTGTAGCAGACTGTAGCAGCTCAACATTTGGCTTTTGTTTCCTTCCTCCACTTGGTTTAATATCTTCTTTCCACTTGGCAATACAATAGCATCTTTTCCCCTTATTTATACCACCCTCCTCCCCTTTCTCTTCCTATATCTTGTACTCTTTCTTGTCAAATAATTCCAAGCCGTAGGAGCCTTTCCAGCCACTTTCATTCCAAGATCCAGCTACAGCTCCTGCTGATTGTTAGAGGTTGACTAGCTGCTGGAGCTGCTTCTCTAGCCCTCCTCCCTGCTGCCCTCCTCAGTCAAAGAAGTCCTGCTGAGGTGTTGCTCTCCTCCAACCCCCTTCCAGCTGCAGCTCTTCTCCTCAAATGGGAGTTGCATGCATGTTTGATATTCTAAATTAAAGGTCTAAGAGGTACAATACTATTCTCCCCCTTCTTGCTGCCATGCATTATAAATTTAACCTCTCTTTTGTTACCATTTGTGTAAGATCCACACAATTTGATTCCAAATCAAAGTTCCAGAATTTTAGGTCCTCATCTTTGGTTTTAAAGATGGAAATTAAGGGGTTCTTGAATGAAGATTATAAGCTCTTAATAAGTTTTTGAACTTTAAACTTAAAGGATGACATTTGGATAAAATTTGTATGTGATATTTGATGCTAATCACCTTTAATTAAATTAGAGAAAGTAAAATTTAAGTTACTCTTTGCTGCCTGTTCTGTGCATAAATCTCAAATTGAATTATTTAAATGTCTTATTTGGAATGGAGAAATTAAAATTTAGTTGTCTGTTGTCTGTTCTCTGCTGAAATCTCAAATTGAATTATTTAAAATTCTTATTAGATTTTGGAAAAAAATGAAGTTACTGTGATTCTCTGCTTAAATCTCAAATTGCACAATTGCTGGACTACCATGTTTTGTCTCTCCTGAGTTCATCTCATGTGCCTTAGATAATAATGATTTCTTTTTAGAGTATGGAGGGATTTCAGTAGGACTTTGGAATTGACACTTGGGTATCAAGTGATTATTTTGATGAGTTCAAGTAAATATGATTTATACTGGTTCGAGTACAGACATTTGTCAACATATGCAAGCAACATTTTTTGGAGGAGATAATGGTTAGGCGAAATATATATTCTCTAGTTCGCACTATAACCATCCAAATTAATCTTATGTTTCAATAAAATGTTGGAAGAAGAGTTTGTGGTATAGTTAATTTTTGTGACTCTTGTTAAAATTACCAGTGAGTCCTAGAACAAATGGAAGTCTGTTTATTGCATCCTTCGCCTTGAGGATTGATCATAGATGTTAGTAGTCTGTTTTAATATGATTGTTAACCTAGATGAACTGTATTGATTTCTTCATTTGTCATAAGATTTTCTTCCAAATTATAAATCTGTATGGTTACTTGAAATAATTTGTCCAATTGCTCAAAATTCATGTTTAAGAAATAAGAAATTTGGGGTTCTTGTGCGAATTAAATCCCAAATTTAGATGAGTCATTGATTATAAACTCCATGAGGTTAAGATGAAAGTTTGGGTGAAATTCCAAGTGTTTTACAACACTAATAAATCTTCGTTAAAGATCCTTGTGTATAATCTATTATATACATCACTAAAGATGGGCAAAACTTAGATTTATCAATGTTCAGGAAGGTGCTATGCGGTATTCAGTTAGAGGGTCACTGCACAGAGAGTATGCGGTATGTGGGAGAGTATGCAGTTTATGCGGTTTGGTAATTTTAATTATTAAAAATATAAATAAAATTTTTATATTACATTAATATCCTCAAATGAGAGTGTATGCAGTTTTATGCTGGAGAGTATTTTTTTTGAAGAAAAGATCAGGTGGCCTCCAAGGTGGGAACCACCACAAGAGAAAATTATATATAGATAAAAAACCAAAAAGAAATTACATGTTCCTGTCGTTACATATTCCACGTTGCACACAACACCTTACAATGTTCGAGCACATTCTCATAGTAAAATTGACGCCTCCCCCTTCCAAAAAAATGACACCATTTCGCGTACACCAGATGGCCTAGATCACCGCAAACGGGGGCACACAATCTTCATGACCAACACCACACACATCCCTCATAGCACTCCAGAAACCAACAAAATCCAGAGGGAGAAGCCATGGAATGCCAAGTCTCACGCGGACATCCGCAGAAGGCGGGCAAGAGAAAAACAAGTGATCTAAGTCTTCTGTCGCCAATCCACACCTATCACATGAAGATTCGTCCACACCCAGAATCCGACCCCTCCATTCCTTCCTAAGCATCCTTCGATGCCTGAACAACCAATGAAACACTTGGTCCTAGCCAACACCTTGCTCCTCCAATCATGCGCAGATCCACCCCATCCTCATCCACCACCCCTTGCTCCTCCCTGATGAAATGTATGTACACATTCTTTAATGAGAATCTACCATCTTCCCATATAAAATGATCCCTGCCACCGAAGTTGCTCGCTCATGAGCTAAACCAACTGCAACTCCATGAACTCCACCACCTTTTAGTCCGACAACTCCCTACAAATATCGGTGACATGCCCCTTCTCCCCAGATCTCCCTAAAGTCACATCTTTGTCCACCGTCTGCTGCAACTACCTTGGGTAACAACCTCCCAAGGCCCCCTCACCAGTCCAATCGTCCAGCCAAAAACAGAAGCCATCTCCATTTCCTTAGCAGGCCTTCTATTTGCATGCTATTTTCGCCACAATCATCACCACTCCCTTCTACAGAGATGAAGGGATGTGCCCTGTCCCAACCTCCAGGAACACCGATATCCCATGGATTTTCCTCAATAGTCTTCACACCAAATCCTTAGAGCTTCCCCAATTCCACACAACCTACTTAGATAAGAGTGCTTTATTCATCTCTCACAGTCTCCTGACACCCATCCTCCCTTCTTTTTTGACGTCGTAATCCTATCCCAACCGATCAAGTGACAACCGCCACGGTCTTGCCTCCCATCCGACTAGAAGAACCTCCTCATGATTATCTCAATCTTACGATGAACCCTGTTGGGCATGTCCCATGTAGAGCAGATGAACACCAGGATCGCCGACAGAACATGCTTGAGCAAGATCAGTTTACCCCCTTAGACAACAACCTCGCCTTCCATCCGACCAACCTCCTTTTAATCCGGTCCACCAAGGGCCTCCATTCCGCCGCCTTCAAGCGGCCTACCACAAACGACAAGCCCAAGTAAGAAATCAACAGCGCTGCCACCAGGGACCGAAGCACCCCCGCAAGCAACCTCCCTTCCCTCTCCAAAAGCCCGAACAGGACAACCGCCGACTTCTCCCGATTACCTTAAGACCCGAAATGTCTCCCAAAATCTCCATTACCGGTCCCACCCTTTGAATCACTTTCTCCACCTATAAGAAGATAGCTGTGTTGTCGGCGTACTGCAACGACTAATATAAATGTCCCCTCTCCTATACCTCGACTGAAGGATATGGTTAGATCTTCAAGCGCATCACGGAAGCGTGAGCGTCGTATCGAATACGACGAAGAACGACTAGTCACACTAGTTGTTCTATGCAACAGAAATTATTTTTTTTATGCGACGAAACCACATGATCCAAGAACACTTCTCGGATCGTTTCGTCTAAACTACAAACAAGTAATAGGATTACCTGAAGCGTGGTTGCGATCGAGTCTCTAAACGAAGAGACCTCCTGTCTCAAGTCCGATCTGACGGAGGAGACACTTGCGGAGCGCGGGGATGAATTGCGTGCTTCTCGCAATCCATGTTGATGATCCAAGTGACGGATCTCCTGATCTCGACACACGAGATCCGACGTCTTCTTCACGAGCGGGGTGCACTGAAGGAGACGAAGATCCACGAGAAAACGATAGAGCAGCATAACGACGGCACTGCGGCGATGGAGACTCCCTCTAGGGCATCCATGGTGGACGGCCATGAGAGAGGAAGAGAGAGGGATGATGTGTAGAGAGAAAGAGAGAGAGATACTTATGTTCTCTTGTGTGTAAAGAAGAGCAATGGGGCGCCTCTCCTTTTATAATATTTTGGGATCGATGGATCTCAATCCACGAGCAACACAAATCCAATGGCTCTCATTGGTTATGTTTCTTTTAATGGCTAAGATTTGTATTGGTAAAAATCAACAACAATTAATTTAATTTAGATTAAATCTATATTAATAAATCAATATAAATCAATCCCAAATTAAATCAATCAAGCATGGAGATTATGGAATGAAGATTGCCTCCTTCCATAATATTGGATTTGGTGGCAATCTCATGTAATCTCCTGAGATTACATTATTCCATGGAAATCTCCAAGATTTACAACAACACTTGTTGTAAATTATTCTACAAAAATAATTGATAATTATTTTGTGAATATTGCAATCTTGCCATTGGAAAATTGTGAATTATATTCACAACCCAAAATAAAATGTGAATTACATTTTCAATTAATTGTCCAATGTGAATCCAATTCACATCAACATTTAATTAACAAATGTAAATTACAAATAGCTCTCTCTTATATATTATAAATCACATTTATAATATATATGATTAATATGGATATTGCTATCCACATTATTCATATCCATGATAATTAAATCACATTTAATCATCTTGGATCTCTATTCTCGTGTGCCCAAATAATATGAATCGTATTCACATTATTCACATATTTGATAATCAAAATTCATTTAATTATCTGAGATAACTTTCTTTATAATATGAATCAAATACATATTACTCATGATAATTAAATTACATTTAATTATATCAACAATGAAATTATCCTGAACTCTTTCAAGGATGATGCGCTTTCTCCGTGAATACTTAGAGATAAGGACAGAGTAATTGTATTGTTACACGTATAGTGACTTGGATATTGAGATCATATCTTAAATCCAGATCGTGGGCCTCCCATAGATGCTTGATTAAATCAAGACCGCAAATCTAATCTTCTTATTGCATCTGAATCACATTCAGATCAATGTCTAGCATTTTGTACCAAGATCAGATTACTTCTCTACTGAGAGGAGTCACTAAAATCCAGACTCGTTTCATCACTCCCTAGGAATGGAAGCGTCATGGTTATAAAATCGTTTATGATCACATCACCCTCAGGTATTCCCAATACCTGTACGTCCTTCATACTGGAAGACTCAGACTAAACCCGAAGTATTGGATCAACTTTATACTGTTTACTTCATGGTTTTATCAGTAAGTTTCTCATTCGATCATTGGGAGTCGGTATCGATCATACACTTTCCAAAAGCGTATATCATTCCTAGGTCTTGATCATATACTTTCCAAAAGTATATATCAAACCTACAAATTCAGTCAAGCTTCCAAAGCGAGACGACCGTGCGCACGGAATTTGATTCTTCCCAATATCTCATGAGAGAGGTCATGTCTTCCGGTTCAGTAACCGAACCTGTATGATCCCTTTGAGAGATCGTATTACTCATATGCCCTTATATGCACACCAGCGCGCTGGTGTATAGACCTTGGTTAGGTCATCAACCTATTGGTCTGCTAAATGTACATACTCAGACATATAATAACACATCTGTCTCCGATCAGAGGATGCATGCCTGTATCGTTACATCATTCGATATAGGACTTTGGTTATCTCGATCTCGTTAAGTCAACTCTTTGACCTAACTAACCTGACACTTCCGAATCTCTATTCCTATGCAGAGGACCTGCATCAAGAGTTCGGTCATATATCGACCTTTAGAGATAAGGATTGCCATCTCCTACTCAGGCTGGAGATCATCTCTTAACAATCATTTGACGGTGCTTGATGAGTCCTCAATCTAACTCTTTAGATATTCATTCAAGCACTGGCCTCTATGATTCAATAGTTGAATCAACAGTTGTATGATTATTAAGATGGCCATGGTACATAACCCTAATTGTACTAAGGGACCTATTATGCAAATTATTCATTCTTCATTCCAGATCAGGGAATGATATTTTGCAATAACATTTATTGCATACTGGCTTATCGTGGGCTCACATTTCCAACAATCTCCCACTAGCCCAAAGAGCCATTAATGAGCTAATCATTTAAACCCACATTCATGTGACAATCATATGCTATTAAGAAAATACCTAGGTAAGACGATCAGTCACTCTGTTCCCGCGAGACTATGCCAAGTCTTTTTACGGCACTTGTATATCCCCAGTAACAGTGCTTGCATCAAATGCGAATGTTGCATCATATGCAACCAATACTCAATCTTGTTAGTTACAGTGTCCTTGACACTACAGCTTAACGATTATCATAACCAGTGTTTCTATAATCCTTATCAGAATACCCTTATTCCTTGAGATCTCTATCTCCTAAGGTATCCACTGTTAAGACCTTTTAGATCTCTATCTATAAAGTCTTATGTTTTTGATGATAAGACTTTGAGATCACTATCTCAAAAATCTTGTCCTCTATGAAGATATTGTTATTACTGCAATCAAGTGTTTTCTCTCCATATTAGGATTAGTAACAGTTTACTACTCCCACTACATGGCAGATATCTGGCGTTTGTACACATCTAGCATACACTCAACTCCTTGTAACTGATGCACAAGTGCAAGTAGTTCTAGCATTCACTTCCTCAACTCTTTGAGGAGCTATCCCTTAGATAGGTCAGTACCATATCTTAAGGGATGGAAGCCTTTCTTGGAATTTCTAAGAATAGAATATGTCCAAAGTGTACTACTAATGTGACAGTCCCAGTATCCTCTTCTCTTTGCTTCTGAACAACTTCAGAACTAAGATCCAAGAGGTATCCTTGAGATCATATCTCAAGTTATGGAACAACCAGATTATAAAACACTTATTATTATCCTTATATCATTTTAAATGATTAGGATATCATCTACATTTAGCATGATGAACACAAAGGCACTCCCACTAAGCTTCGCATGGCTCATCAAGATTCCATCTGAAATCATAACATTTATAATTTCATCAAATCTTATGGTCCAACTTCAAGAAGCTTATTTGAGTCCATATATGGATTCCCTAGCTTGCAAACCTTGCTTTCCTTAACCATGAAGCCCTGGGGCTACTTCATTTGAATATCCTCAGAGAGGTATTCATAGAGGAGTGCAATATTGACTTACATCTTGAAGATGCAGTAGTCAAGTTGTGTAGCGAAGGTTAGCAATATTCTGATGGTTTTAAGCATGGTCACCGAAGAGCAAGTCTCATCGTAAGCAATGTCTTCTCTTCCGATGTGTAACTTATGGCTACGAACCGTGCTTTGAAGGTCTCTACCTTCTCATCATGTTCCCTTTCTCTTGAAGATCCATTTACACCTTTATAGGTCTTACCCATATAGGTGGATCTTCGAGGGTCCATATACAACACTTGTATATGAAGTCTACTTTAGACTTTATTGCTAACACCCGTCTTTCCATGTTATGATCCTCAGGAATTTCATCACATGAAATCCGATCATTGTCAGATTTCTCTGACACATGTAATCCATCCTCAAACTCATTTGAAGAGGTATTAGTGTTTCATCTTTAATTGTCCTTTTAGTTTCCAATTTCAGGAGCCTCATTATCTTCTCAAGATTAACTGAGTTCCTACACTTCATTTTCATCTTTATTCTCAAGAGTCTCAACCTCTAAGAATCACATTCTCAGAGATGAGATATTTTAAGAATCTCAAGGTCATAAAGTAGGTATCCAATACCATCCTTTATTTTCCTAATGAAGTAGCACTCTTTAGTGCTCAATTCCATCTTACTTGCATGGAATCCTGTTAAGGATATATATTGTAGTCTCTACTACACGTATATACCTGGAAACTAAGGGATAATTATGCTAAAATTCATCATTGATAAGATCATGTCACACATGATCCAATTGTATCTCCCTATAACTCTATTGAGATTAGGTTTATCAGGAGGAGTGAGATATGAATGATATTCCTTTCTCCATAAGGTATACCATGAATTCATCTAATAGGTACTGATTATCTAGATTAGACCAAATTCATTTTCATCTTCCTTCAGACTTTGGTTCCTGTTAGAATACTTCGATGTGTTTATTCCATAGAGCCCTCGGGTCTCTTATATAGGGAGAAAACCCTTGGGTAAATTACAGAGTCTTACAAAATATAAATAGAAATTAGGAAACAATAAAACGTAACATATATATAAGTCTCTACACTCCCCCTCAAGATGGAGCATAGATATCTATCATGCTCAGCTTGGAAGAACATCTCTGGAAAGGTCCTCTGAGCAGTGGTTTGGTGAATATGTCAGCCGTCTGATCCTCTGAACTGACATGAGAGGTGGAGATGAAGCCCTTCTGAATCATGTCTCTAGTAAAATGACAATCCACCTCGATGTGCTTTGTTCTCTCGTGAAAAGCTAGATTATTGGCAATAAATAATGCTGCCTGATTGTCACATTGGAGATTCATAGGCAAGGGGACATCTACAGTCAGATCTTCTAAGACTGCTCTAACCCACATCATTTCTGCAGTTGCTTGTGCCATGGCTCTGTACTCGGATTCCGCACTGGACCTCGCCACAACAGTCTGTTTCTTGCTTTTCCAAGAAACTAAAGAGCTTCCTATAAAGATAGCAAATCCAGAAGTGGATTTACGATCCCTTGGACATCCTGCATAATCTGCATCTGCACAAGCTGAAATAGATAGATCCGTATCTTTCCTAAATAGCAACCCTGTGCCTGGGGAAGACTTCAGATATCTCAATATCATATACAAGGCATCCATATGAACTTGCCTTGGCTGCTCCACAAATTGACTCACCCGGTTTACTGCAAAGGCAATATCCGGTCGAGTTATAGTAATATATAAGAGCTTACCCACCATCTCTCTGTACCTTCTTTTGTCCACCTCCTCGGTATCATCATCGTACAGCTTCATGCTTGGGTCCATAGGTGTACTTGAAGGTCTGCATCCAGTCATTCCTGCTTCAGCTAGCAGGTCCGTGACATATTTTCTTTGAGTCATCACCATTCCTTGTGCATTTCGTGCAAACTCTATCCCCAGAAAATATCGTATCGTGCCCAGATCCTTCGTAATGAACTGGTTTCCCAACAGGGACTTGGTTATCTCAATCCCCTGAGCATCATCTCCTGTGACCAAGATGTCATCAACATATATCATAACAACAACTGTACCTCTAGGGGTCTTCTGGATGAACAATGAATGGTCCGCATTTGATCTCCTGAACCCCTGTTTTTCAATTAGCTGAGACAGCTTCTGGAACCATGCTCGGGGACTTTGTTTAAGGCCATAGATAGCCTTATGAAGTCTGCACACCATCTGAGTCTCCCCCTCAGCAGCAAATCCTGGTGGCTGCTGCATGTAGACTTCCTCCTGTAGGTCTCCATACAAAAAAGCATTCTTGACGTCAAGCTGAAAAATGGTCCAGTTACGTACCACAGCAACAGATAGGAGGATGCGAAGAGTGGAGTGTCTAGCCACCGGTGAAAAAGTATCCATGTAATCTACCCCATATGTCTGGGTAAATCCCCGTGCTACAAGTCTTGCCTTGTACCTATCAAGACGTCCATCCGCATGATATTTCACCGTAAAGATCCACTTGCAACTCACCACAGGAGCACCTGAAGGAATGGGAACAAGAGACCAAGTCCCTCGAGACTGCAGAGCACGCATCTCCTCTTCCATGGCTAGACGCCAGCAATCAATCTTCATGGCATCTTGATAGGTCCGTGGAATCTCAACGGACGAGACAACAGCTACAAACTTCTGGAAGTCCCCATTGAGACGATGAAATGAGACATGAGAAGCAAGCAGGTACGAAGCACACTGTCGCCTTGGCTTCCTTTGAGCTATAGGCCGATCAAGATCGTCTATGACTGGCGGATCCTCCTCCTGTTGTAAAGACTCCTGCACCGGTGCATTGGCTAATCCATCATTAGTGGTAACATCAGAACATACCTGAGGCGTGCTGGATGGTTGGCATGTAGCTTGAGCTGGCCCTGTTCGCCTTGTATAGAACTTAGGAAATGGTATAATTGGAGGTGGTGGTGGTGGTGGAGGTGGATTAGAGGATTGACTCAGACTTGGAGGTGGAGGCACATAGACATGAGAGTCCGTGGATGTGGAGGAGATCAATCTGTCACTTGCAGGGGAGAAGTACATGACTGGTTCGAAAAAGGTAACGTCAGCACTCACATAGTATTTGTTATGAATGGGATCATAACAACGATATCCTTTCTGTGTCCTGGAGTAGCCCACAAAAACACACTTGATAGCCCTAGGAGAGAGCTTATCAAGTCCTGGAGATAACCGGTGGACAAACGCAACAGTACCAAAGACCCGAGGTGTAAGTGTAAATAAATCTTTGTCAGGAAATAGAAGAGAGAAAGGAGACTTTTCGCCAAGTACAGTTGTAGGCATGCGGTTGACCAGATAGCATGCTGTAAGGATAGCATCCCCCCAAAAAGATAAGGGTGCGGAACTTTGAATAAGTAATGTGCGAGCAATGTCAAGAAAGTGTCTATGCTTTCGTTCTGCAACACCATTTTGTTGAGATGTGTATGCACATGTGGTTTGGTGAATAATGCCTTTAGAAGAAAGAAAGCGAGCAAGAGAACGAGTGCAAAATTCCAAGGCATTGTCAGTACGCACATACTTAACAGTAGACGAAAAAACATTTTGAACCTCATTGATAAGATTTTGAATAACACTTCCTGCTTCTGATTTATTTTTGAGAAGAAAAGTCCAGGACACTCTAGAAAAATCATCAACAACAACTAAATAAAACCTGTGCCCCTGATGATCTGGGACACGACTGGGACCCCTAATATCTATGTGAAATAACTCAAATGGGGAGCGACTGCTCCGACCTTGACGACTGGGGAAGCTGGACCAATGGTGCTTCCCTAACTGACATGCTTCACAACGAAAAGACGAACCCGAAGATATCTGAGGCAGGAGGTGGCGCATTTTCTGTAGTGGCAGGTGACCAAATCGAAGATGCCAGGTATATGGTGAGACGGAGCCCTGAGAATGTAGTGAGACTCCAGCATACGAGGTCCGTACAAGACGATAGAGGCCATTGTGCTCAGAACCACAGCCAATCACCCTGCCCGTTAGTATGTCCTGAAAAATGACAGAAGATGGATCAAATATAGCACGACAATGCAAATCTCTAGTAATCTGACTAATGGACAATAGATTCATAGAGAATTCTGGTGCATGCAAAACATTCTGTAAGTGCATAGAGGGCAGCAAATCCGTCTCCCCCTGACCGACGATCGGGGAATGAGTACCATCAGCAATGAGTACAGAGCGACCAGGCTGAACAGCTCTATAGGACTGCAGGATATCTCTATCATGACATAGATGATGGGTGGCTCCAGAATCAACAATCCAACCTGTGAGATCATGGTTATGATATGAGACCGGAGGACTACCTGAGGCAGTAGCAGAGGCAGATGTACTGGCAGATGCTGAAGCGGCAATCTCAGAGGTGTCAGCACCCTCTGACGATGACTGTGGCATGATATCACGAAGCCGTGCCACTAGCTCCTCGAACCTGTGGTCTGTAGCAGGAGTTGAAGGACCCTGAACATGATCCGCGACACGTGCAGAAGGAGGGAAGCCGTGCTTGGAATAGCACGTATCCTCTGAGTGACCAGTACGGCGACAGAATGAACACGTGGAACGTATGCGACCTCCGCGACCACGTCCACCACTTCCTCTTCCACGAAATGAGGACGAACCACCATGTCCCCTGGAGACTGCCATTGCTGACGGAGTCGCAGACGCTGTATTGGACGGAACAGGTACACGACTGAGCCTCCTGTATACCTCTTCCATCGGAGGGATGGTGGCATCTGCTAGAATCTGAGCACGTGCTGCCTCGTACTCCGGGTCTAGGGCAGCGAGCAATACGCCAACCATAGTGGCGTTGCGGAACGTCTTCTGCTGTTCCGACGTGGCTGTAAGCGGAATGGTGCTATAGAGCTTCTCGAACATGCCACGAAGCGACGTGTACAGGGAATGAAGAGGCTTCCCATTCTGCTTCGTGGTAAATATATCATGCTGCAACTGGAGCATCTTCGTTTCATTGCGGACCTGAGAGTACGTCATAGACAAAATATCCCACATCGCCTTGGCAGTGGGCTGGTGAAGGACATCATTCGCTATCTCTGTCGTGAGCGTACCTGAGAGCCACACCTTGGCGTACGCATCATCAGCCTCCCATGAGACATAGATCCCTGTCTTCTCCGGTGGTTCATCCTCGGTAAGAATATGCTTCTTACCACACGACTTCATGAGACTGAGGAACTGCATCGCCCACAGTTCGTAGTTTGTCCCGTCTATTTTGACGATTGGTGCCGAACCTTTGAAGGCACCTATGGCGGGCATATCGATCTTCTGATCTGACATAATGTCGGAGAAGAACAACTACTGATAGACCAAGAAAACTGTCTACCAAGACCTTGTAGGATTCAAGTGCATAGGTAGACGATTATGCACTTGAATCGAACATGACGCCGAGTCCGAAGAACGCGGCACACCTGCAACGAGTAGAGGCTTTGAGAGCCTCTACTTGACAAAGACGACGACTAGAAGGGGACGGCGGCGGCTGGACAGCAGGTGGGGGGGGGCGGTGGGAGGGGGGGGGCCCGGCGGCAGGTGGAGGGGCCCAGCAGGGACCGGCGGCGGTGGAGGGGGCCCGACAGGGGCTGGCAGGAGGTGGGGGGGGTCCCGGCGTCGGTGGGGAACCCGGCGGAGGAGAGAAGGCGGCGGCGGGAGGCTTGGCGCCCGGGGGGGTGGGCGGCGAAACCCTAGAGAGGGGGGGGGGGCGGCGGTGGAAAAACCCTAGGTTAGGGTCATGGCTCTGATACCATGTTAGAATACTTCGATGTGTTTATTCCATAGAGCCCTCGGGTCTCTTATATAGGGAGAAAACCCTTGGGTAAATTACAGAGTCTTACAAAATATAAATAGAAATTAGGAAACAATAAAACGTAACATATATATAAGTCTCTACAGTTCCAAACCAAAATTATGAAATCTTTGAACATTTCAAAGGTTTCTTTAGGTGAAGAGAAGAAATCTCATATCATACATAATCATCAATAGATATCACATATCCATAATGTTTACTTTGATATAGATGATCCGCATACATCAATATGTATGAGATTCTAAATAGCTTGACATCTTACACCATTCCCAAAGAAGGGTGTATTGGATATTTTTCTTTTGAATACAATATTCATAAGTATGTAAGTTTTGAAATTTTAGATATTCTAAAGTTTCATCTCTTACTAGTCTATCGATCAAATCAATAGACAAATGTCCAAGGCTTGATGCTCGATCATTGTCAAATGATCTTCATCCTCCTATTGATCTTAAGGTTCAATTTCAGCATTTAGAAATGTTAATGAACCGTTCATTAATTTTCTAATTTAGTGGAGTCCACTAGATTTTTAGATTACTATCTGAAATATCTCCATCATAACTCTTTATGATAGATAAATTCCAGAATTCGTGTTTATCTCCAACATTTAGAAATAAACAACAGTGTATTCTAATATCTGGATCATAGAGACATTCTCTATGACTAAGGGCTCCCACTGAAATTGAGAAGTCTATCAATTCAACAGAGATTGTTGCAACAATTGCATCAATATCCATGTAGAAGACTATAAATCTTAAGATCAAATTTTCCAGTCTTCTAAAACATATGCAACCCATTGCAAGTGTTGTTAGAAGATTGAGATACAATTATAAAACTTTATCTTATTCAATAAGCAAGTCAATATCAATGATTTATGTAGATTATTCTGATGCTCTATCCGAGTCCTTCTCTAAGGATTCTAGACAGACTTGATAGTCATACTATCAACACCAACTTATTACAGTATTGGCATTTATCCAACTATTTAGATGTCATATGGAAGTCACAGAAGTACAGTCAACTCTTTGACTTTCCTTCTTACTTGGGTCCAACCCATGCTTCCACTGCGCTCCCTTTATCTATAAACAACCATTGCTTAAGATTAAGGATCTCTTATGTTAAATTCAAAAGAATTCAATGTAAGAGCATTTCTATATTTATACATGCTTCATTAAATTCATACACTATGAATATTATGAAGATTCATGAATGACAAGAGTATATACAGTAGAACGATTACACTCATTGTATCTACATCCATCTAAACTCTTAAAACATAGGTTCAGGCAGTTACTCCAAAAATTTGAATACATCATCTCTTATAGAGCTACCATTCTACATTATGCAGAGAACCATGTCACTCATGATTAAATGTGAAAGAGTACATATGTATGCCAGAATATCTTCATTGATTTTATAAGAATTATTTGACAATTGCAATCATCATCGACATGTCACTTCCAAAGTACATCCGATGAGAGATCAAGACTACAGTGACATACAAACCCTAGGGTTGTAGTCCTATTATCTATTTAATTGTCATTCCTCATTAGTATGAGGAGACTTGCATATTTCAACCACATATATTATGTGTCCAATTGCATGTACAATATCTGGATCATGAGTCCAATCCATGATATTTTACTGGTTATCATTGAGTATAACATTGAGTGGGTTTAATGAAGGATTATCTGAAATAAGAAATTTGCATAAGTGTACATGTTTATATATATATATATAAATATTATACTTTGATTTATGAATTTTTATATCAAAGTTGTCTTGCCTTGTCAACACTGAAAGTTCATTCCCTTAATCACTTTTAATGTAAGAGATATACTTACCATTATATCTCAATCAAGATCTGGGATCTCCTTCCTTATCTTTGTTGCATCCCAATAATATGAGAACCTACAACTCGGATAAAAAGAAGCGGGAACACATTCCGCCTTGCAAGTCCAACTTGCATCTACCAATTCGGTCTTTAACACCCGGGCCCATCACCCCTAAGGCAATGTTGACCCGTCATTAATTGAACGAACCGTCAACAGGAATACACCTCGCTATACGCAATCCAATATCGCTTCAATAATATGAGGACCCGATATCGGGGTCACTACGCATACGTCCTTACTCTTTCGAGAAGCGAAGAGCCCGATCCAGATGCGCTTGCATACAGGAGCTGTCACTTCGGACAGGCATTTCCTACATACAATCCCTGGCGACGGAACCCTCCGCCTTGACGGGAGATCATGGATGTCACTTATGTGATCCTCCATATCATATTCAAATTCTAATTAATCACTATGAATCATATTCATTATGATTAATTCTTCCAAGGGAAATTAACATCTCTATTCATAATAGAGTGTTTTAATTTTAATTGGATTCCAATCAATCTAATCATATTAAATTAATGATCCAATTAATATCCAACAAACATTTTATTGTTACTTGAATTATGGTATTATCTCAAATACGTATTATTTCGAATTTTAATAATTAGAAATACATCATGATTTCTTAAGCATTATATTAACCCTAGCCGCTGTCATGGCCAGTACCGACGAGAGTGGGACGGACCACATACGTTGCAACCCACAACCCCAATGCTCTCCGACTAGACACTATATCCACCTCGGGAAAGGATAATGCAAAATAGATTTCTTTGTACTTTAGATGATCATCGGTTCTTCAACCGAAATTATACCATATAATAATAATCAAAACAATTTTTGGTTAACATTATAATGAGATTTGCTAAACAAATCCCAAATCCTATTCAAGCAACTTGTTTGTTGGAATGTTGATCATGTAGTTCATGTAACCAATTAGTGATCTAGATCACATCTAATCAATTATTGGTTAAGGCAATGTCATTTAAGGGAATAATTATCATCAAATTTTTCACAAATATTTATGCACTATTATTCCAGGAAATTAAACAATTTAATTTCACTAATTGATTGAATGACAATCACTAGGTTCTTGATTAGGAATGTATTTCCAGCAGTGACCCTTACTAAAAATACCATATCTCAATCAATTTAAATCCAAATTAAGCAAAGTAAGTTCCTAAAGTTTGCTAATTTGATTTACAATAGAACCTAAGTGGTTTGCACGTATTTCAAGGCGTTTCAAATCCGCAATTAAATTTTAATTACGTCATGATCCGCAGTCCCCGAAACAGTAGATACATGTTCACTAAAATGAGCATATCTTGAGCAAACGGAATCGAAATCACGTAAACTTAGATCCTACAGTTTCTTTATTTAATGGTGAACAAAATCCAATTATTATTTTCGTGTTTAAACAATATAAACAGTGCCAAAAATAATCTCAAAACAGAGATGCGAAAATGCAATGCAAGAAAACTTTCGCAAACCCTAATGAGCCCAAGTCGTCCTCGATTTATGGATCGTATCCAAAAACACCGACCTAAGGTTCTGATACCACTTAAAGGATATGGTTAGATCCTCAAGCGCATCACGGAAGCGTGAGCGTCATATCGAATACGACGAAGAACGACTAGTCGCACTAGTTGTTCTATGCAACGGAAATTAAAATTTTTTTATGCGACGAAACCACATGATCCAAGAACACTTCTCGGATCGTTTCGTCTAAACCACAAACAAGTAATAGGATTACCTCTTGAAGCGTAGTTGCGATCGAGTCACTAAACGAAGAGACCTCCTGTCTCAAGTCCGATCCGACGGAGGAGACAGTTGCGAGCGCAGGGATGAATCGCGTGCTTCTCGCAATCCATGTTGATGATCCAAGTGGCGGATCTCCTGATCTCGACACACGAGATCCGACGTCTTCTTCACGAGCGCGGTGCACCAAAGAAGACGGAGATCCACGAGCAAACGATCGGGCATTATAACGACGACGCTACGACGATGGAGACTCCCTCTAGGGCATCCATGGTGGACGACCATGAGAGAGGAAGAGAGAGGGCTGATGTGTAGAGAGAAAGAGAGAGAGATACTTATGTTCTCTTGTGTGTAAAGAAGAGCAATGGGGCGCCTCTCCTTTTATAATATTTTGGGATCCATGGATGTCAATCCATGGACAACACAAATCCAATGGCTCTCATTGATTGTGTTTCTTTTAATGGCTAAGATTTGTGTTGGTAAAAACCAACAATAATTAATTTAATTTAGATTAAATCTATATTAATAAATCAATATAAATCAATCCCAAATTAAATCAATCAAGTATGGAGATTATGGAATGAAGATTGCCTCCTTCCATAATATTGGATTTGGTGGCAATCTCATGTAATCTCATGAGATTACATTATTCCATGGAAATCTCCAAGATTTACAACAACACTTGTTGTAAATTATTCTACAAAAATAATTGATAATTATTTTGTGAATATTGCAATCTTGCCATTGGAAAATTGTGAACCATATTCACAACCCAAAATAAAATGTGAATTACATTTTTAATTAATTGTCCAATGTGAATCAAATTCACATCAACATTTAATTAACAAATGTAAATTACAAATAGCTCTCTCTTATATATTATAAATCACATTTATAATATATATGACTAATATGAATATTGCTATCCACATTATTCATATCCATGATAGTTAAATCACATTTAATCATGTTGGATCTCTATTCTCGTGTGCCCAAATAATATGAATCGCATTCACATTATTCACATCTTTGATAATCAAATATCATTTAATTATCTAAGATAACTTTCTTTATAATATGAATCAAATACATATTACTCATGATAATTAAATTACATTTAATTATCTATTTTTTAATGCTCGGATACTGATATCAACAATGAAATTATCCTGAACTCTTTTAAGGATAATGCGCTTTCTCCGCGAATACTTGGAGATAAGGACATGGCGATTGTATTGTTCCACGTATAGTGACTTGGATATTGAGATCATGTCTCAAATCCAGATCGTAGGCCTCCCATAGATGCTTGATTAAATTGAGACCGCAAATCTAATCTTCTTATTGCATCTGAATCACATTCAGAACAATGTCCAACATTTTGGACCAAGATCAGATTACTTCTCTACTGAGAGGAGTCTCTAAAATCCAGACCCGTTTCATCACTCCCTAGGAATGGAAGCGTCATGTTTATACAATCGTTTATGATCACATCACCTTCAGGTATTCCCAATGCCTGTACGTCCTGCATACTGGAAGACTCAGACTAAACCCGAAGTATTGGATCAACTTTATACTGTCTACTTCATGGTTTTATCAGTAAGTTTCTCATCGATCATTGGGAGTCGGTATCGATCATACACTTTTCAAAAGCGTATATCATACCTAGGTCTTGATCATATACTTTCCAAAAGTATATATCAAACTTACAAATTCAGTCAAGCTTCCAAAGCGAGACGACCGTGCGCACGGAATTTGATTCTTCCCAATATCTCATGAGTGAGCTCATGTCTTCCGGTTCAGTAACTGAACCTGTATAATCCCTTTGAGAGATCGTATTACTCATATGCCTTTATATGCACACCAGCGCGTCGGTGTATAGACCTTGGTTAGGTCATCAACCTATTGGTCTGCCAAATGTACATAGTCAGACATATAGTAACACATCTGTCTCCGGTCAGAGGATGCATGCCTGTATCGTGACAGCATACGATATAGGACTTTGGTTATCTCGATCTCGTTAAGTCAACTCTTTGACCTAACTAACCTGACACCTTCGAATCTCTATTCCTATGCAGAAGACCTACATCAAGAGGTCGGTCAGATATCGGCCTTTAGAGATAAGGATTGCCATCTCCTACTCAGGCTGGAGATCATCTCTTAACAATCATTTACGGTTCTTGATGAGTCCTCAATCTAACTCTTTGTATATTCATCCAAGCACCTGCCTCTATGATTCAATAGTTGAATCAACAGCTGTGTGATTATTAAGATGGCCATGGTACATAACCCTAATTGTACTAATGGACCTATTATGCAAATTATTCATTCTTCATTCCAGATCAGGGAATGATATTTTGCAATAACATTTATTGCATAATGGCTCCCCGTGGGCTCGCATTTCCAACATCGACCACCACCCCTTAGCCGTCGCCAATCTCATCATAACCGCTAACGCATCTGCTACCACTACAAACAATAAAGGCGCCAACGTGCAACCCTGCTTGATGTTCCTCTCCGCCTGGAAGAAACCCCCTCATGGCAGCCCTTTACAGGCACTACCATCGAGGTCGTCGTATTGTACCGCTTGATCCATGCAACCCACCAATCCGGAATACTCTCTTCTCAAAGAGCTCCACAGGAAGTCCCAATCTACACAATCATATGCTTTTGAGAAATCATCCTTCCAAGAATCCCCTTCGAACCTGATCTCTTCCAGTCTGTAACCACCTTTGAAGATGTAGCCAATCCATCTGCTCTAGCTCACCCTAGGACAAAGGCTGACTGCTCCGGCGACACAATCTGACCCAGAACCCCCCTCAACCTATTGGCCAATACCTTCACGATAATGAGATAGATCCCATTGGATTGCGCAATGGGATGGAAATCCTCGACTCTGGCTGCCACATTCTTCTTAGGCGACAGAAAGATAAGCGCCATATTCAACCTCTCTAAACCACAATTTCCTTCGCAGAACTCCAACACCAGCTCCTCACTCCTCCCTTCAGAACCTCCAAAAACTCTCTATAAAATCAACTAAAAAGCCATCTCGCCTGGGCATTCCATCCGCATTTATCGCCCATAATGCCCCCTTCACCTCCTCCTCCGCCATTGGCCCGACCAAAATGGCAGCCGCATCCTTAAAAAGGGTGGTCACTCCTTCCCCCTACCATCCCCAACCCTGCCTACCACACCGATGGCTGAAAGCCCAAAAGTGAGATCTTAGTGTCGCCCCACCTCCCTGTCCCCCTCCACCTTCACCCCTTCCATCTCAACCGATCGAATGTCATTCCTCCTCCTTCTCCCTGAAGCCGCAACATGGAAAAAATGTGTATTCGCATCCCCTTCCATCACCCAACACTGGCGGGCCCTCTGCCGCCTGACAATCCCTAAAATACGATGGTTAATCTTGCAAAATTAACTTTTAAATTGTTCGTGCATTTGGGCAATTTCGGAATTGATCAAAAACTACAATTTTAATTATTAATCCAATTAAAGCGAGTGCTCAACTTTTTTTTACTTCGTAAGTCTAAGGTCGAACTCCAGGAGGCAACCGTCTCTTTAGGTTGGTTTTTAGTCGATCTTGAGGTTAGGTTTTCAAAAAAAAATATTTTTATTTTTAAATGCAAATAATAAATGAGATGCAATTATGACAAAGCTAAGGGGCTAAATTAGAAATTTCAATCAAATGAAGTCCGAAAATCCTCAAATGGCCAGAATGTGAAATATGATGGAACTAGGCTACTGAATTGTTTTTGGAATTTTGGGATGCAATATGAATTAATTGTGAATTAATGAATGCATACAATGAGATTTTCAATAATTAATAATAGTAAATATTAAACCCACATATTTTTTGGAAATAAAATTATCTAAGATGTATAACTAGGTAATATATCTCAGAAAAATCCCAAATCATAAAAATGTTGAATTTAATACCTAGTAAAAATTAATCACTGAAATACACAAAATGATTTTTATAAAGAAGAATATGCGTGCAAATGCAATTCTTTTTGGGCACAATGTACTTAACAATTAATCTATGATCTGTGAGTTTTCGGTAGTTTTTCGCATAATGGTTAAGTATCTATGAATTTCTAAGTATACAATGGAAAAATATGTAATTTTTCACAAAAGAAATTACTATAATTAGCCACGAAGAATAAAAATGTCACAAGCATGCCAACATGTAGAGAATTAATTAAATAATACCATACTATTTTTGAATAATAAAAATGCATGCAAAAAGAGGTTCAAAATTACGGTTAAAATAGAGGGGTCTGTTTGCAAAATACAATAAATAAAATAAAATGCAGTAGAGGGACTCCATGATAATTACCTATCACCATAAGGTGTTTTCTGCAAAATATTCAGAGGGGTACGCATGTCGCATGCGCCCTCCGGACAACAGGGGCCTCTGCATGAATGAGTTATCTCTAGGGGACTTATTTGCAATATATCCAAGAGTCACGTGCTCTTATTTGCAATATATCCAAGAGTCACGTGCAGAGCACGTGACCCTCGATCCTTTCTGTGATAAAGAGGATCTTGGAGGGCATCTTTGCAATTGCCCCCTTCAGCACATGCCTATCACGTGGGGGGTGGGGGGCTTCTGTGAGAATGGTGGAACCGTGGGGTTGCCTCTACAAGTTTCAACCGCTCATGTGCACCTTACATGAGGGGGAGGGCTGGGAGTGAGAAGACACCAAGGCAGGGCGACGTCAAAGGACGTATGTGACCTTGGGGTGGCACTCACAGGAGATGTGCAACTGCGCAAGGCACGACGGGCGGCGTAGTCCTTGCGCGACAGAGGCAGATGGCGTTGATGGAGGCTGGTACGCGTTTCGAGGCGCGGAGGCAACAGAGCACGACCGCAGGAACGATTGGACTGGTGCAAAATCATGCACAAGCGGGATCGGTCGCGACCTCTCGCACGACTGATGGTGATGGCATTCGGCTCACGTAGGATGGTGGCGTGGAGGCGGTGGGATTGAAGGCAGTGGATGGCAGGTGCTCGCTCTAATCGAAGGTGGCTTGCACGTGAGATTGGAGAGGAAATACAAGGGCGAAGTTGTCAAGGAAGACGTGACATGCGAGGCTGAGTTTCAACTGCTGGGCGGAGGCGATGGCAGAGGTCGTGATGCACGACGGTGAAGGTGTGTGCAGTGGCGTGGCAGACGGTGAAGAAGAAAAAGAAAACATGGGAAATGGTGGAAAAACAGAGGAAATAAGAAACATGGATAAGGGATTCACCTAGAGTTGAGGACGGAAATACCGCTCCTTTTCTCACCTCGACCGTGCTGGCAGAAGCACATGAAGCTTTGATCGGATTACGCCTTGGAGGATAATCGCCGGAGGGAGGGTCCCTGTCATAGACTCCTCCCTGAGCTCTCTCTATTGTTCCTGGTGGCTATGGTGTATGAGACGGAGGGGATGAAGAGCGGTGGGTTATATAGGGAGCAGAGAAGGGATATGATAGAGATGGCATTGCAGGGATAGTGCAACGACTGTTGCGTGAGAGGTGGAGCGGGGGTTGCGCAGGTGGTTGGGAATGGTGAAGGAGATGGAGGCTGCGAGTGGGTAGGCTGGAGGTTAGGGGTGAGGACGCACGTGTTGGGCACGCGTGTGACAAGTTTTAATTACATTTTTTAAAATAAAACTAAATATATAATAAGGTAGAAAATGAGTGACACGTGCGGCTCCAGGAGCAGCCACGTGCCAACTCCAAAGAAATCGAAAAATAAATTATGAAGATAAATATAAAAAAGGCAAATGACCCAGGATCAAAAAATTTCCTTCATGAAAATTGCTCGTCTCGATGAGGTCTACAACTTTCACGAAGGAATCAAGAGTAAAAGAGGTTATCTGTGCAAAATGATATTTTGGGTACTCTATCTAAACATAATGCATTGATTTTTGTTGTTTTGTAATTTTTTTTGTGATTTTTAATTAAGAGAAAAAGCAAGAAAAATTACGATAAAATCAAAGATAAATATTTACACATTAATATAATTTTCAGATTTTTAATAAATAAGAAAATGAGGAATAAAATACAATAGGAAAACGTGAGATAATTGTACAAACTTACAAGAGACACTCAGACTTAGTTTCTTTGATTTCAGTTTCATATTGAATTTGGATTTTTGTGCATTTTAATAATACTTTCATCAAAGAATATAAATGAAAAAGAAATAAAAGAAAAAGGATTAATTATGTATATATAATAATACCTGTGGAATGTGAAAGAGAAAAGTTGTATTCCAAGTAACCCTAGAGTTCTCTTATATAGGAGAAAGACTAGAGAGAAATTACATAAAGAGGACAAAAAATTAGAAATATATAAATAAAGATCAAAGATAGAATTCTCTCAACACTCCCCCTCAAGCGGGAGCATATATGTCTATCATGTTCAGCTTGGAACAACAACGGTGAAAGGAACCCCTCGCAAGAGCCTTGGTGAACATGTCTGAAATTTGATCTCCTGAAGCAACATGTGAAGTAGAAATAAGCCCCTTCCGGATCAAGTCACGGGTATAATGACAATATACTTCGATGTGCTTTGTTCTCTCAAGGAAGGATGGATTATTGGCTATGAACAAAGCTGCTTGGTTATCATATTTGAGATGCATTGGGAGAGGCACCTCAATAGCAAGGTCAGTCAGAACAGATTTAACCCACATCATTTCCGTGTTCCCTTGGGCCATAGCCTTATATTCTGATTCAGCACTGGATCTAGCAACTACCGTCTGTTTCTTATTCTTCCTTGAAACAAGTGAGCTACCAACGAACACAATATAACATGAGGTTGACTTCCTGTCTTTGGGACACCCAACATAATCTGCATCTGCACATCCAATAGTCGATAGTGATGTATCTCTTCTGCACTAAAGACTTGCTCCTGGAGAAGACTTCAGATATCTCAGAATCATACAGACTGCATCCATATGAACCTGTGTCGGTTGCTCCATGAATTGGCAAACCATGTTTACAACAAATGATATGTCAGGCCTGGTAATAGTAATATATAGAAGCTTTCCTACCAGCTCTCTATGTTGTCTCTTATCTATCTCTTCAGAATCATCATCATAGAGTCTAGCATTTGGATCCATCGGTGTCGTGGCCAGTCTACAACCTATCATACCCGTCTCATCCAGAAGATTAGTGACATACTTCCTTTGCGTCATAACCATACCCTGTTGACTGCGGGAAAACTCCAAGCCAAGGAAGTAACGTAGCTTACCAAGGTCCTTGGTTACGAACTGTCATCCAAGGAAATCCTTTGCTGCCTGAATACCCTGTTCATCACTGCCAGTAACATCTATATCATTCACATACACCGGAATAATAACCGTACCTTTCTGGGTTCTCTTGATGAAAAGAGAATGATCTGCAGTAGATCTGACAAATCCATTCTGTTCAAACAACTCTGAGAGTTTCTGAAACCAAGCTCTCGGACTCTGCTTGAGGCCATATATTGCCTTGTGAAGTCGGCACAAACAAAGATGGAGAAGACTGGTGCAGGTGGTGGCGATGGTGTTGAATGATGTATTTATAATGGAACTGGTAGAGTGGAGATCGAAGGTAAAGACATATAGACCTCTTCCCCATTATTAGAAGTAATGAGCTTGTCACCTGTAGGAGAAAAATACATAATAGAATAAAAAAAGATGGCATCAACGCTGACATAGTACTTCCGTCGAACCGGGTCGATGCAGCGATAGCCGTTTTGGGTCTTAGAGTATCCAACAAACACACATTTGATAGCTCTAGGAGAGAGCTTGTCAAGACCAGGAGACATCTGGTGAACAAAAGCCACACAACCAAAAACTCTAAGCGTGAGAGAAAAAAGATCCATCTCGGGAAACACAATCGAGAAGGGGATCTTTTCACCCGGAACATAAGAGTGCATGCGATTAACAAGATAACACGCAATTAGAACCGCATGTCTCCAGTATGAATGAGGAGCACGACTCTGAATCAAAAGAGTGCTTGTAACATTCAAGAGGTGACGGTGTTTTCTTTCAACCACCTCCTTTTGTTGGGAAGTATATGTACATGAGGTTTAATGAGCAATACCATGAGACACAAGAAATGTGACAAGCTGTCTAGTGTAAAACTCCAAAGCATTGTCATATTTGATTTTTGCAGAAAATATGTTCTTTATTTCAATAATGAAGCTTACTCTTAAGAAGATAGACCCAAGATAACCTTGAAAACTCATCAACAACAAGATAAAATCTATGCCCCTGATGATCAAGGACACGACTCGGACCCTGAATATCGAAATAAAACAACTCAAACAGACCATGACGACTTTGACCCAAACGACTCTAAATTGTAGATTGATGAACAATACCATGAGACACAAGAAATGTGACAAGCTGTCTAGTACAAAACTCCAAAGCATTGTCATATTTGATTTTTGCAGAAAATATGTTCTTTATTTCAATAATGAAGAACTGAATAACAGGACCAACATCTGACTTACTCTTAAGATGATAGACCCAAGATAACCTTGAAAACTCATCAACAACAACAAGATAAAATCTATGCCCCTGATGATCAAGGACACGACTCGGACTCCAAATATCGAAATAAAACAACTCAAACAGACCATGACGACTTTGATCCGAACGACTCTTAAATGTAGATTGATGATGCTTCCTAAGCTGGCAAGCCTCGTACTGGAAGGTGGAGCGAGGTAAAATCTGTGGAAGAACATGGCACAACTTTTGCAGAAGAAGATGGCCAAAACGAATATGCCACATCTAAGGGGACACATAACTAGTGCGAATGGAAGAAGCACTAGCATATGGAGATTGCACTAGTCTGTAAAGACCTTGCTCACGACCAGTACCAATCACCCTGCCCGTTAGAATGTCCTGAAATACAAGAGTAGAAGGGTAAAAAATGGCACGACAATGTAAATCTTTGGTAGTTTGACTAATAGGCAATAAGTTCATTGAAAAATCAGGTGCATAAAGGACATTCTGTAGATTCATTCCATGAGTTAGCTGCACCTCCCCCTGATCAGTAATGGGGGAATGTGTTCCATCCGCTATCACAACAGATCGTCCAGGTTGCGTTGGGCCAAAAATAATAAACTGATTTCTATCACCACAGAGGTGATGAGATGCACCTGAATCCATAAGATTCTGACAAATCTGCTCTGTAACAACTAGTGAAGGCGTATGTTGTACCTGAGGACTCAGCCGAGGCAACTACCTCCGAGGATCCTGAAGGTCTTGAAGGAGTGCTGGATCGTCCTGGAGTGGGCGTGATCTCCCTGAGTCTAGCTACAAGCTCATCAAATCTCTGATCAACAATTGGAGAGGAACTCCCAACTTGTTGAGTCAGTTCTGCAACATTAGTACAAGCAGGAAACCCATGCTTAGAATTGCAGGTTTCCTCAGAATGATCAGTCCGGTGGCAGGAGGTGCATTGTTGATGTGATCAACTACCTCCTCCTCTGCCAAGGGTAGAACCTCCTCTACGGAGTAGGATTCCCTCTACCCGATATGCAACCATAGTTGATGATGTTTGAAACTGCACATTACCACCAGAGGAAATAGACAGCCTGCTGAGCCTGCGATATGCCTCCTCCATTGGAGGTATGGTAGCATATGTAAGAATTTGATCACGGTCTGAGTCATATTCAGGATCAAGAGCCGCTAGAAAGACTCCAGTCATCACAGAGTTTCTGTACGCCTTGAGCTGCTCTGGAGTGGCAGTCTAGAGAATGTAGCCGTGTAGCTTCTCAAACATGCCCCTTAAGGAAGTGTAGAGAGTATGGAGGGGTCTACCATTTTGCGTCGATGTAAAGATATCATGTTGAAGCTGTAATATCTTCGATTCATTCTTTGCTGGAGAATATGTCGCAACGAGAATGTCCCACATAGCCTTTGCAGTAGGTTAGCTCAATATGTCATTTGCTATCTCTGCAGACACCGTCCCGGATAGCCATACCTGCGCATAGGCATCATCTGCCTCCCATGAGGCATTAATCCCAGTCTTGTCACTCTTCTCCTCCACCGTGAGGATGTGCTTCTTGCCATTACACTGCATCAGACTCATGAACTGCATGGCCCACAGTTCATAGTTTGTTCCATCCATCTTGACGATGGGGGATGGACCTTTCAAACCCCCCATGGATGAAATATCAGCTTTATTGTCACTCATGATGACAACTATCACTAAGACTGGGACTGCAACAAATAAGATCTGTGTCTACATGAACATATGTGAAGATGGTTGTGGGTGTAGACTCATTCCACAACCTCTTCCATTCTTTGAGACTACCTTCGGGTTGCTAGAGTGTTTTAGGTGATTGTTTCACACCCTAGTGGTCCAAAACAGGGACCTAAACTTCACGCAAGGCACTAGTGCACGCAGGGGCACACTATTCAGCTCTCAGGGGAGCGCACTGGCAGCTGCACACGTGCAGGAAGACGCACGCGCATGTGCAAGACGCACAGATGCGTAGGAGCGCCGGTGCGCTATGCGCGCTGATGTGGAAACGAGGCACATATGCACAAAAGCGTGGAGGCACGCATGGTCGGAGGTGCGCGAAGGAGCGGAGGTGCGAGGTGCGTGCGACGACGTCTTTTGGTGGGGACTAGGGTTTTGGGTACAGGCTTCGGTCTAGGACCACCGCTCTAGTACCATGTGGAATGTGAAAGAGAAAAGTTGTATTCCAAATAACCCTAGAGTCCTCTTATATAGGAGAAAGACTCTAGAGAGAAATTACATAAAGAGGACAGAGAAATTAGAAATATATAAAAAAAGACCAAAGATAGAATTCTCTCAACAGGCCCAAAACCCAACTTTCACATATGAGCTCCGATTTTTATGAAATTGATCTTGTTTCGAAGGTCTTTGCATATTACTTTAAAAATGAGTAGAGCTAAATCAGGAAGATACGTGCGTTTTAGTCTGTCTATTCTGGAATTTGGATTTTGTCTCACAAGCCAATTATAGTTTTTTATTTTTCCTTTAATCTTGTTAGTAATATGCACATAATGAAGGTGATTTGATGTCAATTGGAGTTAGCATGAATTAGTTAAATATGTATGAAGTTAGATGAAAATGTGAAGATGATTATGAGTGCAATTATGCATGCTAAAATGCAGATATTAGTTCCAAGTGTATGAATGGTAAAAATACAGAATAAATGATAAATGTAGCTAATTACTTGGGAATGAAGCTCTATTTTCATCTTTTAGTATGTTGAATTGAATCACTGATTCATCACCACCAAGAAATCTCCTCCTCGTCCTCTCTCAAAATCTCTACCAAACAACCCTCCCTCTTTGCCCTCTCCTCCCCCAACAACACCTACCCGTCCTCCAACCTGTCGAAACGACACACCACGTCCTGTACCCTCCTCTTCTCCTGCTGCTGTTGCTCACGAATCTCCCTACCCAGCACCATTAGAAATTCCTGTAGAGCCTTCAAATTACTAGCAAATCTTGTCGCTGCCGTCCTCCGCACAGAACAGTTCGCCCAGAACTTCGACACCAACTCGCGGAATCCCCTCCTCCAGAAGCCATGCCTTTTTGAAGCGAAAGTAGAACTTGTGTCGACTCTCCTACTCGAAGGAACAAAGCATATGCATGTGATACGAGTGTGCCCGGGGGAGCGCCCATGCCTCCGTCAACAAAAAAAGAGCTACACCCTTAGTCGACACCAAAAAGCGGTCAGTGTGCGATATCGATTTCAAATTGCGCCAAGTGTACCGGCATCTCGAGGCATCCAATACCACCATCCCCCACAAGTTCAGTGCGTTCCACGTCGATCTAGAGCTAGCATCTCTGCCACCCCTCCCCCCAGGATGGTCTTTCGGAAACAATGTCACATTGATGTCATCGCCAATGATCCCCGAAAACTCCGTACCCCATCCCTCACAGCACAAAAGCTCCTCCACTAACACCTCAAAACCAACCCGACCGCATGGGCCATACACATTCAATATCAACACACGTGCCTTGTCCGTCGATCGCACCAAAATGACCGAAAGTGAGTGCCTCCCACAAATCTCCTCCCCCTACTTTCGAACACATCACGGTTCCACCCTGTTATTAAACCCCTCGTCGCTCCCTCTACCCTGACTGCTCTGAACTCCTCAAGTCGTCCGCCCCTGGTTGTCCTTCAAATCTCCTCTAGCGCACTGCCACCTTAGTTTTCTGTATCAAAGCCACATCTACATTATTCTCCCTTATCAGTCTTCCCATCACACACCTCTTTTCTGCCTGCCACAAGCCCCTAATATTCCAAGACAAAATTTTCATTTGGGAACCAACGACAAACCCTTTGGTGGTTCCACCACAATGCAATTGAGCAACTCCGCTCCATTCCTCTAAGCAACTCCCCCACCGAGAAAGAAGTAATTTGCTACTCTGCACCAGTGACCAGCCTTACGTGCCTCTAGCGACCCGTGCCCCTCCCTATTGGGACCACCTCGACCCCCTCCTTTGCCACCACTCGCACTTCCTCTTGCCGTCGGATCGGCTCCGCTTTACAACACCCCCCATGCGTGACCCTTGCTCCAGAAACCCCTCACACAGAGAGCCCCCTTCAATGCCCCCCCGGCAACCTTGTCGCACGGGTGTACGCCTGTCCATCACAACTGACCTAGAATACTTGAGCCTAAAACGACCCTTCATCTGCAGATCTTGGGAATCTATGCCCCACCTAGGAGTCCCAACAGAGGCGGACCCACCAACCGCACCGACCATGCCCACGGCACCGAACAACCGATCATGGGCAGAGAGCAAGCCGACCGGGCCTCCCGATCCAAAGTGATCCCGATCGAACAACCTGAGAACACGAATTGGCCGTTGGATGGCATCGCCACCCTCCCAATGGCACGAAGCAACACCATCAGCCGGTTCAGGTCGCCCTATCTTTGCCTGTAACCCCTCCCTACAGGAGGTTACAAGCCCTGCCGTGGACGCCATCGAGTCTGCAACACCCGATACAAGCTCCCCCATCGGATCTGCTGCAGAAAGACCGAGGACCTTCTTCTTCTCTGCCCGCGCCTGTGCAGGGATCGCCATATCGCGATATATCGTCGATATATCGGCGATATATCGGTATCAACAGGTCACCGATATATCGCCGATATGGATATATCGGGTATCGACATCTCAAAATAGAACAATGGATATAGGATGTTGGCGATATGCGTTGATATATCGCTGATATACCGGCGATATATCTGTATCGACATTGTATCGATATGATGTCGATATCGATATGTCCTTCCTTGCGCCTGTGCACCCGAGAGCCCCTCTTTCGACTCCTGACCCGGTTTGCGAATTCGCCGTTCGGATGCGGAGCCCGCCCTCCAAACAGAGTCAGATCCAGTCCACCACCAACATTTGCATATGGAGCCCAAAATCGCATAACCTCGAACCACATCCGAGAAAAGCAGGGACTCCTCGAGGCAACCGAAACCACCCATCTCATGTCCCAAGTGCGCAGCACCTAAGGACCCGGTTGACCAGCTTCGCACGACAACCCCACAACCGAAAAAGGAAACAACATTTGAATCTCACCAAAAGATTCCCTTTTCCTTTCCACTCAAACATCCCCCAATCGAAATGGCCTCAGTCGAACACCTTCGCCACCTTTCGTCCCTGCCCGCCCCGTGACGTCAACCTCCACGTGATATGACACACCATCGATCTGAACCACCAGCTTGCAGGGGAACTCCGCAATCAACCCAACACCCCGCACCACCAACTACGGGGTTACCCCCTCAGGAGACCGGAGGAGATGGCCTCCGACACCTGCAAAACCGACACCAGTGCCTTCCGCACCACCGCCAACACACGAGCCACTGGCGACACACCCCAAACGACAAAGACGCCGTCTTCCATCACCGACCCCATACACCCATCTCGGTACAACGGAGATCTCCAATGCATCCACCCTATGGAGTCTGCGAAAACTCCACCAGCCTCCAGCTCTCCGCCATCGCCAGTCTGCACATACAAACCTTCAACTCCTCAAGCAGCACAACGTCCCCCTTGAATCCCACGCCAAGCGCCGCTCCAACGTTCGCCATTGCCTCTGCCAACACCTGAGTTCCCCGACAGCATACCGCCACCGGTAGCATGCAACCCGCAACCTCCGTACGACCACCCTCACCGACGTGAGGATGTTCTGTAACACACTCGACCGACGCCTTCGGCTGCCTTCATCATGCGGGAGAGTATGCGGTTATATGTGGGGAGTATGTGGTTTTATGTTATTATGCCGATAATAAAAAATGCTTATTAGAAAAGCGACCGACTAGGTGGTCGCATAGGGGGTATACTCGGCCGAGTATTCATGTCAACCCACATACATGGTCGTTTCACCATACTCAGAGCGGCAAGGCTACCGAGTACGAGTATGCGGCCGAGTATGCGGTTTACTTCGCCGCTTTCTTGAAAACTGCTGTTTATAAAGACAACGATAACATGGATCAAGAAAGGATTGAGTAGACAAATAAGTGAAATTGATGGTGAATCAATGATATCAATAAGATCATCGATCAAAAGGTATAGATCCACGGAGTTAACCACATAAATAATTAATAAAGAGATGAGTAGACAAGCAAGTGAAAATGATCATGAATCAATGATGACCTATAATTTAGAGTGTCGATCATGGTAAACCTTACACCTGACTTTGTTAGGGTGCAGTTACCCTCGATTGAACGGGAGATAGGAAGCCCAGTCAGGGTAGCGGTCGCCTAGTGCATGGGTCAGGGATCCCATACTTTTTACGATTTTTATGTGAGCTCATAGTGTTTTCGCTTGTTGCGATCCCAGCTTTTAACAAGTTTCGCTAACCCTCTATTTTAAGATACCTTGGTTGGAGGGCCCTCGGTTTTAGTTTTTCTTTACGAGCTTGTTTGCCCGTACCGGTCGTACCAGTTTTTGGAGTGACTCTTCCGGAGAGTCTCTCCCACCCATCTCAAGGCGTAGTTTTGGAGTAGGCCTAGCCATCTAGTAAACCGCAATTCTACTTAGGGGTGAGACGAATGAGTCTCTTAGGAGACTTCCTCACCGCTTGAGTTTTGGTTATCGTTAGGTATATCGTTGTGTATAGTTGAGTTGTCTACAGTTGAGATGGTTACAGTTGAGTTGGTTACAATTGAGCTTGATGCAGAAATCTCAATCATCATTAATCATTATTTATCAATATTTAATCAGATTTTAAACCTACTATAGATGTCAGGAGAAGCTATCGGATGTGTTGGGAACTTAGTTAGGATGTATAATACTCTACTGCATGCTACGGAGGCACCCCATCCCTAAGGTATTCTTCACGCCTTAAAGTCAGTGTGAGATTATAGTCCGAGCAAGATAACAAACTATCCACTAGACTTGAGAATTTAGACAGAAATAAAGATCAGATCAGAGACTCGTCATCCTCAACATCAAGTTCCATTAACATGATCTTTAAGTGATAAAAAGATAATAATCTACATATGAGTCATTAATTAATATATGAAAATGTTATATATATTGCTTTTCTTTCTCTTCTGATATATTTTATGATACATGTATATGATGCATTTTCTTTTGTTACATAACTATATATGAAAATTAATGAAATGTGAATTGGTGACACTTACTGTGTTGGTTATGTGGTTTCTTTTATTGTAAGTATCATTTCAAAATCGTGAAATTTTTTACCCTAAATTTTAGTAACTTAATGCTATCCATTATGAATACAATATTGCAAATAATATGTAAACGGATAACCCGGATTCCGGGGCTTTATATCGCAACTTCGTATATAGGGTCTACCCCTCGAATAAAGAGTTCAACCATCAATTGATTCTTGAAGGCAATATGCATGGAATAGGTATAAATGGGCATGCATGAGTTTAATGTATGGGAACCTGAATTCAATGCCGAATAGAATTGGGCAGTGGGATGGCCATTCTGCTTTAGTTGATACATATCCATATATGTTTGAAGGATCTTGGCTTAATTCTTTTCTTCTGATTACATCTTGCGAAGACTAGTCCACATGCATTTAGTTGTCTTGTAATGCACAACATCATCGGCAATACATGAGATGCAACTACTAATATCCGACACCTTGACCATAGCATTATCATTCTTCCATGTTGCATTCGTGATAGTCTTCTTGGTTGGTTCCTCCTTCGTAATGATGTGCTCTTTGTCATGTCCTATCACATCTAGAAGATATTGAGACCACATCCCATAATCTGTACCATCCAACTTGGTAATGGTATCAAAGAAAGGGTTCTTCATTTCGCGGTCGTGGGTAGATGAATCTACTACCTCAGACACATTTCACACCATAACAAAGGACCAATTCGATTGGTATGTGCTGGAATGTGCTAGTGATCTTAGAATGTTGCTCGAACTCCGTGGAATGTGCTAGAATGCTACTTAAATGCTATTGGAACTCCATGGTGGTAGACCTATCTACCCACACTATTGATGGAGTTTGATGGAGATGAAGGTAGGCGTCGACGATGGAGATGAAGGTGGGAGAAGTAGATGAGTGTCAGCGCTGGCGACATTGCTAGAGATGGAGGTAAGCACCGACGATGGAGATAGAGTTGTGATGGAGGTTTGCTGGGCTTGAGATGGCAGGTGATGGTCATGAGCAAGGTTTGAAAAAACTAAAAACGGAATGAGGTGGTTTCCCTGGAATCGAGACGAGGCGTAGCCTCGAGGCAGTCGAGGTGTAAGCCTCAGTTTATAAGATTAAATATCTATAAAAACTACAATAAATATATACTAATGACATTATATATATTCTGACTAACATATGATATATAATCACTATAAGATATGATAAAATTATAAAGATAAGAGCACCGAAAGAAAGATATACAAATGTATGAGAATGCATCTGTTGATATTCATCAAAATTCAAACTATCTAAACCAAATTGAAGAACTGTTGTATGCACCCCTCCTGCCATACCATACCCCAACAAGACGGGGGTCTCGCTGCCCGGTCAGCGTGCTTGAGGGGGGGTCCGGGGGGAATAGGTGCGCTCCCCCCTGTGGGGGTGTGGGGGCAACACCCCTGGCAAAATTTTTTATTGAAGATTTTATTTATATTCGGATATATGGATTTGTTTGTATGGGAATAGTACATGAACTCCCCTTGAATTCTATCTTGTTTGTCCTTATCAACATATTGCATAGCTTATTGCGTAACAATTCCTTAAAATTAAGTTTACAAGTAATGTTTTATATGATATATGTGGATTCGTATGTTTAAGGGTATAACTTAAGAGATTTTGACATAATTGGACGTGTTTAATGGTAAATATGAACATGAAAGTGGTCAAATTTAAGCATTCATCTTGTATATTTATATCCTAAACAACTAGACCTTTGTAAACATATGAAATTACTAATAGGACAAATGATTTAACATAAAAAATAATCTGAAAATAAAAATTGCCTCATGGATTGCCTCGACCAACTGAGGCGGTCGCCTCTCAGAGGCCCCCTGAGGCGGTCGTTCTGGGGCGATTTCAGACCGCCTCTTCTTGAGGCGTGTGCCTCGAGGCAGGTTTTTTTGAACCATGGTCATGAGAATCGACGCTGGAGAAGGGTTGGAACTAGTTCACAAGCCTAGGAGAGAGGGATTCCCTATCGAGGCTCTGATACCATCTTGGAATTAGCTAGAAATGGAAAAATGAACTTGTTTCTTCTCATTGGATATGACTCCCTTATATAGAATGGACTCTGCGGTTCACTGAAAAATTACAGTGCACTAGTGCACTCAGATTACAAAATAATTTCTATAAACCCAAAATTCTTTAATAGAATCGTTATCTTATTCCATACGTCAAAGGTTTCTTATATAGAGTGAAACCCTAGAGAGCAAATTGGGAGAATTACGTATAAGTCCTTGAAGGGTTACAAGTATCAAATAAAATGGAAAATACTATAACTCTCAATAACTCTAACATATAATTCAGATCTCTAGAATGCCTACAAGGGGTAATGGAGTGTTGCGTATCTAAGTCTACACTGTGAAACCCCAAAACCCGAGCAGGGACTTAACTGCAAAATCCAACTGGACCTGGGCTTAATTGTAAATCTGCTTTTATTGCAGGGTCCAAAAAGTTTATTTGAGTAGTCCATTGCGTAGGTCTCGTCGATAGCTTTCCAACGAGTCTAAGAATGCGAAAATCTGAATTCGGGAGCCCGATTTACGGTCATTTTAGTGAGAGGGGGTCCAGACCATATAAGGATCCGGACCCGGATCCGAATCCGGGTTAAACCCAATAAAATCCAACCCATCTCGCCCAAAACGCCTTCAAATCATTCCCCTTCAACCAACAACCTTCCTTCCTCCATTTCTCCTCCTCCTCCCTCATCGGAGCATCGACGGAGCACTTCGGATCGACGATCCGAAGCCAAAATCGAGTAGAGAAGGTCCGGGTCACCCCATGTGCGGTTTCCATCGTGAACGAAGTGTCGATCGCGTCGTGCTTCACCGACGGAGAAACCGAGGTGTGAGTGTTCTTGAGGTACGATTTCTCCTCCTCTTGCTGCGGATTCCACGCGATTTTGACCATACATGCTCAATCATTCATAGATCTTTTGACTTAATACTATAGAAATTTGTGGGAGGGGAAATTTTTACGGTTAAGTATCACTGATCATTGAGTGTTGTTGCTCTGACCGGGAATGTACTGAATATCCTTATGAACCTAACAACAACTGTGTCTGATTTTAGAATTTCAATAGGTCTTACAGATGGTTCAGGTTATTGGGTTTGTCTCGGCTGATACATGTGAAATATTTGTATCAATTCTCTTTTTAACCCATGTATTCTTTTTGTTGCATACTCCAAATCCAAATGGTATATCACACACTGTGCGTGCTTGTGCATGCATGACTGATCACCTCCCTTTCCTTATTGAATAAGGAATTATACAGTTATTTGTTAGAAGTAGTTGCTATTGAGTTTCTCATTCCATCTCGGTATGAACACTGTTAAAAATATACATTGCAGAATGAAAGAACATTTCGTGTGTTGGTATTTATATAAGGTTTATTTGATGAAGTATTCAAGGCTGGTATCTCACACGTGATTTGTTCTATTACTTTGAGTTGTCACAGTGTCTAGTTAATGTTGCGATGCCGTTTTAAACATATGCTAAGTGCACTTGGTTCTGATTAAATGATTAGAAATAAGTATCAATCTCAGTGCCACACGTGCACAATTTTTTGTTAAATGGCTTTTGTTGCAATCCCCTGCTTCTTAGGCTACTGTGGACTTTCTGTAATAATTCTAATTCAACCTTAGGTTTGTGCTTCTATTGATCCATTTAAAACATTTCATTCAGCCTGGAAGGTCCCAATCAGCAGATCGAAATTCACAATCCAGTGTTATTTTCTCTGTTTTCATTTGCAAACACAGTTTTGCACTGAAGAAGAGAATATCAGTGCGTTGTTGTGGGTGCATTAGACACACTCAAGGGATTCTCGCATGGCGTTAATAATCTTAATGAGATGATTAGAAATCGGCAAAAAAAAGAGCAGATGCGTACGTAAATAGCATATATATTGCAAAGAAAAAGTTGCAGCAAATTTACTAGGGTCGTCACCTTAAAATATACCTATCGCAGAACATCCTGACTTAGATCCATCAAATAAAAAGTAACACGGACATACAACAAAAATCATGACCTAAACCTGTCAATTAGAGCTGCATCTTTCAACCATTGAGCCACATCATCTGCTCTTACACCTGGAGTTCGTAGATCAGACAGATTGAATCTTATAAATACCCTGCTATTTGTATGTACTTAATTGCAATCTTGATCTCGATTGCGCATCCAGTTGTCCTCCTTGTTGTGTAACCGTCGTCTCTATTAACTCTATTTTCATCAATTTTGCTAAGGCTGTATGGACAACATAGTGATTTTTATCGTATGGGCAAGAATCTCACAATTATTGAATGGGTAGATGGAGTAGCGCCTCCAAGGGAGGGGCATGCACCCTTGGGGCCCCGGGTAGAAGCCTAGGTGACCGCGATCCCAACTGCTACTGTAGCTGCGATGGTTGGGGGACATGTTGCTTGGCACACCGAGGTGCTAATCTGACGGTGTTGGCCTCGGCACTTGCGTGCTTTAGTCCGGTGCTCGAGAGCGGGCCAAATAGTCATGGTTGGTCGGCTAGTGTTTCGCTTGTCACTTAGAGTTAACACTCGTGTACGGGCCAATGTAGGCTACATTGGTCGGTATTCCGAGTGGGAGCGCTAAGAGGGGAGTTCCGAGGAATGTGGTTAATGAAGTTGGGAATGAGATATAGTTCTCCTGTGTATAAGGAGGATCGGATCGTCGCGATGATTCGCGGGTTGGAATCTAATTTGTGAATCGGAAGTACAATTGCGAGGTGGAGCTAAGTGGACGTGTTGGGAACCTAGTTATGATGCATTGTACCCCACCGCATGCCTACGGAGGCACCCAACCCTAAGGTGTTTTATTTTACCTTAGAGTCATAGTGTGAGATCTCATCCAGACCAAGACCACAGACTATCCACGAAGCTTGGTTACTCATATCCATATCCAGATCTAGTAATAATAACAATGATAAAGATGTAATTCTTTGTGAAACCAGTTACACAGTTGTTCTTTTGCACACATTTTAATTGTATCATGCTTGTTGTTGAATATTTTTGTTTAAATCGGATTGGGCAACTTTGCTCATAATGTACCTACGTGTGAATCCGCAGGTCCGCAACAATGAGTAGATTTGGGGATATCACCATTTTTGTGCAGCTTCACGATATTTTTTTGTGGTACAGTTGTTGGTAGTTTTACTATCCTTCTTCACTTGTAGTATTTTGTTGAGAGACATGGCATGTAATGTATAATTGTGGACATCTATTTTATGCTTACATGCATAATTTTTTTATGGACATGGAAATGATCAACGGAATGTAATGGAATTGGTATATGCAATGAATGGAATATGGAATGTGAACAGGTTGAATGAGAAGCAAAATTTTAAATTCCTGTGCATGTTGCTATTTTTCTCCGGTTGTTGCGAATGTCAAGTATTCGAATGTGGAATGTGTGTGCGTGGATTTGGTTTACCGAGTACCCAGATCCTAGGGGCGTCACATACACAACCTCCCTACTATGCTTGAATAGACAAGTTTGGTCCATCTCTCTCACGGTTTTGCCCTTCCAGTGTATTATCCTTTGATCACAGTCGAAAAAAAGGTTATACCGTATTTCATCTCATGTGTCTTTTAAGAGTCCCTATGTCATTGTCAAGATGGACTGGACAAACTACAAGTTGTGAGTGATGAAATTCATGAGCACTATAAAAAGCCACGAGTACATCCTGACAAAAGTACAATCGATTTACAAAACAAGTGGCAATGCCACGTGGAAGCATGATAATGTGTGGGCTCAAGTTTGGCTACTGGGCACTGCAACGACAATGATTGCCAATGAGATCCTACATCAACCTACTTTGAAGGCTATGTGAGATATTCTTCCAATGGCACATTCTCATGCGAAGAATGGGATAAAGATTCTTTAGCTTCGACTTGACATCTACATGACGAAGCAGGATGATCACTCCTTACTCTTGTTCTACTCTAGTATAAGGAGCATGATCGGGAAACTCCACAGTTACCTACTACTGAATGCCACTATTAAGCATCAACGGACATCTAAGAACACTATGATGGTTGGTCTTTTCCTTGCTAGCCTTGATCATGCCTCAACCTCAGCCTCAACCTTTGCCATGGCTACTTAACGAGGTAGATAAGGGTCTACTCCATACATAAGATGATGGATTTCTTATCGGGGATGCGGTCGCCCTCGACTTCAGTGCGTGTATGACAATTATCTAGGGCATAGTGATGACACATGCTACTAAAAGCATGGCCATCTTGTCTCTGTTCATGTTGTTGATCATCTTGAGTTAGCTACAACACCATATGACCAGAATTACAAGGATCTTATCTCCCACCTGAGGGAGATCATGAGACCTTTACCTACTTAGTCTAGTCTCCCTATTGCATCATCTCGCAATGAAATAGCTGCCAACACCTTGTGTATAGGTCTTGCTCTTACTACTTGTCACAACACATACTTTATAGAAGGGGTGATTGAGTCTGGAGCTTTTGATCATCTTTGAGGAAGCAGAGAACAATTCACCTCATATATCATGGTTCCTCTTGGTCGCTTAATCACTGTTGCAGATGTGGGATGTTCTCTATTATAGGAAATGATCTGTCTTATGTCCTCTGTGCATCTAGAGCATGTTTTACATGCTCCAGGTACATGTCCACACTTTAGCAAGGGGACATTCATTGCTTTATCAGGTTGCGCTAATGAAGATTACACTAGTTATCCAAAGGACAGAAAGTCCACCACATGGTTTGTTGTTTTCTTTAGTGGTTGTGTACTCACATGGAAAAGGAAGAAGTAGAAAATAGTTACTAGATCGAATGCATAATCTTAGTACATGGCCATGGCTTGGTCATCTCTAAGATAATTTGGGTCACGTCGGTCTTAGTTGTCTTCATTGTTTGGAAATGCGGTCCATGCGGTCACATATGCGTATGCGGTTACCCTTCCGACCACATATGTCATATGCGACCATATGCGGTTAAAGCGCATATACGGTCTGAGTAATCCGCATATGCGGTCACATATGAAATAGAATTAATACCCAACCTCTTCCATCATCGCTGATTACACATCTTAAGAAACACTATTTTTTGAAGCTTTATAAATCATGATTTTTTGAATTTTCATCAACAATATTTTTAGAACCTTAGATTTTGGAATCATAAATGTAAATCATTTGGTATTAGATTATATCCATTGATATAGAAATTTTGGTGATGATCTATGTTACCAATGTCAACAATGTCTTTGAATGTCTTATGCATAAATTGAATAATCATCACTTATTTTTCAATGTATCATTTCTATAATTTATTTCATATGATTCAATATAATGGATTGTGTAGCCAACATTCATCTTATCGAACATTCCTTTTAATGAAATGAGTCATGCAATTTAATATTTTGTCAATTTTTTTATTTTTTTATTTTAAATTAAAATAACACAAAAGCACATAATCTGTATAACCTTCTGCATATACTTCCGCCTATTTGCTAACTCACTTCAGACTGCCTAATTGAACAAATATCGCATATTGACTTTTCGAACCTTAACTGACTTAACTACGGAATTGACTCTCCTTATGCTGGTCTTATGTGCATGGTTTTAAAAAGCGTTGCCTCAAGGTACAAAGGCGTCTACCTTGAGGTTAGGCTCCCCAATTTTGCCCTGAAGCATATGCCTCAGGTGCACTTGTTGAGGCATGCGCCTCAAATGTGTAAGGCATAGTTCAGACACGAGGCGACCAAGGTGAGGCATAGGCATGCGCTTCAATCCCGAGGCTTTTTTCCACTTTTGGGGCACGTGCTTTGCTTGTGATCCCTGTTTTGCCCTAAATAAAAGAAAATGAAGGGTTTTCTTTTTATTCTAATGGAAAGAACCCATCGACCTCCCCCTTCATGTACTCGAAGTAGACAAGCAACATCTCCTCCGATCGGAGGTCACTGACTTGCCACTGTTCCAGTACATCCTACTTCCACACTCGAGAGGTGTCGATGCCTCCCAGGCTCCCAACACGCCTCCCAGGGTCCATGTTTGATTTTTTTGCCTTTTCATTTTTTGAGGAATGCGTATGTTATTGTATATGCATTGTGTATGTATTGTGCGCCCCACATATATCTAGGGTCAATAAACCTCCTTTTTGTTCTTTTTCGAATGACTGGATTTCAATTGAAACCTCTTTTTATGTGATAAAATATGTCTTTTGGCTTTCCTTGAAAATGACATTGTTGTGATCGGCATTTACCAACTAACCTTAACCCATTTTAGATTCATATATAGAATAAAATAATGTTATGATTGATATACATAATTTTATTCTCAATGTTTTAACATACTCTTCATTCACATTGTGAAAATGTGAATCCATGTGTCATATTCGATTCATCTAATGGTTATGTGTATGTTATTGTGTAACTTGTAGATATTGGAGGAAAGGTCAAAGTGGGGGAGATCGGATTCAAGATGGAAATATTGCTGAGAACTTGAAATGAATGCTCACCATGGGAAATTCCATGCGCATGCTAATTGTATTTTTTGTATGATGAAGGTCATTGATGGGGTAAAGCGAGTGAAAGACCATCTTGCAAAGACATGTAAGAATGTAGGAGCTTATCCAGTCGTTCCTATTGAGGTTCAATAGGGGATGAAGATGTTCATGGAAAGCAAGGGTGTTGAAAAGAGAAGATTTGAAGAAATGGAAAATGTTTGACAAGTTGGGATGTAAGATCCATCAGGATGTGATGAAAATCAGCCATCACACATTGATAGATTCTAGCTGTGTCAAGCAAACTCGAGGTCCGATGGATTTTTTTTTTTTTGCATAAGGAGGTATGGTTGCAGGTAATTCCAATCCTCCAACACGTCACTTTGCATACAAGTTGGAAAAAAGATGAGAGGAGGATTTGCAAAAGTATTGTGAGATTTTTTTGAGAGTTCTCTATCATTCAACATAGCTAATAGTCCTTAGTATCTAACAATTAAGACTGATGTATGGCGGTATGAAAGGGGTTTCTGTTGGACATGTGAACCCACGACGAGCCATTATGCAATAAATGTTATTGCAAATATCATTCCCTAATCTGAAATGAAGAATAATTAATTTGCATAATAGGTCCCTTAGTACAATTAAGGTTATGTACCATGACCATCTTAATAATCATACAGCTGTGGATTCAACAATTGAATCATGGAGGCTGGTGCTTGGATGAATATCTAAAGAGTTAGATTGAGGACTCATCAAGCACCGTCAAATGATTGTTAAGATGTGATCTCCGGCATGAGTAGGAGATGGTAATCCTTTCTCACATAGGCTGATATCTGACCGACCTCTTGATGCTGGTACTCTGCATGGGAATAGTGATTCGGAGGTGTCAGATTAGTTAGGTCAATGGGGTGACTTAACGAGATCGAGATAACCTAAGTCCTATGTTGAATGCTGTCACAGCATAGGCACGCATCCTCTGACCGGAGACAGAACTATTGCTATATGTTTGAGTATGTACATTTGACAGACCAATAGGTTGATGACCTAACCAAGGTCTATACACCGGCGCGCTGGTGTGCATATAAGGGCATATGAGTAATACGATCTCTCAAAGGGATCATACATGTTCATTACTGAACCGGAAGACATGAGCTCACTCATGAGATACTGGGATGAATCAAATTCCGTGCACGGTCGTCTCGCTTTGGAAGCTTGACTGAATTTGTTGGTTTGATATATACTTTTGGAACGTATATGATCAAGACCTAGGTATGATATATGCTTTTGGAAAGTATGATCGATACCAAATCCTAATGATCAAATGAGAAACTTACTGATAAAACCCTGAAGAAGACAATATAAAATTGATCTTGATCTTCGAGTTGATCATAGGTCGTCCAGTATGCAAGATGTATAGGTATTGGGAATACCTGAGGGTGATGTGATCATAAACGATTGTATATCCATGATGCTTCCATTCCGAGGGAGTGATGAAACAAGTCTGGATTTTAGTGACTCCTTTCAGTAGAGAAGCAATCTGATCTTAGTCCAAGTATTGGACATTGGTCTGAATGAGATTCAGATGCAATGAGAAGATTAGATTTGCGGTCTTGATTTAATCAAGCATCTGTGGGAGGTTCGTAAGATCTGGATTTGAGATAAAATCTCAACATACAAGTCACTATACGTGGAACAATACAATCGCCCTGTCCTTATCTCCAAGTATCTGCGGAGAAAGCACATTATTCATTTGATGATTTCTGTATCCAAGCATCGAGAAAATGGACAATTAAATATGATTTAATTATCATGAATAATATGAATTTGATTCATATTATAAGAAGAGATATCTAAGATAGTTAAATGTGATTTAATTATCAAAGATATGAATAACGTGAATGTGATTCATGTTATTTGGGCACATGAGAGATCCAAGATGATTAAATGTGATTTAATTTTCATAGATATGAATAATGTGGATAACACTATCCATATTAATCATATATATATATATATATATATATTATAAATATGATTTATAATATATTAGAGAGAGAGAGAAACTATGTAAATAGCATTTGTTAATTATTAATGTGAATTGGATTCACATTAAGTAATTAATTGGAAATGTAATTTACAAATTAGTTTGGGTTGTGAATATGATTCACATATTTATCAATGGCATGATTGAAATATTCACAAATTAATTTGGAATTAATTTGGTGGATAATTTTGCAATGGATATTCACTAATGAATTTTGAATTAATTTAGTGAATAATATTGCATACAAATTAAAGATAATTGGATTAAAATAAAAGGAATGGATAAAAACCACCCAAATGAGGTGGCGCCACCCATGACTTGGTCATGGGTGACGCCTCATCTATTTGGGGTGGATTATCATCCCATTTTATTATTATCCTATTATCTTGTGTTTGTTAATTTATGTTAAATTAAATTGTGTTGATAATGTTGCAACATATATTTAATTTAAATATAAATTGATGTTGTTGGTTTTAGCCAACAACAATCATAGCCATTGATTATTACATAGACCAAGCATGGCCGTTAGATCTATGTGTCTCATGGATTGAGATCCATTGGATCCTAAACTAATATAAAAGGAGGGCTAGCCTAGCAATGCATCGACTTATAAAGTATCTGGGCAAATGTTGATGGAAAAAGGAAGAATCTTTATTGGACAATTGTTAGAAAATAGTAAGCGGAATCAGAAATAAAGATAAAGAACTTGGAGAACAAAGAGATTTAACGTGGAACCATATTCCGTGAGGAGCGGGATGAAACCACGGGAGAATGCCTCAGAGTACTGGTATGTCTTTTGCACTTTTCTCTCAATGGACTACAGGGGTGTGGGGCTTTATATATAGCACCCACAGAGTCCAAAACCTCCAAACTGGTAGATGTGGTACTAAACTCTGGATGGGGTAAATGGATCTCTCAAGTATCCATTTACCCATCTCCCTCATAGATGATGCATACAATGGATACTCCAACACTCGCCCTCAAGATGGAGCATGTAATGCTCAGCTTGGACAAACAGAAGGAAACTCAACTCAACGCTACATGATATTATGAACATATCAACTCAACGCGCACAACTGCTGCTGTCGAGGACGTTGCTTCTCATGTCGTACAGTTGAGGAGGACGAACGTGTTGGAGTGTGAGTCTGCTGAATCTCCTCGTCAAAGAGCATGTGTTCTGAACTGCATCTGTCAGAGTCACTGCAACTGGAAATGAGTCTCCTCGTTGGAGTACTCTAGCCCGCCAATAATGTGGACAACTGCTCCATCTTTAAAAGGGCCGAACTGAAAAGGTCGTAGAAGTGTAATCCTCGTCGGAGTCCACGATCGCTAAAGAATGGGGTCTGAGAGAAGTCTCCACGTTGGAGACTGGGTCTCTCCCATCTGGCACAGAGAATGGTACTCTACTCTGAAGTCCTTATGATACCACTTGAAAACCCTTGCCCACATGGCATAGGGAATGGTCCTCTACTCTGGTGTACCTATGGCTCACATGAAAACTCAAGCCTCACAACAACAAGAATGATGATGGGGACCACGACAAAAGATGACAGACATGTGCACATCTGAAAAGATCGCATACTCGTGTGTGTCTGAAACGGACTCGGAAACATCTGATGTCGAGTTTGAATATCTCTGATCAGTAGAGCCTGGAAATCTGGCTGGTCTGACGAATATGAAATCTGGAGAATGTGAATAGACATGTGACTCTACATATACTCTCCCTTTCTCCCATACTTGTCGGAAATCAATGGCAACGACAAAGTTGGGAGAAGACAATACGGATGGGGAGAATAACATGAAACCAATTAAGTCGAACTCACACTTTCTTTCATCTTTTTCTTGCAATTTTTTTAAAATCATTTTTTTAAATTGCATATGGCTTCTTTTTAAAGTATGCGCCTCGTCAAAATTTTACAATTTTTTTTAAGTCGTTCAATGTTTTTTAACGGCTTTTCCTTTCTCTTTGCATTTTTTTAAATCTGTTCAATTTTTTTAATAGCTTTTCTCGCATTTTTTCCTCGTTTTTTTTGAAAACTCGGCCTATCTCTCCTTTTTTTAAGCATGCTCGGCATGCCCTCTTGGGCTTTATAATAAAAGCAAATATAATTTTTTGATAAATAACGGGCCTCTGAGCCCTAGGTTCCCATGATTGGGAACCCTCTCTGGAAAAGATAGAATGCAGCCTCGCACTCCCAAAGGGGTTCTGCTTCTTGCCTTGCACAATCGCTTGGAGATGCGGAGGTGGGAGTAGCGGGGTTGGGCTCTGTTTGGCGACCGCTTGTCCGAGGCGTGATGTGGGGAGGAGTTGCACAAGGGGCTCAAAGCCACGCTTGCTGGGGCGCTGATGTCGGAGTTGCCGCCAGGAGGCTCCTGGAGAACGTGATTGGAGAGAACAATGCCGGGAGGGTGCCGCCAACGCGTTTGGCGGCAAGAGCTTCTATGCCTGAATGATCGCCGCCAGTTGCGGCGTGGAGCAGGAACATCCACCTGGTTATGTCTCTTGGAAGGGGGTCCCGCGCGCCGCCAGGATGCTTTGATAGCGTTGAGCTTCGACTTCGCCGGGAGAAGATGGGGGGTCTGATGCCTGGAGGCAATGGGTTTCCTCACTCCGAGGTATCGCGCGGAGGTGCGCGAGCTTGCAGGATGAGATGCCGTGAGGTGCTGCGGTTGGATAGGAGTCTCGCCTGGGGGAGTTGAATCGGCAGGGAGAGGAGGAACGATCTGGTTCAGCTCCTGTGGTTCCTGTGAATCGGCATGGAGAGGAGTTTGCGGCATCGGGGGACTGCCGCCTGGGTTCCACATTTGGAATAGCAGCATCTAGGGATACAAAACCTCAAGAAGAGGCTGGGAGGAAGATGCACCTCCTCCTTCGTTGGAACCAGCAACAAGGGCGCCACGTTTTGAAGATTGTTGCTTCGTGATGGCCACAACCTAGGGAGGAGGTGATGTGGTACCCTGAAGCCGCATGGAGCGTTGGGAGGAGCGCCAGGCGACGTTGATGCTGCTCGAACTAGTTCTTCAGGAATACATCTAGGGGTTTAGAAAACACTAGAACAGGAACTTGGACTTCACCAAATCATATAAAAAAATCTCTAATCTTGAGCGAATCACGTACATAACAATTTTCAAGAACAAAATATTACAATCGAATCTCGAACAAATAAAGAACATGAATTCCTCGAGAATCGAACCCGCTTTGATACCATGTTAGAAAATAAGAAGCGGAAGCAGAATCAGAAATAAAGATAAGAATTTGAAGAACAAAGAGATTTAACGTGGAACCCTACTCCCTGAGGAGCGGGATGAAACCACGGGAGAATGGCTCAGAGGGTTGGTGTGTCTATTGCACTTTTCTCTCAATGGACTACGAGGGTGCAGGGCTCCATATATAACACCCACAGAGTCTCCACATCTCCAAACTTGTAGATGTGGTACTAAACTCTGGATGGGGTAAATGGATCTCTCCAGGATCCATTTACCCATCTCCCTCATAGATGACGCATACAATGAATACTCCAACAACTTTTGTAGTGCATTGCATAGATTTGATGTCTGGAAATGCCCTCAAATTACCTATTCATGCATCAGTGTTCAAAAAACCGAAGAAAAAAGGAAATTTGTTTATGCTCATGCTTGGATTTAGCTATGGTAAGAATATGTAGGCCGTGAATTTTTGAAAGTTGCGTTACTTGATTTGCCCAACATTTCTTATATTTCAAAACTTGATTAGAGCCAACGATTCACTTGAATCCCTCTTTACTCCAAGAGAATGGAAGAACAATTCTTATGTGAATCGACCCTTGGGGCAAAGTGTGCGGGACACAGTTTTGAAGAGCATGTCTTTTTGGCTTGGTATTGCATATGTCCTCAGCACAACCAACCCTTGGTTACCTATTTGAGATTGGTGGATTTTTTAAAATATCCACAAATGGGATTTATTTATGAAGTCTTGGTCATCGCCAAGGATTAGATTACTCAAAATTTAGACAATGATGAGACCAAATAAACGATTATTTGGGATATTGTGGATTAAGCTTGTAAAAGTTGATTAACTAGTCAACCCAATTAGTCGAGTTGGGGGAGGGAGTAGCTAACTCGATTAGGCCTAGTCACCAGTAGTTTGTCAAACCGACTAATGGGCCGATTAGTTAGCCTAGTCATTTGATTTTTAATTAACGTATTTTTACTTCTTTATTCTCATTTTTTAATTGATTGTAACTTAGTATTCATTGTTGGTTAGAAGTCGGTAACTTAGTATATCATGTTGCTTCTTATTTTTTATGTTATTCATTTTTGTCTCATGTCTATGTTATGTTTTTCAGGCTATCATGTTGTATATTTAGTTTACATTGTAAGTGGAAACTCATACAAAAATCCAAAAAAAAACTCAGGACATGGCATTATTTGTGCGTATATATAGGAATATATGTATAAAAAGGGGACCCTTTCAATGAGGTAAGCCGCAGAATGACCCAAGATAAATCTGAATGAAGGCAGAGAATCCGTGTAGCCAACCCTACTTAATGTAGGTAAAGGCTTTGTTGTTGTTTTATGGAGAGATTGACCAATAATCAAGCCATAAGGGCAAATGTGGATTTACAACTTGATTCTTTTCAATATGCCAAAGGATTTTTCGGATGGGAAAATGCAGTCAAATTCAATGAAAATAAGAAGTCATGATGAGTATTACAAATAATTCTAAAGAGATTTGCATAGTCTTTATGATTATTATCGAAATGTGTTGACTATTTTTAGCTGATTGATGGATGTTGTTTGGAGATGAAACAATTGAATTGGCAAAATCTACGATTAGGGTATTGAGTTTTGACTTTTGTGTTTCTTGCGTGAACACAATTAAAGCTCTTTCAATCAAATATTTAAAGCACTATATATTTTTATCATAGTGTTTTCATTTCCTTGTTAAACCTTGCATATTTCTATATATAGATTCATCCAAAGTGAAGGATTTGCTTGGCACAAGCAAAGCTTAATTATATGGTTTACATTATGTTCAATTTGAAATTGGAAAACCTGGAATTAAGGAAGAAAACAATAGAAGATACTTTATGTTTGAATGATGTTGACTCCAGTGACGAATGGATTTCAGAAGCACAAGTTGTCGAGGTCTATTGAGACCTTGATGCAAACGTACCTCTGAAGGATGCTTCTATCGAGGAAGGAAGTGAAGGAGCTCTACGTAAAAAGCAGAGAAAAAACATGACAAAGGTGCAATACTAATTAAAAGAATGTTCAATGCTTTGTTACGATCAAATTTTGAAATAAATAACTTTCTTCATCGGGTAAAGGTAAAAGACCGATTAATGTTGAGGAGGAGTTCCGTGATTATGAGGATGGGTGCAATGATGAGGTCGGTGATGATATGCACTTGAATTATATAGATGATTCTCTTTAGGATCCAACGAGTACTCACGGTAGTGACGACGACGGCGACAATGCTGACGAGTGATGAGATGACTGATGTTGAATTGTTGAATGTTGATAAGTAGTGATTTTCGATGGATCACATGAATGCGATAGACAATGTGTTGCATTGTGCTTATGTTGAACTCTTTTCCTACGTTCTGTTTTCTTTTATAATTTTAATTTTGCAATGGTGTTTGAACTTTGAACAATTAGAGTTGTAGTATGTATTGCACTTTGTACATTATGATGCGATAGTTTCTATTGTCATGATTTATTTGAGTATAATTTACATTATTTTTAATTTCTCTTTCGAAAAAATCCACCTTGATCGCCTCGAGGCCTAAGCCTTGCCTCTCATTTCGGGAAAATGCCTCGAACTGCTTCACACTTTTATAAACCTTGCATGTGTGACAACCATGCAGCCTTATTCATTGCCAAGAATCCAACACTCCATTAACGGACTAAGCACATTGAGGTCGACTATCACTACACCAACGATATGATTTAGAATGGCTTTATATTCCCATGTCAGTTCAACATAACAAACATCTAATATATTATATATCTTCACTAAATCATTCGCCGGAGGGCCATTCCAGAAGTGTTCGTACGACTGAGGATGATAAACATCTATGTTCCATTTCGAAGAGGAGTATTATAGTAATATCGTACTCGTAGTATGACACCCTTTCTTTGTCTTTTTTTATGTAAGCCAATGGGGCATCTATGTATTCTTTCACCACTCATGTTTACTTTCTCTGTATAAAGAGAATCTTTGGGATCCGTAAAATTCATCCGCTTATTTTTTAATGCAATTACAATAGATTAACAATCTTGTAATCCTGACATGCTTTAAACGTTTTCTACGTAAAATATTTTACCACGAAAGATCACCCTGTTCCTGGCTCAAATTTCAACGAAATTCGGTCGAATTTCTGTCGAATATCGATATCCAGTCGAAATCGAAATTCGACCGAAATGACCGAAATGACCGAAATATGGGGGTCCTAGTACAAAAAATGACCGAAATGACCGAAATTTCGGTCGAAATTTCACCGAAATTCCATCGAAATTCTGTTTTGGTCGATACCGAAATGGTGACCGAAACCGACATTTAAGGCCACATTGCTCCTAACATAGTCACAACACATCCCCACTGAATCCATCCGAACATGCTCTGATCCATGCATTCTTAAAAGATAGAGGCACAAATTGATGAAACCATGCCAATATTAACCATCTCCCACACCTCCCTAGATGAGCTGCACAAAAAGGATAGGTGATTGGCATACTTAAGTGTCCATGTACACTGCTGGCAGGATCCTTTCTCCACTCAATAGAATCCGTTCCTGAGAGACCCGTCAATAGAATGTCTGGTCATATCAACCACGAGAACACCTTGACCCACAAAGATATCTTGTACCTGTAGTGATGCTTGAACTCCATAAAGACAATACTTGGATCAAAGACCGTGGTCGCCTACGTACATTGTGTTTATCCCTTGTATGATTTAGGATCCTTGTACAATTTTACAACAAATTGTCCTTTTATAAAACGGGCAGTCCACTCAGAATAAATATGTTCTTCATTTTCTTAACAAGGTATAGTGCTTCTAGTCAGATGGCTGGATAACCATCCAAATAACCCCTTCCCTTCCCTTCAAAATCCTAATCCAAATTTTCTTTTCTTCTATGGCACAACCACTGATGTTTCTTTTGGTGTTCATATTGATGCTGCACCTAGGCATCGAAACGCTAGTCGTGTAGAATTCCATCGCGTGAAGGGAGCAATCTTCCTGGAGCAATCTTGAGCAATCAACATGGGCGCCATCATTCAAATGTTTCTCGCAGGGTCATTGCCCATGTAACTTGAATGGAGTGGTCACCCTAAGAGACATCATATTATTGTTGTCTTTCAAAGGAGATTCACTACCACAACTTTGAAGGATGTATCAAATTCGAAGTGGATTTGTTGAAGGGTTCATTTTCAAGGATTTTTTTCTTATTTTCTTTGCCGTTATAGTGTTAAACATGTCATTTGCACTAAAAGATTCTGATTTTGATTCTCCAAAAAAACTATTTTATTATTTGGAGACGTTCTTAATTCACAAAGGGATGCTATTTTTATTGAGTTATGTTGTAACAATTATCGACAAATTGTGACAGACTTTTTTTTATTGATTTAGATCTCCTCTAAGTAATGTGTCCTTTGAGATTTTAGGGCCAGGTTGTCTCCTATAAACTACCTTAGGGGAGACAGTCCCCTTTCTTTATATCATTAAGTTCAATGTGGCAAGTTAGGACTTGTGGGCATAAAGCATTATGAATGTTGTCTGACATACATGACAAGTTCACATTCCAAATCAAAGCCTAAGGAGAACAATGACTAGTGTTTATCTTTGAAGCACGATAACGTGCTCGAAGTCATGTAGAGCTTATTTATCTTTACTATTTTCTGTCTACTTTGTTCCTTTTATATAACCCTAAGGGGTTCCCTGTAATTGTCCCTTTCTATATAAGTGGACTCCCTTTTTCCGAGAAATACATAGAAGTGCAAATGCTTTAACGAGGATAATACTTGATATTACATGGTATTGTGGTGCAGATTATGCTAGGTATCTTGCATATTGGATGTCAACCATTCAGTTCTGGACTTACATGGGGGGCAATCTTGTTACATGAAGAGGAAATAAGCAAACATCGATATCTTGCTTGAGTACAGAATGTGAATACAAGGTGCTGGTCAATGTATCTGTATAGATGTCGTAGATTCAGGTTGTGCTTTCTGACCTCCACCTTCTCCTGGATATGATGATGGAGTTGAGGCGTGATACATTCTTTTCCATGCACATAGCAAACAACCCTGTTAGAGTATGTGCCATATGTAGAGATGAGTAGTGGATCCCTCCAGGGTCCACTTACCACTAACACAAGTTTAGTCCCACATCTACTATGAATGACACTTCGTATATTGGTGCGTCTATATAAGAAGCCCCACACCATCTGTTACATATGGGAATTTAATATACAGATACGACTCTTGAGAGGCCTTCTCCCGTGGTTTCATTTCGGTCCTTATCGAGTAGGGTTTGGCATAAAATCCCATTGTTTCTCCACATTTTATATTTCTTTATCTCTGATGCGCTTGTGTACTATCGATTCTATAGGATTTTATTATCTTCTTTGATTGTGTTCAAATTTTATTCGAAATTCGAGATTCATTTCTAGGGTTTATGTTGATTACCTAATTTTTGTACGGTACATGATTCTTGGAATTTCTTTCGTGAAGAGTAATTATTGTTATCATGTTTGTTAACCTTTTTTTTTGAAAATTTATTGTTGAAAATCACATTATCATTCTAGGGTTTATGATGAAATCGTAATTCAAGGCGCTTCCAATGACGATCGGAGCAATTCTAGAATTTCTAGGGTTTTTGCAAGTTTAGAAAATTGCCGACTCCATCATGATGTATGCAAAGTTCTGGAGATTCAGGTTAATCCATCTTCTAGGGTTCCTTTAATCCTAAGGGGCGAAATCTTCTTCAGTCACAAGAAGAGAAGAAGAAGGGTTCCTTTTGAACACTACGCATCTCAGGCATGCCACATCTATGGCCCTTGATGATTCGATGCAAGAAGATTATTGATAAAGTCCCACAACACGTCACGCATAGTACAGGCGGTGTCACCCCTATTTTCTCCTACAAGTTCTCGTTGGCAGCACCATCCACAATTAAGGCTAGCATCTTCGCGCCACATGAATCCTGTGCGCATCAACCCTCTAACACAAAATACAAAAAAGAAAACATTGCAGCATCTTCTACGTTGTTGCATGTGAAACTTCAGTGAGTTATCTCTTAACCGATGGAGTCCAAGAAACGTTGCACATCTTCCATATGCGATCCAACCTCCATCATTCTCCGACTGCAAAGCCGCCACTTCTCCAATCTCCCGGCGACGACACTACAACGACAACCCTACATCCTCGCTAGGCCGCCCATAACCAAGTCTCATGCAGGCGATCCAATCACAAGTGCATCACCTTCCTCTTTGCTATCCCATACAGAGCCTTCATGACGTTACCAACCCTTCCCACGCACTGCCTCGCATGGGCGTTGATCTCATCTTCTATTGGGGCAGCAACAAGAACCCTATCGTGTGAATAGAAAGGGACCAAATATCCCTATTCTGGTTATGCTACTTAAAAAAGGCGAGTTAGAAAAAAAGGAGCACTACCGCAACAAAAAAGGGGAAAAGTGGGTTGATATTTTGGGCCCAACTGTAGGCTGTTGTTCTCTTAACAACAAAAAAAATATAACTTTTCGGCCTAATCAGGCTACGAGTTTTTGAAAAAGAAAGGGGCATCATACAAAAAAATATAAAAAAAGAAGAAGAGAAAGCCGGAAAAAAGCGAAAGACTTTTTTAGAAAGGGAAAAGTTTAGAAAGATTAAGGCGAGTTATTGATTTTTTGTTTCCCTATCAACATTTCTCTCAACTTGGCCGGCTTCATCTATTCTGACTAGTAGGGAGAAAGGAGTATTTTGTAGAGTTATACAGGTATGATTCATATTCTCCAGTTCAGATTCCATGCCAAATTTCAGACTTTCAATTCCGATTCAAACTCTACATTATATTGTTTCGGAGTCTGCAAGTTGATGCATACATATATGTTATCATTATTTGAAAAATCCCCATCTTTGACATGGAATCATGGTATTTATGTGATCCATAGGGACTCTATAGTAGAGATCCCATTCTATGAGCCAGTGTGGTCTCAGGTTTTTCATGTGGATTCATAGGGACTATGCCATTCTCGAAGCTAGCATGGGAGAGACACAATTCTCCGACGAGGAGGCTTTCAGACTCCATTGTACATCGATCGTGGACTCCGACGAGGATGTTTTCACGACATTTTCAAGTTCAACCCTTTAGAGAGATGGAGCAGTTGCAGGCCATAGTTCTCTAGGTGGGGACTCATTTCAGTTTCAGTGACTCTGACAGACGTAATACAGAGCACATGTTCTTCGACGATGAGATCCGGTTCAGTTCACACTCCAGCCCATTAGTTCCTTCTCACCAGCATGTCATGAGAAGCAATACCATCATTAGACAACTAATAGAGTATGTGTTGAGTTGATATTGTCGATTGCATCTTGTATTATGAGTGAATGATTTCTTTCTATTGTCCAAGCTGAGCATTACATGCTTCATCTTGAGGGGGAGTGTTAGAGTATGCATCATATGTAGAGATGGATACTTGGATCCCTCTAAGGTCCAATTACCACACACAAGTTTAGTCCCGCATCTACTGTAAATGGGACTTGGTCTAACTAGTGGGGCTATATAAGAAGCCCCACATACCCTGTAATAGATGAGAGAATTCAATAAACCCTAAACCCTAAACCCTATTGTTTTCAACGAACCCCATTATTCGTAAGAGAACGAAACACGTAGAGGCCGTGCCAATTTCACTAGTGTGCCATTCAATGAGAACTTCTGCGGACTTCTCATATTTCCTTCATAGATAAAACCGCAAATATCATACCAACTTACTTTCTTGAGCTTCTTTTAAGCGCTGTTGTCACAAGCTGGGCTTGCTTGATGTCCATAATGTGATATGTCGTTCAAGTGTATTTTTTTTTAATTTTCATTCTTATATACTCTCTATAACTCCATCTCCTCTTGTATATATAGGGTTAGGGTTCTTTATAACATATCAATTTAATATTCCTTCTCCATACAAACTATACTCTTGTTTAAACTTTATTGTTTTGACTTTAAACAAAATAACATAAAGTTCCATTGTAGTGAAGATCTGACTTTCTAATGGATGTATTTCGTCGCATCACTGGTACTGTTGTAAAATAGATCGACAAGTCGGCCCAATTAGTTGAGTTAGGGGGGGAGTAGCCAACTCAACTAGGGCTAGTTGCCTAATAGTCGCCCCTCCGACTAATCAAGATGACTAGTTAGATGAGTTTTTTTATTGTTTATGATTTCTCATGGATCCAATTTCCATTGGCTTGTGTTTTTTCTTAGTTTTTATGCTTTCTTGAAGTTGTAGAAGTCATTCATGAATGGTTTAAACAATTTATAGCCAGTCTTTTTTTGAATTGTGCTATGTATATTTAGTTTATGTTGTAAATGGAGCCGCATACCAATAATCAAGGGGCGGCACTGTACCCTACAACCCCTGCAAGAGTTTAGGAGGGGGGCATTGGCTGGGCAGTGAGACCCTGTACTGGAAATGCGTGGTGGGACAAGAGGAATGCCATATGCTTAGGATTCAAGGCATATACATAGTTTATACTATTCCGTTTTGTATTGTTGCTCATGCTATTGCTTACTATAAACATCTATATATGGTAGATTTATTTTTGTTTGCTATTTATTCACTGCTAATGTTGTTGGTTAGTATATCTACGATGTTCATTTTAGTGAATGTTAAATTTTTTATTAGGTGTAGTATTCTTGTTATGTTTTTATGAATGTATTATAGTATTGAAAATGTTTAAATCTATGCAGATATATAAGAATGTATTTATAAAATTGATTTATATATTTGAAATAATAAATGCAAACCGACTAAAGGTCAACTAAATCCGATTAGTCAGCCGATTGCCGATTAATCCTTAGTCAGTGACCCCGTCGGCCAAGTACCGACTACCGACTTATGCAACATTGATAATCAGACATGATCTTTTTGGAATTGCGAATGCATTTATGAACTCTCAACTTATTTATTTGTAAGCACTTGATCTAGACATCATTAAAGTTTTCATGATATATATACATGCATGAATAAAAAATATAACGATATCATTCCCTCATTTAATGTGGTAGTTATTTTGAAATTAAAATCTGCATTTATTCTATTGATCCGGGAGCAAGCACTGGGAATGGCTGTCGAGCTCTAGTTCGTCCAATGCCTCACCTTAGGTGCTTGTGCCCTGCATACTCGAGTGAATAACAATTGTAAAGAGAGAGATTCTTCCCCTTGTTTGAGAATTCATCCGTCTAAATTCTGGGTGGTCTTATCAACTCTTTGACCTAACTATCACGATATGGCTGTCTTTCCAATGTCAGAGTTCAACAATGCTAGTTCGGGTGTCCAGTTTTCTCGTATTTACTGAATGAGATATGCATACGCTCTTTCTCCTCTGTGATCATTGAAGAAAGTTGAATGCCCTGTAGAAAAATCCTAAGCTACTTCTCTACTTGAACGCAATTGAATAATAATATCAAGTCAAATTAAGTAGTTATCCTGTTTCGCAAGCACACCTCCATAGAACTGGAAAGAATAAGAAACACTATAAAAATCAACGTCATGCAGTGCATATATACATGAATAAAAAATATAGCAATATGTTCCCTCATTTAGTATGGTAGTTAGTTTTGAAATTATAAACAACATTTGTCTCAAATTAATCATGGAACTTGGTATTGAATGAATATAGTTAACTGGATTATGCTTATAGTTTGTGATTGCGTTGCAAATTGCAAGGCTTGTAAAAATGTTAATAATTTTCCAGTTTTTCAGGTTAATGAAAAATGTTTATCGAATAATTTTTGTTAGATTATAATGATAGTCTTGTTATTTATCTTTTTGTTATTTGATTTCAGATGAACAAAAGCTCCGCGCTCTAGAATTAAATACATGGCAGCTGCTAAGGTTATTGCACTCACAAATACCTGGTTTAGTCTGTAGAGTGACTCCATATGAAGAGACTGAGGAAAATAAATCTTTATTTGGCAAATTCAGTGGTGATGTTGAAGAAAAGATACTTTTCTCATATTCGAGGGCTGCTGAGTTTCACAAACAATGGAAAGAGTGCAATGTTTCTAGTATCATGTAATGATCATTTTTATGCATGTCTTTTTTTGTATCAGTCTTTAATGTTTGATGGCCGGATATTTATATTTACACTGCGATTTACTGTTGCAGATCTTTAAATTCCAGTAAATATGAAAACATTGTCGAAGCATATATGGATTTTTTGGTAACTGCAAGCAAATGGTTATCCAACCGAGCAACTGACGTTAATTCTCTATTTGTATTTGTAGATATATATTATTCACTTATGTATCTCTATTTGTTATTTTACTTTCTCGTTGGACTCTTTATGTAGTTTACCCATAGGCTACTCTCCTATTATAAGAGAGCCTAGGGTTGATGGAATAAACAAGCTTTCTTATTTTCCTAACATGGTATCAGAGCGACCTCCTAGGCCGGAAATCTTGAACCAAAACCCTAACCCTAGCCCCCCTTCCACCGTCAAGCCTCTCCTGCGCCTCCGACCTAGCGCCGCCGACCTAGGTCCTCGTCTCGCATGTTGTGCGCGAGAGCGTGAGCGTGCGTACTCCATCGCCTTGCCATACGCATCCATTGAGATAAACCCGCGCGTGATCGTGCTGTGCGTGCGCTACTGATCTCCATCTGCGTGTTATTCCAGTGTTGTACGCGCATGATTGCTGCACGCGCTACACACAAGCACTGCACGAAGGCACGTGTTTCTTCTGTGCGGGTTCTGCGTGTTTGATCTGTGCGTAAACCTGCATCCAGTGCGCATCTTCTTCCTGCGTGAAATCTGTGCGTGACCCCGCACCCCTAGTGCACGTGCAACACTAGGTCTAATGTGTGCGTGTACTCAGATCTTGATTCACGCGCACTTCCAATTAGTTGGTTGTTTGAGTATAGACATCCAACCAATCCCGTTCATGTCCCTGTAGACAATCATATCTTCAGTCTACAACCCCAGTCCTCCAATATCAATATGTCAGAAAGCAAGGCAGACATCCCATCCATAGGCGCCTTCAGAGGTCCAGCACCGATCATGAAGATGGACGGTTCAAACTATGAACTATGGGCAATGCAGTTCATGAGTATGATGAAGTCAACCAGTAAGAAACATATTCTTACTAGAAGAACCTGTTGAGAAGACTGGGGTCAATGCCTCATGGGAGGCAGATGATGCATATGCCAAAGTTTGGCTATCTGGAACTCTAGCAATTGAAATTGCCAATGTTGAGAAGAGGAACAAAAAATGAGATGAGTTGTTTATTCCATAGAGCTGGGGTCTCTTATATAGAGAGAAAACCCTAGAGAGTACAAGGGTTACGGAACCCGAAGGGTTACAAACATAAATGTAAATCTAATAACTCTAATACTCCCCCTCAAGCTGGAGCCGAGAAAGCTACAGCTTGTAACAAAAAGAAAAAGTATACATCACATCTTCACACGGTGCATCATAAGAACATATGTCCACTACTGGTAGAAGACCTCGCTCGAGGACGGGTCTGCGGCTTTCGGGTCACCAGAACATATCTCTGCCATGCCTGTAGAGTCACTGTGATATCAGGTCACCGGAACGTATCTCTGTCGTGCCTGCAGGTCACCGGAACATATCTCTACCGTACCTGGAGAAGAATCGTTATAGAAGAAGTCCAGTGCGGAGGAGTAGTCGGATCGTAAAAGAATAAGTATACGCCCTGATGAAGACGTCGATGCTCGGTGAAGATGGATGATCTTAGTAGTAGTTTGGAGTGTCGGTCTGTCAGTCGTGGTAGTTAGCAAACATCTTGAAGAGTCATCTCTGACTCCTCCTTTCTCCCATACTTGATAGAATAAAGAGTATAAAACATCAAGTTGGGAAAAACAAAAAGTTGGGAGAAATAAGTCATAGTGAAGCATGGGCTATTGGAGAGGGGGGCTGCAGGCGGTGTCGGCGATGCAGGAGGTGCGACTGGAGCTGCTGGAGCCTCGGGTGACGCTTTAGGTGTCGTTGGAGGTGGCAGTTGGTGCTGCTAGGGACTCGGACTGCATTGCGCGAGACCATCGATTCCATGAGCGACGCAGGAGGTCCAGCCCTCTCTCCTTGTCGGCGGAGAGAGGGCTGGTGGTGGCGACAGATTTAGTATATTAGGCTTCGGTGTAGGATCGTCGCTCTGATACCATGTTGAGAAGAGGAACAAAAAATGAGATGAGTTGTTTATTCCATAGAGTTGGGGTCTCTTATATAGAGAGAAAACCCTAGAGACTATAAGGGTTACGGAACCCGAAGGGTTACAAACATAAATGTAAATCTAATAACTCTAACAGCCAATGATATTCTTCACCAGCCCACTGACAAAGCTATGTGGGATATTTTGGCTGCTATATATTCTCAGGCAAAGAATGAGACGAAAATACTGCAACTCTAGCATGACATATTTGTTGGACATGCGAGCCCACGACGAGCCATTATGCAATAAATGTTATTGCAAATATCATTCCCTGATCTGAAATGAAGAATAATTAATTTGCGTAATAGGTTCCTTAGTACAATTAGGGTTATGTACCATGGCTATCTTAATGATCATGTAACTGTTGATTCAATTATTGAAGCATAGAGGCTGGTGCTTGGATGAATATCTAAAGAGTTAGATTGAGGACTCATCAAGCACCGTCAAATGATTGTTAAGATGTGATCTCTAGCCTGAGTAGGAGATAGCAATCCTTTCTTACATAGGTTGATATCTGACTGACCTCTTGATGCAGGTCCTTTGCATAGGAATAGGGATTCGAAGGTGTCAGATTAGTTAGGTCAAAGAGTTGACTTAACGAGATCGAGATAACCAAAGACCTATATCGTATGTTGTCACGGTATAGGCACGCATCCTCTGACCGGAGACAGATGTGTTACTACATGTCTGAGTATATACATTTGGCAGACCAATAGGTTGATGACCTAACCAAGGTCTATACATCGGCGCGTTGGTGTGCATATAAGGGCATATGAGTGATACGATCTCTCAAAGGGATCATACAGGTTCACTATTGAACCGGAAGACATGAGCTCACTCATGAGATATTGGGAAGAATCAAATTTCATGCACGGTCGTCTCGCTTTGGAAGCTTGACTGAATTTATAGGTTTGATATATACTTTTGGTTTATTCTGGGTCTTCCGGTATGCAGGATGTACATGTATTGGGAATACCTGAGGGTGATGTGATCATAAACGATTGTATAACCATGACGCTTCCATTCCTAGGGAGTGATGAAACGGGTCTGGATTTTAGTGACTCCTTGTGACGCCCCTAGGATCCGGGTACTCGGCAAACCAATCCACGTACATATATTCCACGTTCGAATATTTGACATTCACAAAAGCAGGAGAAAATAGAAACATGCAAAGGAAATTTTTTTTTGCTTCCCATTGCATTCAACATGTTCACAAGCACATGTATTTCCATTCACCAAATTCCATTACATTCTATTATCCATTTCTATGTCCACAAAAATACATGTAAGCATAAATATAGATGTCCACAATTATATATTACATGCCATGTCTCTCAGAGAGAAACTACAAGTAAAGAAGCCGGTAAAAACTACTACCAATTGTGCTAGAAGAAGTGTAGTGAAGCTACACTACAAGTGATGTCTCCAAACTGCTCGCTACTGAGGACCTGCGGATCCACACATATGTACGTTATGAGCAAAGTTTCCCAATACGAATTAGATAAAACTATACAACAACAAGCACGATATCATTTAAATGTGTGCAAAAGAGAAAGAAACTAGGTAACCTGATCTCACAAGAATCACATTTTTTATTATGGTTATTAGATATGGATATGAGTAACTAAACTTCGTGGATAGTCTGTGGTCTTGGTCTGGGTGAGACCTCACACTATGACTCTAAGGCAAAAAAAATGCCCTAGGGTTGGGGTGCCTCCGTAGGCATGCGGTGGGGTATAATGCATCCTAACTAAGTTCCCAACACGTCCATTTAGCTCCACTTCACAATTTATATCCGATTCACAATCTAGATTCCAACCTGCAAATCTTCACGACTAGCCCAATCCTCCTTATGCACAGGAGATTCACATCCCATTCCAAACTTCATTAACCACATTTCTCGGAACTCCCCTCTTAGCGCTCCCACTCGGAATACTGACCAATGTGGCATACACTGGTTTGTACGCGAGTGTTAACTCTAAAGGACAAGCGAAACACTAGCCGACCAACCATGACTACTTGGCTCGCGCTCGAGCATCGGGCTAAAGCACGCAAGTGCCGAGGCCAACACCGTCAGATCAGCACCTCGGTGTGCCAAGCAACATGTCCCCCAACCATTGCAGCTACAGTAGCAGTTGGGATCGCGGTCAACTAGGCTTCTGCCCAGGGCCCCAATCCCTTGACGACAACTATTCCACTACCCAACCATCATGATATCAGATCTTCAACTCCATTTCTATATTCAGTTCAAGAAGATAGAGAAGCATATTCCCGAGCCTGCTAAATCAAGAAGCTATAACCAATGATTCGGGGCAAGATTTCATGAAAAGGTGGAATTTTAAAATATTCAATACAATGCATCCTTTCACAATTAAGTGGAGAGTTCCTTTGATTTATCTTTCGTGAAATCATCAAGATACACAGAGCACTCTGCACCATACTCTGTACAGGACATGGTATCTACATTAGATCTTCCTATCCATACAAGGAAATGAGAGTAAGCGGAACAACAAAAAAATACTTGCGTGAAGTATCAAGCAAGCTACAACTATCTAAGTTTTATGCATAGAAGATTTTAATCTACATGTCAAGAACAAATATGAAGGAATATCTTTGATGTCATCCATTGGAAACAACCAATTATTTGCCAGCATGTCCACTTACTGTCCATTGTGGACTTCATAAAACATATTACCAGGATAGGGATACCAGACAATTAACAATGATCGAGTCATCTGAACAAGAAAGCAACTCATCATGGTATACCTTTTATAGTTAAAATCCCACAATTCTCTACCTATTAAAGTATGCACAATCTTACGAAGACCTATCGCTTCTATTTTACGAGAATCTAATTATTATTTCCAGGTCAAAATACCGAAGGAATTTCAACAATTTCCAAATCCTAAGTAGTCATGATCAGGTGGAGCTTGTCCATCATATTGCCCGAACATCAGTTTTTTTTTACTTAAGGGGTAGAATAAAACTGGCATCACATTGATCCATTCCTAATGAGGTAGACTATTTAAATTGCAAGCATAATTCCATTGGAATTCCATTGGAATTGATATGTGACTGGGAGTGGTTGGTGGTTGAGCAGTGGAGCCAATCTACGGGTGAAATGGCAATTTCAGTAGTAACTTAGTAACAAGTACATAATGAATCCCTTCCAATAATTGTGAACTTGAATGCTGCTGTGCAATTAGGTTTAGTTTTAGCATCTTCCAAATGAAATCAGATTATAAAGCATGTGTAATTAACCAAACGTGTATAGCACCCAATAGCCCAACAAAATGCTTTGAAAAAATTTAGAGTTAGTAGCATGCTTACCATAAACCTGTCAGAAATGCCTATAATACAAGGAGAGATTCCAAGATAAATGTGAGCCGCTGCCAACAAATAGTTTACTGGTGATTACATAGTATACTAATTTGATTTGTGTCGGTTGGCCAGATCATTATCTTTAATCTAAACAGTGACATGCAATAGTCATATGGGTCGGCATATAGTAGTTGAGGATTCAACTAGTGGACAGTACACGGATGCATGTTTATGTTGTGGGATCAAAACTACAATGCGTATTCATTACTAGCAACGGTTAGCCAAGGTCTTTAACATCAAATCAGCAAAACCAAGCCATTCTTTGGCCCATGCAACCGATATTTAAATGGCGTTACCAAATCCTTGTACTTGAGGCCACAATGATCGTTGTTACATCCGGTATAGGTAGATGTTCACTAGAACGACATTTCACCCCTAGTTGAAGCATCAACACTCGCATGTAATTCATACCACAAATCAATAGGCTCTATATGTTCTAACATATATTTCAAAATCGTGTGACATCCGCAGCAAGAGGAAGGGGAAAATCGTGTGACATCCGCAGCAAGAGGAAGGGGAAACGTCGTACCTTCTCTACGCGAGAATGGCTTCGGATCATCGATTCAAGGTGCTCCAGTGACCCTTGGTGAAGGAGAGGGAGGCGGAAGGGGTTGGAGGTCAAAGGGGGAAGATTTGGGGGCGTTCTGGACGAGGAAAGGGTTGAGGTTTAAGGGTTAAACCCATATTCGGATTTGGGTTCGGATTCGAATAGGGTCCTGACCCCTCCTCACTAAAATGGTCATAACTCGGGTTTCCGAACTCGGATTTTTACGTTCTTGGACTCGTTGGAAAGCTATCGACGAGCCCTATGCAATGGACTTCTTACTCAAATTTTTTGATTAGTGGAAAAGTACAGATTTTGCAATTAAGTCCAGACTCAGTCAAGATTTGCATTTTAGTCCATGTTCGGTATTTAGAGTTTCACATCATAAAAATCTCAAAGGAAGTCTCGTCCCCGAGACTTAGGATGACTATAATAGATTTCAAGTCTCGAATCTTGTTGTATCCAAGTCTTCTGGAGGAATGAGTGCATAAAAATCTCAAAGAGAGCGAAACCCATAAAAGTCTCAAAGAGAGCAAAACCCATAAAAATCTCAAAAGGAACCTCATTATGATTTCAATTCCATACCAGTCAACAGATAAGGGTATTTCTCTTTCATGTCCGTCTCAGGTTCTCATGTCGCTTCCTCGACGTCTTGACTTCGCCACAGGACCTTGACCAAAGGGATCTCGTTCTGCCTCAGCCTCTTGACCGCGTGGTCCAAAATCTGCACCGGCTCTTCTTGGAAGGAGAGGTTTGGCTCCACCGCGAAGTCCTCATAGATGATCATGTGTCGGGATCTCGGATGTACTTCCGCAGATTTGACACATGAAACACGTTGTGGATTCCCTCGAGGTGTGGGGGAAGGGCCACCTTGTAGGCTACTTTCCCAATATGGGCCAAAATCTCGAATGGCCCCACAAAACGCGGTGCTAGCTTGTCCTTTGCACCGAAATATTGTATGCCCCTCATTGGGGACATGTGTAAGGACACGAAGTCCTCAACCTGCGATCATGAAAAATGCTTTAGCCACCAGGATTGGCTAATGATTATACCCATTAGGGAACGAATGTACGGCAACATACCTGAAACTCAAGGTCTCTATGCCCCCGGTCGGCGTAACTCTTCTGACGGTTCTACACTGTCAGCAATTTTCTCCTAACCATCTCCACTACCCTGGATGTCTCCTCTATGATCCGCGGGGTGAACATGGTGTTGTCACCCACCTACTGCCAACATAAAGGAGTGGTGCACCACCTCCCATACAGTGCCTCACATGGTGCCATGTTTATACTGGCATGGTAGCTATTGTTGTATGTTAACTCAAATAGTGGGAGGTGTTCCTTCCATGATCCCTTCCATTCAACCGCACGACTCGTAGTAGATCCTTCAAGGTTTGAATGGTCCTCTCAGACTGCCCATTTGTCTGTGGATGGTAAGCTAAACTCATGCGTAGTTCAGTCCTCAAGGATCTCATGAACAAGGTTTGAAAAAACGAAAGGCGGAACGAGGCGTTTTTCCTGGAAGCGAGGCGAGGCGTAGCCTCGAGGCGGTCGAGGCGTAAGCCTCAGTTTGTATAGAAAAATAATTATAAAATATATAGTAAATATATTTATTGGTGAAATAATATATTCTGACAAACATATAGTATATAACAATGTATTATATGATGATATTATGAAGATAAGAACACGAAAAAGGAAATCAAAAGGAAACTATATGATGATATGTTAATGCCATAAACCTTTCTACTAAATTTCTACCCAATCAAAAGGTTGGTTATAGTTGCCACTAAAGATATCCAAGTTGTTGATATGAATCATACGATTTGAATCATAATCGTATGTTCTACTGAACCAGATGAAGAACAGTATGATGTTCCCCCTGTGCCACCATACCCACCAAAATTTTTTTCTTATATGGGTATTTGAATTCATATACACTTTCTTATATGTTTAAAGGTGTAATACTAAGAGTTTATTGAAATAATTGGACATGTTAATATTAAATATGAATATGAAAGGGGTCAAATTTAAGCATATGAATATGAAAGAGGTCAAATTTAAGCATTCATCTTGCATAAATATATACTTAACAATAAAACCTTTATAAACATATGAAAATACGAATAGGACCATTTTTTCTTTGAAAAAATACTTGAAAAAGCCCTCAACGCCTCACCTTGCGCCTCGCCCCGCCACAACGCCTCGCCTCGCCTCGACCGCCTCAGGCATCCGAGGCGCACGCCTCTGCCAGGGGGTCTGAGGCGGTCGCCTCAGGGCGATTCCTCAACGCCCCGTTTCGCCTCGAGCGCCTTTGCGCCTCGAGGCGCGTTTTTTTAAACCATGCGCATGAATTCTCCCCCAGTAGTGTGATGTGAACGGGAATCTCTGTCTGACACTACTTCCTTGGGTATCATGTACAACCGAATGATGTGTTGAATGTATAACTTGGCTAGTTGTACTCAGTGTTCAGAAAAGCGGTCCAGGCGGCCGCATATGCTTCCGCATATGCGTAGGCGGTGATCGGACCGAACCGCATATACAATATTCGGTCTATATGCGGTTTTGGCGCATATGTGGCCGACTAAACCGCATATGCAGCCGCATATTCGGCCGCCTTTTGGATAGACCCCCTTTCTTCACACTTTATCTTATGTTGTTGTTGTTGCTATTCAAGATTCAACTACTACTAATACTATGTAAAAAATAAATGTCATTTATTTAATTATTACTGTTTATAGAATATATTTTTTCATGCTTCCGAAAAAAATAAAATTTTATTTTTACCTGTTCTCCTTATTTATTTTATTTGATTTCAATATATTTAGTTTTAGAATCTGATACATCTTCTTTCGTAAAAAATATATCTATGAGTCATTTGCTTTATTAATTCAATACTTTTCTCATTTTTTCATATCTTCTGCAACAACTTGTGTTAAATTTTCTATCCACTTGTCATCTCATTAACACTTGATAAAAGGGATTCAATTGTTAATTCGATTGAAATATAATGCTTCACATCTAATTTCATTTAGTTAATTCTTATAACAATATAAAACATGTTTCTAACAAAAATTGATTTATTATTGTTATATCTAATAATAGTTTTTTGTTCTTATATTTTTGAAATGCTTTACTTTAAATCATGTCGTACTAAAAAGTCCATGCATTATATTTCATATATTGTTATTTTTTCGAACATAGATATCTAATAATTGAATTTATTGTTTTTATTTTATTTTTTTATTAAAATAATACAAACCGCATAATCCGCATATATCCGCATATCCGCTTACTCGCTTCAGACCGCCTGATCGAACGAATACCGCATACCGACTTTCTGAACCTTGGTTGTACTGGTGTATATGTCATGTTGACCAGGATTAAATGGGCTGACTTGGTCAACCGGTAAATGATGACTCATATCGCATCATACCCTCCAGGGGTGCACGGCAATGATGTAACAAAATCCATGGAGATTCTCTCCCATTTCCACACTAGGATGGGAAGAGGCTGCAGTAAGCCAGGGGGCCTCTAGTGCTCTGCCTTCACCATCTGACAAGTAAGACATCTGCTAACATGTTCAGCTACGTCCTTCTTCATGCCTTCCTACCAAAAGTGTTGGCGGAGGTCCCTGTAGATCTTGGTGCCACATGGATGTATGGAAAGTCTCGAGCCATGGGTCTCATCTATGATCTCTCTCCTCAGCTCCTTGTCCTCTGGGACACACACACGGTCCCCCTTCCATACGATGGATTCACGGACTCGAAATCCGTCGAATTCATCCTTCAAGTATCTGTGGTACAGGTCGTGGATCCTCTGTTCTGACTGTTACCCTTGGATGATCCTGTCCCACAAGATGTTATATTTGGTTGGCACTGTCACTGCATCGAATATGCCCTCAAATGGATGTCATTCACTAAGTGTAGTAAGCACATCCCAAGTTTGCAACCAGGCTGTCGAACCCTTAGTGTATGTTCGTCTACTCAAGGCATCTACTACCATATTCTCCTTACCATGATCGTAGAAGATGGTACAGCCATAATCTTTTAGCAGTTCTGCCTTTACCTCATATTCAACTCCTTCTGATCAAAAATGTATTTGAGGCTCTTATGGTCTGTGAAGATCTCATATGTCACCCATACTAATAGTGATTCCCTATCTTTAATGCAGAGACTACATCTGCCAACTCCAAGTCATGAGTGGGAAAATTGCGTTCATGGTTCTTCAGTTGTCGTGACGCGTACGCTACAACCTGTCCACGCTGCGTTAACACTGCACCCAAGCCCCCTTTAGAAGCATCTGTGTACACGGTGAAGTCCAAGGTACCAGAAGGAAGGGTGAGTATGGGAACGCAAGTCAATCGCTCCATGAGCATTCGGAAACTAACTCGTATTTGTCGCTCCAAACAAATGGGACATCCTTCTGCGTCAACCGGGTGAGAGGTAGAGCCAACTGAGAGAACCCTCTGACAAACCTTCTATTGTATCCGGCGAGGCCAAGGAAACTGCGAATCTCAATGAACGTCTTGGGTCGCTCCTAAGACACCACTGCCTCTATCTTAGCGTACCCCTGCCCCAGAAGCTACGTGGCCAAGAAAAGCCACTCAGAAAGCCAAAACTCACACTTGTTGTATTTAGCATACAACTGGTGCTCTCGGAGCGTCTCTAGTACTGTGCGGAGATGAGACTCATGTTCGTATTCATCATGAGAGTAAACTAGAACATCATCAATGAACACGATCACAAATCTGTCCAAATGCGGACGGAAGACCCGGTTCATCAAATCCATGAATGCGACAGGTGCATTCGTGAGTCCAAATGGCATCAACAAGAACTCATATTGGCCATATCTAGTGCAGAATGTAGACTTCATTACAAAAGCTTCCTTGATCCTCAACTGATGATATCCCGACCGCAGGTCAATCTTAGAGAACACTGCTACTCCCTGCAACTGGTCTTATAGATCATCTATCCTGGGATGTGGTTAATGGTTCTTGACCGTTATCTTGTCCAACTGCCTATAGTTTATGCATAGCCTTCACGATCCATCCTTCTTCCTCACAAAGGGGACTAGGGCTCCCCATGATGACGTATTGGGGCGGATGAATCCCTTCTCCAACAACTCCTGCAACTGTACCTTGAGCTTCTTGAGCTCAGCTGGTGTCAATCTGTATGGAGGGATAGATATCGGTTATGTAGCGTGATCTCGAACTCTATCTCCCATACTGGTGGTACTCCATGTAATTCGTTTGGAAACACATTAAGAAACTCCCGCACAACTCTAAAATCCTCTATCATCTTGGACTGTGCCGCTGAGTCTACTACATAGGCGAAGTAGCATACACAATCCTAACTGAGAATTAGTGTGCCCTCAAGGCGGAGGTGCACGCGATCCCACCATCAGATGTGTTGCTTGACTTAAGAGAGACATATGGACAGGGATGTAAACATGCTATTCTCCTGTGGACTCGTGTTGGGTCAGAAGACTTTCACACTATCCAGTATTCGAATGCCAATAAGGAATGATATGCGTGGAATGGAATGGAGTACCACCGCTCTGATACCATTCTGTGACGCCCCTAGGATCCGGGTACTCGGCAAACCAATCCACGCACATATATTCCACGTTCGAATATTTGACATTCACAAAAGCAGGAGAAAATAGAAACATGTAATGGAATTTGGTGAATGGAAATACATGTGCTTGTGAACATGTTGAATGCAATGGGAAGCAAAAAAAAGCTTTTGCATGTTTCTATTTTCTCCTGCTTTTATGAATGTCAAATATTCGAACGTGGAATATATGTGCGTGGATTGGTTTGTCGAGTACCCGGATCCTAGGGGTATCACACTCCTCTCAGTAAAGAAGTAATCTGATCTTGATCCAAATGTTGGACATTGATCTGAATGTGATTCATATGCAATGGGAAGATTAGATTTGCGGTCTTGATTTAATCAAGCATCTATGGGACGCCCGAGATCTGGATTTGAGATGTGATCTCAATATCCAAGTCACTATACGTCTTTGCTCCGCCAACCCCACATCCCACCATTGCCTCCCCCTCTCCAGCGCCAACCCCCCTTCCCGATGTCGCCATCCTCCACGCGCACCCTTCCACCGGGCCCCCGACTCGCCCCCGCCGCCAGCCGCTGGAAATGCCCTGCCGCCCTCCCCGCACCTAAAAAGAAACCCCGAACCCTAAGGGCGGGATGGGAGGGAACCGAATCCCTGGAATTGAGGAATTGGAAAATATGCAAAATAAAAATTCCTAAGACCACTATTTGCAGAAAGGTCAAGAGCCATAGGAAAGTGAGGAAGAATGAGGGGGTGCGAAATTTTCACACACACCCCTGGCGGCAGAAATATTTAAAAAAAAGGGTACAAACCTGAAATCTGGGGTTCCTCCTTATCCCAATAGGACTAGGGCCTTGGGCTTCCCCTATATAAGGACCCCATGGCTTCAATCCTTGGACACATCTCCTCTTCTCCTCTCCTTGTGCCATTGCTTCACTATGGATTCTCCAAGGGCTATATTTTCCATGCCTCATCAATTTTTCGAGCATCACAAGGAGGAGACAACAATCAAGAAAACACCGCCGTTCACGCTGCACATGTTCTTCAACCATGACGGCCGCGTCATCCACGCCCGCGTATGGACTCCGTCGTTCGCTCCACACCAATTCTTCCAGACGATAACTGAGCATGCCGATTCATCCTCAAAGCATGCATATCCAGCAATTCGTCAGAAGACGAATTTTTAATGAGGAGAGTTGATGCAGCGTGGAACAGAAAATTAGGGTCACATTTTTTAGTTACGTTTAATTGAGTCGTCGAAAATTAGTAGTTAATTTTATTTACGTTTATTTAAATTGTCGTATCTCTAATTAAATAATTGAGATCGCCTGTGATCTCCAACGTTTATTCGTAGATTTAATTTTAAATTCGGTCGGTTAATTAGTTAGAGTCCAATTAGGATAAATTGGTTGTCAATTTAAATTAATGTGCTATTTTTGTAAGATCATCCCTCTTATATAAAGGGATGAGGGTCCAATGTATTAGTCAGTCAAGTATTAATGAAATATTGAGATTTATCTCTCTCTTTTCTCCTCTCCCTCTCTCTCCATGCGATCTCCGCGGTTCTCCTCCCTCAACCTCTCGTATTCCCGACGAGTTCTTCTTCTCAATCCCTCTCTTTTCTTCTACCAAATAATTTCTACCGTTCAAAATTAATTTATCGACACGTCAAAAAGCCGTTTGCATAGGGATGTTTGTAGGGGCGCTGTCAGGAGCGATAAAGTTCTCGTGTTCAATTACCAGGAACGGACCGGATTCGTCTCCAACCACTCCTAGAGGTTCATAGTCATCGGCTCCCATGGTGTCAGCAGCCAACGCAGTCGGTTCCTCTTCAGGTGAGTCCTGTGGTTCAGGGTCAGGGTCTTCAGGGTTGTCGGTGGTGCATAGGTGGACGGGTCTAGCCTTAGGGTTTGGGCACTCTGCTGCTCGATGTCCCTTTTGATAGCATCGGAAGCAAGTATCAGATCCTACAATAGGTCAGCTTCCCAAGATGCCTGGGCCGGGATTTCCCGTAGGTGGTCGGACGACGGCAGGAGTTGATGGTTTGGCTTGGGGTTTGCTCGCAACGATGGATGTGGAACCTATCGGTTTGGAGGTCGTCATCGGGGTACTGGTGCGAGGGATGGAGTTCGCAGAGAAAGACATCTTCCTTGTTTGGGCCTTAGCAAGCTTGGTCTCAGCCCGTTCAGTCTGCTTGTAGGCTTCGTCGACATCTCGGCAGTTGTGGAGGTAGAGTTCATCCTGGATGACTTGGCGGAGGCCTTGCATGTAGCGGGTGACTTCCTGAATTGGAGTCTCCTACAGGCGGTTGCGATGGACTAGGGATTGGAACCCTTCGGTGTATTCCTTCACGCTTATGGTACCTTGTCTCCATGACTGCAGTCGCGCATACAGATCGCGTCTGTAATCTTCAGGCACGAACTTGGTCTTCAATTTGGCTTTCATTTTGCTCCAACTGCGGATTTTACTTTTTCCCTTTCGTTTGCGTTCAGACTGCAAACGGTCCCACCATAGCAGAGCATGTCCCTTTAGTTTGATGGTGACAGATTAAACTTTTCGCTCACTAGGCATAGATTTCCACACAAAGAAATGTTCGACGGTTTGGAGCCAATCCAAAAAGACATCAGGGTCTCTTCCTCCGTCGAATTCTGGAACATCGAGACGGATGCCTCGATCCCATCCATCATCGGATCTAGGTCCATTTCGTGGTGGGAATTGATATTCGTCAGGAGGTTGTGAAGTATAGCCGGAAGTGCATGGATCTGGAGTCTTGGGGATGAAAGGGGTGTAGTCTCTTGGTCCTTCTTCACTTTCTTGTGAATGATACTCGCTAACATATCTGTCGGAAGTAGAAGAGCTAGAGTCACGGGAAGTGCTATTCCGGAAGTGCGTTCTCCGGCTAGTACGTCGACCTTTGTTGGGGTTTTCATTACTAATGTCTGGTCCTAGCACGCGACTATTCAATGTGGCAATTTGTTCATGGGCGACGGCAACTTTACGATTTATTCCGGCGATTTGTGTGCTCAGTTGATTGTTCATGTGTTGTAATTAGGCAAACAAAGCCTCTAATGTTAATTCAGGGTGTGAAGTATAGGTGGGTTTAGAGGCACTTGGTTTGTCGGCCATGGGAATTCTAGGGTTTCTGCTTTCTTTGTTTGGGATTTTTTGTTTTTTTATGCAATTAATAAATGAAATGCAAGTGAGGTGCAAGATCGATAGGCTCTGATACCAAATTCGTACAGAAATGCCAAACATGTCAGAGATTCAAAGGCCACAGGCAGAACACTGGACTATATACACCTCTGCCAATTCCTCTGCGACCCTGGGAAGACATCACCATGGATTTTGTGCTAGGCTTACCCCTCACTGTGCGGAAAGTTGACTCTATTTTTGTGGTTGTGGATAGATTTTCAAAAATGGCACATTTCATTGCATGTAGAAAAACCTCAGATGCATCTCATGTCGCTGATCTGTTTTTTCGTTATGTCGTCCGTTTGCATGGTATCCCTCGTTCTTTTACTTCGGATCGTGATACCCGGTTTTTGAGTCACTTTTGGCGCACGCTTTGGTCCCGTCTTGGTACTCGTTTGCAATATAGCACCGCTTATCATCCACAAACAGATGGGCAAATCGAAGTAGTTAACAGATCATTAGGAAATTTATTGCGATGTCATGCAGGGGACTCCGTCTAAATGGGATCTAATTCTTCCCCAAGCTGAATTCGCGTATAACAGTTCCACTAATAGGTCCACCGGAAAATCGCCCTTTGAGAGTGTGTACGGCTTTCCACTTACCCAATTTCTAGACCTAAAACCCACAACCATGCAAGGGAGAAGTAGTGCAGCTGCTGAGGATCTGGTCGAACATCTAACCCATACCCATGCTGAAATCCGAATCAAGCTCCAAACCATGACCCAGAAATACCAAGCCCAAGCCAACCTACACCGAAGAGAGAGCGAGTTCAGAATTGGAGAATTAGTGATGGTCCACCTAAAAAAAGAGAGGTTTCCTTTGAGAGTCCACCAAAAAATGAGTAAACGAAAGATTGGTCCATTCCGAGTCCTCAAAAGGATTGGGCCCAATGCTTACCTACTTGATATGCCGCCAGACGTCCAGACATCACCAGTATTTAATGTATCAGATCTCTTCTTATATCATGGAGATGAGCAGGCAGATGTAACCGCACCAGTAGTTCCTGATGATGATATGCACCAACCGCCAGCCGCAACCGATGCCGATCAGATTGAAGATATTGCAGACATCAGAGATATGACGACTAGACGTGGTCTCTTCCGACGATATCTAGTCAAATGGAAGGGACGACCTCTTACCGATTGCACCTGGATTGATGAGGATGAACTCCAACAACTCCGCCCCGATATACTTCAGAACTTCCACGATGCCATCTCGACGGAGCGAGATTCTTTTCAGCAAGGGGGAGTTGATGCAGCATGATAACAACTTTAGTGAACATTTATTTTGCTATTTTATTTATCATTTGTTTTGTAATTTTATTTATCATTTGTTATTTATTTATTTCCTATGTAAAAAGGCTCATTATAAAAGACCTTTTTATCCTTTCTTTTTTGTTTTCATCTTTCCCTAATTTTAGGGAGTTGTTGCTTATTTTGAAGGGAAAAAGCCTCTATAAAAGGCCCCCTTTATATTAGGGTTAAGTAAGATTTGAATACAAGTTATTTTTCTCCCCCTCACTTATCTCTCCCTCTCTCTCTAGTTCCGTGCCCCCTTCTTTTCCCCTATCCCTATCGTGCTCTCCCCGCTATCTCTCCACGGCCCCGCCGCCTCTCTCCCTCGCCGGTCCTCCTCGCCCCCAGCCCTTTTTCCCCCCACCAGCGCCTTCACCCCCCCCCCCTCCAGCCGCTGCCTCTCCAGGACCCGCCGCCCGCACCTCTTGCCCTCCCGCGCCCCAGACTGCGACGCCGCCTCCCCGCGACGCCGCCCTCGCTTCGTCACCTGCCCTCTCCCCCTCCAGCGCCGCCTGCACCTTAGGTGTCATCCCACCTCCCCTCCCATTCCCGGACCACCACCCCTTTCCCCGTGGCCTTACCCTCCCCCCTCCACGCCCTCGTTACTGCGGGCACCGCCCAGCCGAATACCAACACCTGAACCGCCATCCTGTGCCTTGTCAAGAGCCGCTCGAGCCTTGTCAGGGCGGCGGGTCCTGGAGAGGCAGCGACTGGAGGGGCGCAGGGGGGGGGGTGAAGGCGCTGGCGGGGGAAAAAGGGCTGGGGGCGAGGAGGACCGGCGAGGGAGAGAGGCGGTGGGGTCGTGGAGAGATAACGGGGAGAGCACGATAGGGTTAGAAGAAAAGAAGGGGGCGCGAAACTAGAGAGAGAGAGGGAGAGATAAGTGAGGGGGAGAAAAATAACTTGTATTCAAAACTTACTTAACCCTAATACAAAGGGGGCCTTTTATAGAGGCTATTTCCCTTCAAAATAAGCAACAACTCCCTAAAATTAGAGAAAGATGAAAACAAAAAAGAAAGGATAAAAAGGCCTTTTATAATGAGCCTTTTTACATAGGAAATAAATAAATAACAAATGATAAATAAAATAACAAAATAAATGATAAATAAAATAGCAAAATAAATGTTCACTAAAGTTGTTATCATGTTGCATCAAGTCCCCCCTGCTGAAAAGAATCTCGCTCCATCGAGATGGCATCGTGGAAGTTCTGAAGTATATCGGGGCGGAGTTGTTGGAGTTCATCCTCATCAATCCAGGTGCAATCGGTAAGAGGTCGTCCCTTCCATTTGACTAGATATCGTCGGAAGAGACCACGTCTAGTCGTCATATCTCTGATGTCTGCAATATCTTCAATCTGATCGGCTTCGGTTGCGGCTGGCGGTTGGCGCATATCATCATCAGGAACTGCTGGTGCAGTGACATCTGCCTGCTCATCTCCATGATATAAGAAGAGATCTGATACATTACATACTGGTGATGTCTGGACGTCTGGCGGCAGATCAAGTAGGTAAGCATTGGGCCCAATCCTTTTGAGGACTCGGAATGGACCAATCTTTCGTTCACTCAATTTTTGGTGGACTCTCAAAGGAAACCTCTGTTTTTTTAGGTGGACCATCACTAATTCTCCAACTCTGAACTTGCTCTCTCTTCGGTGTAGGTTGGCTTGGGCTTGGTATTTCTGGGTCATGGTTTGGAGCTTGGTTCGGATTTCAGCATGAATATGGGTTAGGTGTTCGACCAGATCATCAGCAACTGCACTACTTCTTCCTTGCATGGTTGTGGGTTTTAGGTCTACAAATTGGGTAAGTGGAAAGCCGTACACACTCTCAAAGGGCGATTTTCCGGTGGACCTATTAGTGGAACTGTTATACGCGAATTCAGCTTGGGGAAGAATTAGATCCCATTTGGACGGAGAGTCCCCTGCAAGACATCACAATAAATTTGCTAATGATCTGTTAACTACTTCGGTTTGCCCATTTGTTTGTGGATGATAAGCGGTGCTATATTGCCAACGAGTACCAAGACGGGACCAAAGCGTGCGCCAAAAGTGACTCAAAAACCGGGTATCACGTTCCGAAGTAAAAGAACGAGGGACACCATGCAAACGGACGACATCACGAAAAAACAGATCAGCGACATGAGATGCATCTGAGGTTTTTCTACATGCAATGAAATGTGCCATTTTTGAAAATCTATCCACAATCACAAAAATAGAGTCAACTTTCCGCACAATGAGGGGTAAGCCTAGCACAAAATCCATGGTGATGTCTTCCCAGGGTCGCAGAGGAATTAGCAGAGGTGTATATAGTCCAGTGTTCTGCCTGTGGTCTTTGAATCTCTGACATGTTTGGCATTTCTGTACGAATTTGGTAACATCCTTTCGCATATGTGGCCAATAAAATCGCTCTTGGAGAAGAGTCAATGTCTTATCCCTACCAAAGTGTCCAGTTAAACCTCCTTTATGTAGTTCTGAAATTAAATTCTCACGAAGGGACGTGGCAGAGATGCACAGTTGGTGGCTTTTGAATAGGAAGCCCTCATGAAGAACATAAGTGGTTGTTGGGTCCTGCCCAGTATCAACACATTCGGCATGAACTTGACCGAAGTCAGGATCAATGGGGTAGAGGTCCTTGAGAGTGTCAAATCCTGTTGTGCTGACGGTCATTGTGGTCAGGGCATGTGCTCGCCGGCTCAACGCGTCGGCCACGCGGTTCAGGGTTCCGGCTTTGTGCTTGAGATGGAAGGTGTATTCCTGGAGGAAACTAACCCATTTGGCATGACGTTTGTTAAGGGTCTTCTGAGAGTTCAGATACCTTAAGACTTCATGATCAGAGTTAAGGACAAATTCTCGTTGGATCAGGTAATGCCTCCAATGCTTGATGGCTTGCACCACGGCATAGAATTCGACGTCATAAGTGGAGTACCGTGATCGAGCTTCATTCAATTTCTCACTGTAGAATGCTACAGGTCGTCCTTCTTGGCTTAGGACGACACCAATCCCGACATGTAAGGCATCGCAATCGACAACAAAAACCTTGGTGAAGTCAGGGAGTGCCAAAACAAGAGCATGTGTTAATTGATGTTTTAGATTTTGAAAACTCGCTTCTGCTTCAAGGGTCCAAGCGGGTGCGCCTTTACGCGTGGAGTCTACCAACGGGGCTGCACAAGTGCTAAAGTTCCTGATGAAGCGTCGGTAGAAAGAGGCCAATCCCAGAAAACTACGAATCTCAGTGAGGGTTTTGGGCACGGGCCAACTCTGAATGGCCTGAATCTTGGAGGGATCAACCTTAAGTCCATCGGCAGTGACAATGTATCCCAGGAAGAGGACCGTGTCAGACATGAAGGAGCATTTCTTGAGGTGGACATACAGTTTTTGGGCTCTCAGGGTTTCCAGGACTTGTTACAAGTGAGATAAGTGATCTTCTTTGGTCAAGCTGTAGATCAGGATGTCATCGAAGTACGCAACCACAAACTTACCAATGAAGGGTCGCAAGACATGATTGATGGTTCGCATGAAGGTGCTGGGGGCATTCGACAAGCCGAAGGGCATTACCGTCCATTCATACATGCCCTCTTTGGTCTTAAAAGCAGTTTTCCACTCGTCTCCAGACCGGAGGCGAATCTGATGGTAGCCACTGCGGAGATCCATCTTGGAGGACAATTGGGCACCCGATAGCATATCAAGCATATCATCAAGGCGCGGAATGGAAAAACGATATTTGATCGTGATCTTGTTGATAGCACGACTGTCCACGCACATTCTCCATGTGTCGTCTTTCTTCCGAGTAAGCAGAGCAGGAACTGCCACAGGGCTCATACTCTCACGAACATACCCCTGTCGCAGCAGATCAGTAACCTGCCGGTTCATCTCTTCATGTTCACTTGGACTCATTCGGTAATGGGGTAAGTGGGGTAGGCTAGCTCCATGGACTAGATCAATGTGATGTTGAATGTCTCGCAACGGGGGTAGTCCTTCAGGCATGATGTCAGCGAACTCTTGGATGATGGGCTTTATCTCAGGCGGGACTTCAAGTGTAGTTGTCTCTTGATTGTCCACCTCACGTCCCATTAATGCATAGATGGTGGAGCTCTCCTGAATTTCATGTTGGAATGTCTGGGCTTCCATCAGCAACACAGGGCCCGTAGTCGAAGTCTTTGACGATGGCGTGTTTTTACCAGATTGGGCGGTCGCGGCTCGGAGTGTAGCCACTTGGCGCGGGCTAAGGGCTTCCCGTTGTGGTCTAAGGGTCACGCGTACTTTGTCTATGAGAAAGGTGTAAGTGTTCAGTTTTCCTCAGTGCTCAATGTCTCGATCGAATTGCCAAGGTCTCCCTAGAAGTATGTGACAGACATCCATAGGGGCTACATGGTACCACACCTCGTCCTTATATGAAGGACCAATGGAGAAGTTAACGAGGCTTTGACGGTGGATCGGGAGTTGGGTACCACCTCGAAACCATGCCACACTGTACGGTTTCTCGAGTGGTTGAGTTGGCAGACCCAACTTATCGACCATTTCTTATGAAACGAAGTTCTCGACGCTTCCTCCATCAATGATCAGCGAACAACGATGTCCACCAGAGGTGTAGGTGGTTCGGAAGATGCTGCATCGCAACCAACTATCAGCTTCATGGGCAACGGGTGTAAGCAGGATGTTTGTAGGGACGCTGTCAGGAGCAATAAAGTTCTCGTGTTCAATTACCAGGAACGGATCGGATTCGTCTCCATCCACTACTAGAGGTTCATAGTCATCGGCTCCCATGGTGTCAGCAACCAACGCAGTCGGTTCCTCTTCAGGTGAGTCCTGTGGTTCAGGGTCAGGGTCTTCAGGGTCGTCGGTGGTGCATAGGTGGACGTGTCTAGCCTTAGGGTTTGGGCACTCTGCTGCTCGATGTCCCTTTTGATAGCATCGGAAGCAAGTATTTGGTCCTACAATAGGTCGTCTTCCCAAGATGCCTGGGCCGGGGTTTCCCGTAGGTGGTCGGACGACGGCAGGAGTTGATGATTTGGCTTGGGGTTTGCTCGCAACGATGGATGGGGAACCTATCGGTTTGGAGGTCGTCATCGGGGTACTGGTGCGAGGGACGGAGTTCGCAGAGAAAGACATCTTCCTTGTTTGGGCCTTAGCAAGCTTGGTCTCAGCCCGTTCAGCCTGCTTGTAGGCTTCGTCGACATCTCGGCAGTTGTGGATGTAGAGTTCATCCCGGATGACTTGGCGGAGGCCTTGCATGTAGCGGGTGACTTCATGAATAGTAGTCTCCTGCAGGCGGTTGTGATGGACTAGGGATTGGAATCCTTCGGTGTATTCCTTCACGCTCATGGTACCTTGTCTCCATGACTGCAGTCGCGCATGCAGATCGTGTTTGTAATCTTCAGGCACGAACTTGGTCTTCAATTTGGCTTTCATTTTGCTCCAACTGCGGATTTTACTTTTTCCCTTTCGTTTGCGTTCAGACTGCAAACGGTCCCACCATAGCAGAGCATGTCCCTTTAGTTTGATGGTGACAAATTGAACTTTTCGCTCACTAGGCATAGATTTCCACACAAAGAAATGTTCGACGGTTTGGAGCCAATCCAAAAAGACATCAGGGTCTCTTCCTCCGTCGAATTCTGGAACATCGAGACGGATGCCTCGATCCCATCCATCATCGGATCTAGGTCCATTTCGTGGTGGGAATTGATATTCGCCAGGAGGTTGTGAAGTATAGCCGGAAGTCTATGGATCTGGAGTCTTGGGGATGAAAGGGGTGTAGACTCTTGGTCCTTCTTCTTCACTTTCTTGTGAATGATACTCGCTAACATGTCCGTCGGAAGTAGAAGAGCTAGAGTCACGGGAAGTGCTATTCCGGGAGTGCGTTCTCCGGCCTGTACGTCGACCTTTGTTGGGGTTTTCATCACTAATGTCTGGTCCTAGCACGTGAGTATTCAATGTGGCAATTTGTTCATGGGCGACGACAACTTTACGATCTATTCCGGCGATTTGTGTGCTCAGTTGATTGTTCATGTGTTGTAATTGTGCAAACAAAGCCTCTAATGTTAATTCAGGGTGTGAAGTATAGGTGGGTTTAGAGGCACTTGGTTTGTCGGCTATGGGAATTCTAGGGTTTCTGCTTTCTTTGTTTGGGATTTTTTTTGTTTTGTTTTTTTATTCAATTAATAAATGAAATGCAAGTGAGGTGCAAGATCGATAGGCTCTGATACCAAATTTCGTACGTGGAACAATACAATCGCCATGTCCTTATCTCCAAGTATCCGAGGAGAAAGCACATTATCCTTGAAAGACTTCGTGGATAATTTCATTGTTGATATAAGTATCCAAGCATCGAGAAAATTGATAATTAAATGTAATTTAATTATCGTGGATAATATGAATTTGATTCATATTATAAGGAGAGATATCTAAGATAATTAAATGTGATTTAATTATCAAAGATACGATTAATGTGAATGTGATTCATGTTATTTGGGCATATGAGAAAAGAGATCCAAGATGATTTAATGTGATTAATTATCATGGATATGAATAGTGTGGATAGGACTATCCATATTAATCTTATATGTTATAAATGTGATTTATAATATATAAGAGAGAGAATATTGTGATTTATATTTGTTAATTAATTATTAATGTGAATTGGATTCACATTAGATGATTAATTGAAAATATAATTTACATTTTGTTTTGGGATGTGAATGTGATTCACATTTTTTTAATGGCATGATTGCAATATTTCACCAGATAATTGTGAATTATATTTGTGAAATAATTTACAACAATTGTTGTTGTAAATTTTGGAGATATATCAAGAGATAATGAGATCTCATGAGATAATGAGATCTCATGAGATAAATGACATCTCATGAGAAGAGTGGTCGTCCCCTATTTTTAGGGGGTATGGTTTATCTCCTCATTATCTCCAAGGATGATTAATTGATTTGATTTGAATTTAAATATATATGGATTTATCGAATTATATTAAATTAAATTAAATTAATTGTTGTTGTGTTTTTCACAACAATATCATGACCATTGAAAGAAACACAAATCAATCTCAACCATTGATTGCGTGTTGTACATGAATTGAGATCCATGGACTCCCGAAACCCTATATAAGAAGATACACTCTTGCTCTTCAATACATATGTTAGATGAAAATAATGAATGCTCTCTTCTCTCTCTCTACACGTCATGTGCATCTCTCCATCTCTCTCTTATGACCGTCCACCATGGAGCCTTTGAGAGAATCAACATCGCTGCAGCATTGTCGTTATGCTGCTGGAGTTCTTACTCGTGGATCTCCATCTCGTTCGGTGTGTCTCGCTCGTGAAGAAGATGTTAGATCTCATGTAACGAGATCAGGAGATCCGCCACTTGGATCATCAACATGGATTGCGAGGAGCACGCGATTAATCCCCGCGCTCGCAAGCGTCTCCTCCGTCGGATCAGACTTGAGACAGGAGGTCTCTTGGTTTAGAGACTCGATCGCAACCACGCTTCAAGAAGTAATACTATTACTTGTTTGTGGTTTAGATGAAACGATCCGAGAAGTGTTCTTAGATCATGTGGTTTCATCACATTAAAAATTTTAAATTCCGCTGCATCGAGCAACTAGTACGACTAGTCGCTCCCGATCGCATTCGATGCGATCATCACGCTTCCGTGATGCGCTTGAGGATTTTTCCCGTATCCTTCAATATTTACTATTAAGCAGGATGGATGTCCTTTGCACTCACTATACACATCTCTACGATGGATGTTTGAGAAGCTGTATAGCTTTATGCCTCTGACAGTCACTCCAGAACAACAGAAGACTTACCGGAATGCTACTATGGTAGGAGTTTTTCTCGCTGTCCTTGATCCTGAGTATGAGGCAGCACGCTCCCAGATCTTGGCGGATTCCACTATTCCTCCTATGGAGGGAGCCTTTCACAGATTGAGTCGTATCACTGTTCCTTCTTGCTTCTCCAAAATTTGAACAATTATGAAATGGGTGTGAAGCTACCCATAGGAGGTTCTCATGCATTAATTGTGCGAGGGAGATGCATCGCTACCTGGAGATAGTTGAGACTTGGAGCACCATCTGTAGGTTGTAGTTGCATTCCTAAAGAACCCTAGAATTAGGGTTCCAGAAGGAACCCTCAAATTTTCTTGAACTCGTCGATGGCATGCACATAGGTGCTGGATAAACCTTGAAAAATTTCAGAATTTTAAACAAATCATGAAGATGAACAAATCTTGAACGATAATGAACATGAGAAATAATCAAATATGGATCTTCAAAAACAAATTTATAATCAAACTCTCTCTGATACCATATTGAAATAATTAATGAGGAAGCAGAATCAGAATAAGAACATAAAAAAATATGGAACAAGAACACACATGATTCATATGGAATCCTACTCCATAAGGAGCGTAATAGAACCACTTGAGATGCCCGCTAGGTCCGGATCTTTTATCATGATTCATAATCTCTCAATGAAATAGATAGGGTGTGGGGCTTTTATATAGCCCCACAGAAAGACTGGACCCACTTATAGGTGATGTGGGACTAAACAAAAAAGCATGATAATGATAATTGGTTATTGGAGAGATCCAATTACCCATCTATTATATACTCTAACACAATATTTCACTCCACATATTCCGTGATAACATGCACATATGTACTTTGGAAAATGTGGCATGTGCATTAGCAGCGTTAGCTACCTAACAGGCAGTTAATAAAAGCAGATTTTCTTACATTAATATCTTCCTGTATCAAACATGAACTTCTCGATATATGCCATAATCAATTATTTAATTTATTTAATTTATGCCATTCCCATAATATATATATATATATATGTGTGTGTGTGTGTGTGACGAAAATGTTAGTTTTTATTTCAGGGACCGGACGATTTTGAGAACTTTATTGACAAAAGAAAAATAATCTGTGTTAGTTTATATGTAAAATATATCTTAGGAAAAGTAAGATATGAATTTGAAAATTTAACTCTGTACTTTTCAAAAAAAACTTTCTATTTAGTATATTTTTGTTAAATATCCTTATCTCCCCTTGCAGAAATCTCGTAATCTGGTTACAGCTGGAATCTTGTTGATTGGTACTTCGACTGCTACTCTGTTAAAACTTCTCATTTGTGTACTTGATGAAATTACTCTTGTCCGGAAGAAATCCCTGACTCAGACAAGAAACTACTTCTATGGCAACTTGGATGAGGCTTGTGTCATTCTAGGAATATTTATCCATACAGTTAGTCTTGGTTCAAGTTCAATGGTGGAGGAAGAACAATATATATGGCATTTTCTTGCATCCACTTTATTTGTGGTTTTTATTTTTTTGAAAGTACAGACATTTTTGACCAATGAAAGGGCAAAAGAATTTGTCATGGCTAAAGGAGAGGAGAAGAGAAAATCAAGTCATTTCTGCAGTTCTTTCCTATCCGATAACAGTCGATTTCATATTCAGATTTCCTCTCTCCTTATTGTTCTAACCTGTGGGAGGATCTTGAGAGGTTGGCATCAAGGAGGAGTAAACTGGTTGCATTTACCCGATATTTCCAAGTGGCTTGAAAGATCAGGATGCTCGATAATAAAATTTCTACAGATAGCTTCATTATTTCTAGTCTCTATATTTAGTCCCATTATGATAAACTTTGTACGGTCAGTGAAATACTCAGTTACAGTTGTTTTGACATGTCATTTTGCATCTTCATTTTTGGTCTTGCTGCATATAAACAAGGATCTTATTGCCTACATGACGGGTATAAATCTGAGTGACAACTTAATCCCGCAAATTCTATATGCAGTTCTTCTCGCAACTACTCTTTCAAGCTTGGTCATGCCATGGTTTGTGAGAGCTAGCCGCACACCGGATAACTTAGTTACTGAGGACATTTTTATGGTGTGTCTAAGAGACTATGCCTGTCTTATCGGTGGCTCGTTCACAGCTGTATGGTGCCTCTTGCAACTGCTTCTCCAGCATCCTATAGATTCAATGCCTCTTTTGTTGCTTCTTTTACAGATACTTGGCAGCATGATATATTTTATGTCTGACAATGGATCTATCCATAAACATTGGGTTGAGGTTAGATCAGTACATTTTCTCATGTGTTTGAATGTTTGCCTTGTAAAGTGTTTGTTTTTAAGGCCTTTTGAAAAGAGAGTTTCCAATCAGTGTTTTGACAACCTCTTACATCCAATTCCTGTCAATTTCAATTTATAACAAGATTATGGTTAAAAACTGTTTTAGACAAGGAAACTACATTTTTTTCATCACTTTTTCCCACTTAGTTCAGCAAACACAAAGGGTATTCTTTAATCCATGGTTCATTTTTAATTTTTATGTTATTATATAACATTGCCGTTTTTCTTGGTAGCTAGAATATCTGTGTTATCAACTGATTCATCTGGAACATGTTGATCTCGTTTTTTTATCTATTGTCTTTGAACTGTTGTTTTCTTTCTTCAAATGTAAAATTTAGTTTTCTATGCACAGTTCTCAAGTCATTTTGGGGTTAGATAAATGATACATATGGTTTGTAGAAATTGGTTCTAGATTAGAGGTAGTTTGATGGACCACTAAGGACAGAGAGCGATTGTAATGTATGGTTCTTTTGGATCCAAAGGAATGGTATAGATTCTGCGGGGAGGGACTGTAATTCTGACAGGCAAGGAAGGAAGGGGTATATCGTGCAGAAAAAAACTTAATTAATGTTCAAAATAAACCATATTCTGTGTTTGTTGCATAATAAAAGTTAATTCTCTGAATAGTAAAACAATAACGCAATTTCTAAGTGCATTCTATGCAACCCCTCGCCTGTTTTCACCTGAACCCCATAGTGAATTCAGGTAATGTATCAGGAAAACATTATCATGCCACGATGTGTCGGTGAATAGGGTTTTCTTAATATCAGATCCTTAAATTTAAGTAGTTCATATGCTTCAGTATCTTCTAGCAATAAGAGGTATCAAAGTCCTGTACTATTTTCCTTATGATACTGCTTTGGATGCGAACGTGGTGTGTTTTGAGGAGGTTTTGGTAGAGATTGTGACAAATCTACCATTGAAGCAGGTGACACCATCATTGGGGAGTTTGGTCTAAGTGGCTTTGATGGAGGAGGTAATATCCAGTCTTCTCTGCGACATGATAGGTGATGCTAAGGAAATGTGCCAGTTCAAGTGTAGTAGGCCCTAAAATGTTCGCATGACTACCCTGATAGAGGGAGGCTTGATACGATGACTCCCGCACCAATCTGGATGGTATGATCAAATACATTGCTCATATATCCTCTACTCATTATTGTTAGAGTATGTGCAATATGTAGAGATGGGTAATTGAATCCTTCCAGGGTCCAATTGCCACATCCATAGGTTTAGTTCCACATCTACTGTTAGTAGGATTCCAATCTAACTGTAGGGCTATATAAGAAGCCCCACACCCATTGTATCATTTGAGAGAAAGTGAATTCAAAAATAAACCTTTAGTAGCGTTCTTCTGTGGCTTCATCCTACTCATGATAGAGTAGGGCTCCACATAAATCCCGATGTTATTCCACATTTATAGTTCTTAATCTCTGGTCACACTTTCGTGCTCTATTTTTTTGACATGGTATCAAAGCAGGTTCAATTCTCAATTTATTTTATGTTCGTGATTTATTCGATATTCGAGATTCAATTCTAGGGTTTCTTGAAATGATAATTCTCCAACGTCATCAACACAGTTTTGCAGTTTAAAAATGACTTTTCTTGCAAATTTATTTTTTTCATATTTAAGATCAGTTCTATAAAATTTGCACGGATCGATTTTAGACATGTGTTGTGTTTCTTCATGAAACCCTAGATCTCCAGGATGTATTCATTTTCTACATGATCCGTTCAACATTTTGATGATATTCAAGTTCTGTATTGTGTATACATATAAGATTTGGAGTTTGTTCAAGAAAAAGCTAGGGTTTCCTGTAACCCTAATTTTGAGGCACAAGATGTGAAGGATTGTGCACAGTCGATCTCTAGGAGCACACTTCTTCATGCATGATTCTCGTACATGCACGTCCTATAGAAATCGAGATATGTTGCATTCGTGATGTCAAGAAAGTTTTCTCTGTTAGAGAAGGTGTGTGAGCACCTCCAGATCCATGCCCCCTCCCATCGATAATGGATTCCCTAGTTAGGAATCGTGGCGGGTTCTATCGAATCCCAAATAGCAATAACAAAAGCCACAATGTTTGTCTATCTTCTTCGGGTAGAAGGCAGCTCGCACCAGCCGCATGCCCGTAGTAAGCTCCCATCTGAATCTTTGTCGATGTGAGGCGGCAACAATATCCCCTTCTCCCCCCTCGAAATCCTACATGTGGTGGTGCAACACCCTTGAGCTCCTCCAACCGCTCGCACCTCCCAGCCTCAAGCTCCTCCATTGCACTTCCATTGCTTCAAAGGTCCTGTGATGGGTTCCCCTTTGGAAAACTTAAATCTCTTTTCGTTGTGCATCTGATGGTGTTGACTCTTTGTGACTTCATGTGGCATCTCTAAGTGGTGGCGGCGACGCAGATGGGTTCTCCTTGGGAGAATTCTGATTCAATGGAGAGAGAGCCTCGTCGTTGGGATTTAAAAGCCCTGTGGATTGCTTTTTATAAAAAACAAAGAGGGAAGGAGAGAACTGACATCCTATGGGTCCAACGGTGGATTGCAATTTTCAAAAAGGAGGGTAGACAAAGTTGCAGGCCCATGTTGGGTTGTTGCAAATATAAAAAAAGTGAAGTTATTTTATACCCAATCGGGTCGGTAGTTTTAAGGAAAAGAAGGTATCGTACAAAAAAACATACGGAAAAAAGTAGGAAAAGCCGAAAAAAGACGTGGCGGCTATAAAAAAAGAGAAATAGCCAAGAATAATTTTTTGAGATTGTGTTTGTGTTTCCCCATCTTCTAGTCTGCTCCGAACTTGGTCGATGTCATCTATTCTGAACAATATGGGAGAAAGTGTAAGTATTATATAGAGTCTATAAATCGGATTTGGGACTCTACATATTGTCAGATTCAGACTTTACAGATTATTTCTTAGTCTACAGTTCAAGGCGTACACACGTGCGCTTATTGTTTAAGAGGTCCCCATTCTTGATCTGCTCGACTCATGATTTTCATGTGGACCATAGGGACTCCATAGTATAGATCACATTATTTGATCCATTGTGAGCTTAGGGTTTTCATGTAGTTTCATAGGGGCTCCAAAGTAGAGATTACCTTCACTGAACCAGTATGGGAGATACCCATTTCTCTGACAAGAGACTTTGAGACTCCAATCTCCATCGACCTGGACTCCGATGAGGATGTTTGCGCATCTTTTTTTCAGTTTGACCCTTCAGAGAGATAGAGCAGTTGTAGGATAAAGTTCTCCAGGTGGAGACTCATTTCAGTTTCAATGACTCTGACAGACATAGTACAGAGTACACATTCTCTAGCGAGAGACCTAGTTTAGTTCATGCTCTTGCCCTTCAGTTCATCCTCACCCACCACGTCATGAGATGCAATGTCCTCAACAGGAAGCCATCATAATTTGTGTTGTGTTGATATTGTTTGTGGTGTCTTATATTGTGTGTGAGCGATTTCTTTCTATTTCTCCAAGATGAGCATTGCATGATCCGGATTGGGGGGGAGTGGTAGAGTATGCGTCATATGTAGAGATAGGTAATTGGATCCGTCCAGGGTTCAATTACCACATCTACAGATTTAGCCCCACATCTAATGTTAGTAGTACTTCAATATGCCTATGGGGTTATATAAGAAGCTTCACACCCATTATATCAGTTGAGAGAAAAGTGAAATGAAGAATCCGCTCTAAGTGATGTTCTCTTGTGGTTTCATCCTACTCCTCATGGAGTAGGGTTCTACGTGAAGTCCCAATGTTATTCCACGTTTATATTTCTTTATATCTGATTACACTTCTGCACTATCGTATAATTATTATATTACTACTGAAACTGCAATAGCTGCCACCACAAATGCATCCACCTCCATGTGTTTGTCACTTACACGTGCTCTTTCCATTCATTCCTTAGTATGATTCTATGGAATATTTTGGCACATCACATCACCTCTGTGGAGACAAAAATTAGTTCGGCACTGTCCATTAGATTTATCATGGGAGGACTAATCATGTAGCAGATGGTCGTTTATCCCATGTGGTAGGATAAGAGGTCTCAGTTACATCATTCACGGCTTATTTTACGAACCTCTTGTACCTGACTTTCTTATTAGCTTGCTTTCTTTTAGTCAATTTTGCAAAGCTGCACACTGCCAACAATTTTAAATGTTTTTTTAAGAATACCATGTTAGAAGAGATGATTCACAATGAGTAAAGAATATGATTCTGTGCCATCAATTTATTACTCATCCTTCTGTCAGAAATCTAACCTTCATCTCATCTGTCTCCTACCACTCTATAGTCTTAGATGTACCAAGTAGGGAAGCATCATCGGAAGTCCTTTTTTGCGTAAGACCATATACATCCATTGTTTGTTTTTGACCTAGTCTATGTTATTATTTAGTCATGGTGGGTAATTTTTTCTAGTTTATGCCAAGTTTTCCTTTTTTAGAATAAGGTCAATGTTCACTCAAATATTATTCAGTTCCTTCTTGAAATAACAATAATTATGTGGTACTTTAAAACTATTACGCATGAAAAGGAACAATATCTTTGCTCATCGTAATTGCATGATTTTTATAGTTCTTTTATAATTGTTCATCGGGCATCTAGAGTTATACTTCTCGCTGAAACCGCAATGTTGAAAGGAAACATTGCTGCATTCTTGATGTTGACGGGATCTTGCTTATTCAGGATGGGTTTTGTCCTCATTATTATGGAGATGTCATACTTACAGGTACTTATATTATCTATCTCCTATCTTTAATGATAGATGAGAAGCTTCTTATTGAGATTGTGTACCCTAATCTCCTTGTATTTCCTTTCTTGAGCATTATTTTGAGTATGAAAGGGACAAGTTGGCACCAAAAGTTATTCAGTATGTTATTATGGTTATGCATATTGCTGAGATATTTTATATCTATCTATATATTATTATCTTGTAATTTTTTTTATGTTGTCTCTTTATGTAATTTTCCCCTAGAGTTTTTCTCCTATATAAGAGAGCTCTAGGGCTACATTAGTTGCATCCCTCGACAATCCTAGACCGGAGCTTGTGCCCTAGAATTCCTTCCCCACCAAAAATCTTAGCTTTTCTCGTGCAGCCGCCGCCACCACAAGGAAGCAATGGTGTCGGCCGCCACCACCCATCACCATCACGAAGGAGCAGCAACAACCGCTGTTGTAGCCCGTAGCCGCCACTTGCGGTTGCCGTACATCGCCGCCGCCTCCACCTGTGGCTTCCACCGCCGCCTGTGGCTACCGTACACTGGCGCATCTTGTTACATCGACATCAACCGCTGCTGCCTGGCTCCTGCCGATTCCCGTGACGTCGCCTTGGTCCTTAGGGTGTGGTGTTTAACTCTCTAAACCCATCCTAGGTACCTCAAGAGGCCCCTAGTAGATGGGAGAGGTTGTGGTATGAGTCTACACCTATAACCATCTTCCTATATGTCTGTGTAGACATAGTTATTCCAGTTTGCAATCCCAATCTCGAAGATCGTTATCACCATGTCAGACAACAAAGCAGATGTTCCGTCTATGGGTGCCTTCAAAGGTCTAGCACCCATTGTAAAGATGGATGGAACGAACTATGAACTGTAGACCATGCAGTTCATGAGTTCGATGCAATGCAATAGTAAGAAGCATATTCTTACATAGGAGGATCATGTTGACAAGATTGGGGTTAATGCCTCATGGGAGGCAAATGATGCCAATGTACGTGTGTGGCTGTCTGGGACGGTGTCCATGGGGATAGCCAATGATATATTGTGTCATCCCACGACCAAGGCTATGCGAGACATTCTTGCTGCTACATACTCTCCAGCAAAGAATGAGTCGAAGATTTTGCAACTACAACACGACATCTTCACATCCAAGCAGAATGATCGACCTCTCCATGTACACTTCTTTAAGGGGTATGTTTGAGAAGTTACATGTTTACATTCCCATGACTGCCACGCCATAGCAGCTCAAGGCATATAGAGACGGTGATGACTAGAGTTTTTCTAGCGGCACTTGACTCAGAGTATGACGCTGCTAGAGTACAGATTCTCACTGATGCCACTATACCTCTAATGGAGGAGGCATATCACAGGCTGAACATGCTCTCCATATCTTCAGATGGTACTCAGTTGTCTCAGACTTCCTTGGCCATGGCAGCATCTCGTGGTAGGGGGATCTCTACATAGTTTAATGGTTGTAGTGGCCATGGAAGAGGAGGGGGCAGTCAACCCCTCGCCAACCATATACCTACTGCCACAGGCCAGGTCATTATGAGGAAACATGCTATTCTAAGCACGGGTTTCTCACTTCAGCACGTGTTGTAGAACAGATCCAACAGGATAACGGTTCTTCAACTGCATCTGATCAGAGATTTGATGAGTTAGAAGCGTGGCTCAGGGAGATTATGCCTTCTCCTGGATCAATTGCCTCTCCGTCAATATCATCAAAGGTAGTTGCCTTAGCTTCTGCATCTACATACGGTACAACATATGCTTTTACTAGATGTTACAGAGCAGACTTGTTACAGTGGATTATGGGTTCAGGAGCTTCCCATCATCTATGTGGTGACAGAGGGCAGATTAGTACTTATAGTCCTACTAAGTCAGGCAAATCAGTCATGATAGGAGATGAGACACATTCTCCCATTACTGGTCAGGGGGAGGTGCAGCTAACTCCTGCAATGTGGCTTCAGAACGTTTTTTACGCTCCTGAATTCTCTATGAACTTACTGTCTATTAGTCAAATCACCAAGGATTTACATTAGCGTGCCATATTTGACACTCTACTCTTGTGTTTCAGGACATTCTAATGGGCAGAGTGATTGGTTCTGGCCGTGAGCATGGAGGTCTCTACAGATTGGTGCAATCTCCTTATGCTGGTGCCTCTTCTCTTTGCACTGGATCTATCTCTCCCTATATGTGGCATCTTCGGTTTGGTCAGCTTCCTCTGCAAAAGGCGCGTCACGTTCTTCCTCAGATCTCTCCTCGCTCTACTTTTCAGTGTGAGGCCTGCCAACTTGGGAAGCATTATAGGTCCACATTCCAGAGTCGTCAGGGTCAAAGTAGACATAATCTTTTTGAATTGATTTATTTTGATATTTGGGATCCCATTTGTGTCTCAGATCTTCAAGGGCATAGATTTTATCTTGTTGTTGTTGATGGGTTCTCTAGATTGTCGTGGGTTTTTCTTCTTAAGAACAAGTCTGATGATGGTCATGTTATTCATTCATTTATTAATGAAATAAGGAATGTGTTTTCTGCGAATGTCAAGATTATGCGTTCTGATAATGCATTGAATTTTGCAGTACACAACTTTCTCAATTCCTTAGATTCTATGGTATTATGCATAAAATATCTTGTGCATAAACTTGTCAATGGAATGGGGTGGTTGAGAGGAATTACAATCATCTTTTAAATGTTACTAGGACTTTACTGATTCAGAGTCGTGCTCTTCATTCTTTCAGGGGGGACGTGGTTCTCACTACGTGTTATTTGGTGAATCGTATGTCTCCATCGATTATGGGGGAGAAGATCCCGTTCTCGATTGCGTTTCCCGGGACGGACCTTTTCTCTCCAACGCCTCGTGTCTTTGGATCCATTGCTTTTGTTCATCAAATGTCTCCAGGTCTTGACAAGCTCTCTCCTAGAGCAGTCAAGTATGTGTTTGTTGGGTACTCCAAGACCCAAAAGGGATATCGTTGCTTTGACCTTGCTCGACGAAGGTACTATATTAGTGTAGATGTCACCTTCTTTGAATCCATTATGTATTTCTCTCCTATAGGTGACGAGCTCATTCCTTCAGAATGTGGAGAAGAGGTTATATGCCTCTACCTCCTGTCTCACTGATTCCAAGCAACTCTACATCACCGTCTCCTCGACCATCTCCTACACCATCACCTCCACCACCATCTCCACCTCCACCACCTACTTTCTTTCCTCAGGTTTACCAGCACCGGCCTCGTGCTCATGTGCCTCCTCAATCATCTAGCACTCTCAAAGTATGTTATGAGCATTTGAGTTCCACTAGCGGCGCTAGTGATTTGACTATGCAGATTGAGGTGCAAGATGTCATAGACAATCCTCCTTCTGAGGATACAATGGACTTGGATGTGCCTATTACTCTACGTAGGAAGAGGCACGCATGCACTATGCATCCTCTTTCTTCTCATGTTTCCTAGGCACGACTATCCGGGGACTTTCAAAGATTTGTAGTTGCCTTGTCAGCTGTGCAGATACCACGGTCATATCAATAAGCTATGCAGAGTGGTCCATGGTGTCTTGCTATGGAAGAAGAGATGGCAGCTTTACAATCTCGTGGTACGTGGAGTGTTGTACCCCCTCCCCCAGGTGCTTCAGTTGTTAGCAGTAAGTGGGTGTTTACAATTAAACATCGTGCAGATGATTCTGTGGATAGATATAAGGCCAAGTTGGTTGCTCGGGGGTTCACCCAAACCTATGGGGTGGATTATCAGGACATCTTTTCTCCTGTTGCGCGTCACTCCATACTGTGCATTCTTATTATCATTGTTGTGATCCATGACTGGTCACTTTTCCAATTAGATGTCAAAAAAATGTTTTCTTGTATGGAGATTTGCAGGAAGAAGTTTATATGCAGCAGCCACCTAGGTTTGTTGCTGAGGGGGAGTCCAGTATGGTGTGTAAACTCCACAAGGCCATATATGGCCTTAAACAGAGTCCGAGGGCTTGGTTCCAGAAGCTCTCGGATTTGATTGAACAATAGGACTTTGTCAGATCAACTGCAGATCATTCTATTTTTGTTAAGAGATCCCAGAAAGGTACAGTTGCTATTTTGGTCTATGTGGATGATATTATTGTTACAGATAGTGATAATCAGGGTATTCAGGTAGCTAAGGATTTTCTTGGACAACAGTTTGTGACCAAAGATCTTGGCAAGCTGCGATATTTTATTGGCCTAGAATTTGTAAAAAATCAGTAGGGAATTGTAATGATAGAAAGAAAACACGTCATTGATCTTTTATCTGAGACATGTATGATAGGATGTAGACCTGCTACTACTCCAATGGATCCCAATGTTGGGCTATATGATGATGACTCTGCGGATGTGGATAAGAGACAATACAGAGAACTGGTAGGAAAGCTATTGTATGTCACTATTACCAGATATGGTATATCGTTAGCTGTCAGCAAGGTCAGCCAGTTTATGGAGCAGCCTATGCAGGTTCACACATGGATGCAGCCAGTCAATATGATCTTGAGGTATCTCAAGTCTTCTCCAAGTGCAAGGCTTTTATTCAGGAGAGACACGTCTCTTTGCAGTTCCAGGATGTGCGGATGCATACTATGTGGGGTGGCCCAAGGCAGGAAGTCTACTTCATGCTTCACTGTGTTTGTGGGCAGCTCATTGGTTTCATGGAAGAGCAAGAAACATACGGTTGTAGCCAGATCCATCGCCAAATCAGAGTATCAGGCAATGGCCCAAGGAAGCATAGAATTGATGTGGGTTAAGACCGTTCTAACTGGCCTAACTATTGAGGTGCTTCTTCCTATGCACCTATAATGTGATAACCAAGCTGCTCTATTCATAGCTAATAATTCAGCTTTTCATGAAAGAACAACGCACATTGAGGTTGATTGCTATTACACCTGTGATTTGATTCAAAAGGGGTTCATATTCACTTCTCATGCTGCTTCATGCGATCAGATTGCCGACATGTTTACCAAAGCTCTTGCAAAGAGGCCTCTTCATCGTTGTTGTTCCAAGCTGAGCATGATTTATATATATATATATATATATATATATATATATATATATGCTTCAGCTTGAGGGGGAGTGTTGAGGCATTTTATCTCTCTTTTATTATCTTGTAATTTTCTTTTTATGTTGTCTCTTTATGTAATTTTCCATTAGACCCCATTTGGTTCTCGGGTTAACCTCTCCTTGGGGGGTTTACCCTCCAAAACCCATCCGTTCTCTCACTTGTGGAGCCCACTCCCCCTCTCTTTTTTAATACATTAAATAAATCATTTCTCTTTCATCTATTCCATCAAAAAATAATATATTATACCATCATATCAACTAAAAATTGTAAACTACTCAATTTCTACTCACTTTTCCAATCTTCATTACAATTACATCATAATAACTACTCACTTTTCCAAACTTCAATACAATCGCATCACAACAAACCCACTCAACCCCTAACTCTTTATCCAAACACCAAAACACAAAAACGGTTTACCCTCCACCAATTAAATCTGGGTTAACCCGGCAACCAAACGCACCCTTAGAGCTTTTCTCCTATATAAGAGAGCTCTAAGGCTACGATAATTGCATCCCTTTCATTTCAATCCTTTCCACATATATAGTTAATTGTTTGATGTTTCACAAGTGCACCAAGCGCGTGGAGGTCGACTGCCACTTCACCAAAGGCCTCATTCAAGTGAGCTTCTCCAAGCTTTTAGTGTTTCCTCGAAAGATTGGACGACATTTACGTTCACCAAAGCAATTCCAAGAGATTTGTTCGAGCATCACTGTGGCAAGCTGAGCATGATTGATATTTATGTTCTAGCTTTGTGGGAAATCGTCAAATTTTGCACTAGAGCCCTTTAGGGGTACTTATGTAATTTTACTTTCACGTGCATTCAACATATCCTTGCCCTCCTCCTCTCTCTATTTTGAGAATTAATAAAAAAACACGAAAGTAGAAAATATACAACTACCATTGATGAATTAGGACTCTCATTTCAATATATCAAAGTATAACCCTTACTTTGGTTCTTATTCTAAGTTTAACACTAAGAACTTGCATTATGTGAGATTAATTAACTTTTACTCCTTTCTAGTTTGCTTTTCTCAAAGGATAACTACAATCTTTTCTGCAATCCAATCCATATTATAGACATACATAATTTGGTCCCAGTCAATTACTAGATATGCCAAAATTGGGCCAACTATTCAATAGCATTACATTAGATCATTTTGGCGATTTGACTCCAAAATTCAGTGCTGTGCATGTCCCCTGTCGAAGGAGCTTCTCTATGCTTGTAATTTCTCAACATTTGAACAGACGTTTTAAACTGTCAAAGATTTGTCAACCTTTTTAATGATTTATCTTCTATCATTTAATTCTCAGTGCTTCGTGAAGACTAAAATAACTACAACCGGAACTCTCATATCTTTCAATTTATTGCATAAAATGTTAATCATTATAGGCACATGAAGATTTGGCTTTGTGATTTGAAATCCCTATATATCAATTATATCATTTTTCGGTAATGTTTGAGTATATGTGGAATAGAGACATATTATGAGCTACGGTAATCACTCTTTCTCCGGAGTTTTAGTCTCCTCATTTTACTTCAGATTAATAATGTTTATTTTTTATGTTTGATCAGATTAAATATCTCCTTTCTTCCTTTTACCTCTTGGCACTATGAAGATGACAGCAAAAATAGTGTTCCTAGTATTCTGCAACTTCAATTACGTTTGTTTTGCATGTTTGATCGTGAAAACAATCTAGAGTTTAAACTTGCCATTTGTTTCTGAATATTCCAATTAGCAGGTTGCTGCCATGTATTTCCTGGGAATGGCGGGTCATTTTAGTCTTGGGAATAGCAACAGCATAGCTACAGTTGATGTTGCTGGAGCATTCACGGTACATTCTCTATGATTAATTATTAGACTGCTTTTAATCAAATTCTATATTAATTTCATCCCTTGTTTCAGATAAATTGCAACAAAACATCTAGTCCTCTCTGTATAATGTGGAAAAAGTATTTGCTTTCAAGCTGGTTACTAATACATGCATGTTATTGCTCGTAACAGGGTCTTTCCGGTCACTCCACAGTCCTAGCAGGCTTTCTGATGTTTGCAATTACCTATGCATCACCACTTTTATTTCATATTAGTAGCATCATGTGCCTACGGCTCGATGGCTTGGATTTTTCACCAATTCCTACAAAATCAGAGTTGAGCCATGGCATTTTAGTAGCAATTGGTCTTCCTTGTTTGGTTCCATTGGTCTTCAACTCAATTCAGTTAATTACATTCACCGTAATATTGTTGCTCATGAGGAATCATTTATTTGTTTGGAGCGTTTTCTCTCCAAAGTAAGTACTTGCTGAGGATTTTTCAAGAATCTTTTTGTTTTGCCTTGTAAAATTTCCCTCTAGCTTTGTATATATTGTTACTTATCACTTCTCTCACTGCTATGCTTTATGTCAGAAATTGCATGCTCGAAGATCCAATTAGTATTCGGTCATATTTTGATCCCTTATTGCTTATGATTGAGATGTGTGAGGGTGTGGTTGGGGTGTTTTCTCTCCAAAATAATTGCAGTGGAGTTTTTAGGAATCCTTTCCTTTTGATTTATGAAACTTTTTCCACCGTTCTATAAACTATTGCATGTAACTTCTCTCCCAACAATGTACTATGTTAGAAATTGCATTTTTCCAAGATCGACTCAGTATTTGGTTGTGTTTGCTTACCATTGAGGCGTGTGAGACAGTGTGGTCTAAATACAGGGTCATGCTTTACTTGTTTACCCTTAGAAGAAATAATGAAATGACTTGCTATGAACAGGCTATGTAGTGGAGTAGGTTGGATTTTTATTGTAGATTGGATCTATGCCATTACAAATGACAAACCATGTACCTTTGGAACCATGTACCTTTGGCATTCTTGATATGGAATTGATGTGCTTATCTGTTTATGTTATATCTTAGCGGGGATATCTTAGTTTAATTTTTTTGATGTTATGCCGACAACGTTGAGGGACTCCTTATTAGAATCCCAATTCTTGAAATCCAATGACTTATTGGGTTTAGTAAGACATCTCCATTAGATCTCATCCTTGTTGAAGATCTGAGCTGAGCTCTTATTGTACTTTATTTGATTTTGTTATAGATGAAGATCTTGAATTGTGTAAAATTAAATCTTGACCAATGTTGTAAGTTTCTTGGTTTTTTTCTGGCTCGCAAAAAGCACAAGAGTTGCATTGATGGACATCAGAGTCTATCCCTAGAGACACGTAATTATCTTTTGGATATCCCTAATATTGCTTTGCAAGGAGCCGAAGTGGTGGTCTCTTCATGATGAGGAGAACATCACCATTTTCTTTTTTTGCATTAGTTTGTTGAGCTTGACAAAATCAAGAAGTATTTGAAGTTAGGGATTTTTACATGTGTCTTTTCAAGTTTTTACATTATCACTTATGAAGTTGCCTTTTTCATAAATGCACATGCCCCTACCTTGTGTCTTTGGCTCCTGTCAACCGTGTGCCGTCCTCAGTGCTAGGAGGAAAGGTTTCTCTTTCGAATGCTTTTTCAATGACTACTTTTTCTCTCTAAAACCACATGACTTTGGCTCTGTGACATGAGTCATGACCGTGACAAGCTCTCGCTTAGAGTTGTCAAGCGCTTCTTTGTTGGCTGCTCTTGGACCCAGTAAGGATACCGGTGCTCTGATCATGTCAGACAGAAGTACTATGTCAATGTTGAAGTTACCTTTTTTGAGTTTGTTATGTATTTTTCTCCCATAGGTGACAGGATGACTTCATGTAAGTCTGACGAGGATATTTGCATTCCTCCTTCTACAACAAACTCACACTTCATATGTTTCCCCATCATTCCTCCTTTAGATAGAGTTCTGCTATTTTCTCTTTTGTCATCTCCTAGTCCTAGCTAGTCGCCTATGAAAGATCATCCTCCTATTGTTCTCATAAATCGTGCAAAAAAGCGGACATATATATAGTCAAGTTGTTGTGATGGCCTTCACCCTATATATCTCGATAGTTGTGAACTGAACTTGCTTCTCCTCACACATCTTCCTCATGTGGCTCACACGTTGCACCTTCATTCATTGGTCGACTACTATACCCCTTGCTCTTGTACCTTCCCCATCATCTAGCACGCTCTGGGTAAATTCTCAGCACTTGGTTTCTATTGATGGCACTATTGATTTGTCTGTACAACATGATACTTTATAGGTTGAGTATGTAGTACCTCAAGAGAGTATTGTACATGAGACGAATCATCTAGAGGATCTTGACCAACCCATTGCTCTTTGCAAGAGGAAGCATACGTGTGTTACATATCCCATTGTAGCCCATGTTTCACCGGGACGTCTTTTAAAAGATTTCAAGAAGTTTGTAGTAGGATTGTCTATTGTTGCAATCCTACGCACATATCAAGAGGCTATACGAGACAATCAATGGTATCTTGCTCTGGAGGAGGAAATGGTGACGCTCCCGTGTCATGGCACATGGAGCTTAGCTACTGCCCTAGCATTGGCATCTATGATTAGCTACAAATGTGCGATGAAGTAGCGAACAAATGGTAGTGTTGATCATTACAAGGCTAGGCTTGTGGCACTTGTGTTCACCCAAACATATGGGATGGATTATTAGGACATGTTTTCCCCATGGCTTATCATTCTACCCTTCGGATCCTCCTCTTTGCTATGGTAGGGGATTGATAACTTTCCCAACTTGATGTCAAGAATGTATTCATACACGGTGACCTATAGGAGGAAGTCTATATGCAGTAGGCACCTGCGTTTGCTTCTGAGGGGGAGTGTCAAAAAATATGCAGACTTCCTAAGGCTATTTATGACCTTAAGTAGAGTCCCAGAGTGTGCTTCCAGAAGCTCTTAGAGTTGATAGAGCAGCAATGCTTTGCGATATCGACTGCAAATCACTCGCTTTTTGTATACGGGACACAAAGAAATATTGATCTCATTCTGGTTTACGTTGATGACATCATTATTACATAAGATTACTTACATGGTATCAGTGAGGCTAAGGAGTTCCTTGGACAACAGTTTGTCACCAGAGTGGTCTTGTGATGACCAAAAGGAGGTATGTTACATATCCCCTTCTTGAGACAAGGATGGTTGATTCAGGCTTGCCACTACTCCCATGGATCTGAGCATGAAGCTCTATGATGACGATACAAATGAGGTGGACAAAAAGAGACACCGGGAGCTTATTGGGAATCTAAGATAGCGGAAGCTTTATGGGAATCTATTCTTTATGACTACTACCCGGCCATATATCCCCTTGTAATGAGAAAAATCAGAGATTTTATTAGAGCAACCATGTCATGCTTACATAGATGCAGTGTACATGATCTTAATATACTTAAAGTCTTCTCCAATTATAAGGTTGCTATTTAACAAAGGTTAGTATCTTGCCATCATATCTTATACAGATGCTGACTATGTAGGATGCCCTAAAGACATGAAGTCTATCTCTGATTTTACAATCTTCATATACAGTTATTTGCTATCATGAAAAAGCAAGAAGCAGATTGTAGTTACTAGATATAGTGCTAAGTCTGAATATGGAGCCATGGAAATTGGGAGCATTGAGATCATGCGAGTCAGATCTGTTGAGACATACCTAGCTATAGATGTGCCTCTTCTAATGCAGTTGCTTAGTGACAATCAAGATGCTCTATTCCTTGCCAACATTCCAGCTTTCCGTGAGAGGACCAAACACATTGAAAGATTACCATTATAGATGAGATGTGATACAGAAGGGCTTTATCTCTACTTCCCACATCTACTCAAGGGAATCATGGACTAAATTTCATCGAATTTTGGTGGAATTTCGGTAGAATTTCAATTTTGGCAAGGGGTCGAAATTGATAACCCACAACATCTCCTTTTCCAGATTTCATTGACGTTTTGGTCCATTTCAATCCATTTTGGTGGAATTTTGGTGAAATGGTCTGAAATTGGAGAAATTACTTGGAAACTCACTTTTTGCGAAATTATGATTTCTGATGTTCTTTATTTAATAAATAAGTTAGAAACACTTTTTTTCGCAATAATAAGATGGTAACATGATAACTAGCTTAATTTTTGGATTTCAATTTTTTCCATCAGTCAGAAAATAACTTTAGTAATATTATAATAGAGGATGGATGTATAACTAGCTTTAAAATAAAAATAGCAAATGCCATAATACAATGTCACATAATACACAAATGCAATACGCAAATACTTATCGATAGTGATTTTTTATTTGAGAATGAGATTCGGTGTAACATGATGAATTGGATCGAAGGAATAGTTTATGGTACCCTTCCTCTAGCTCAAGCTTCTCCAGCCAACATCTACAAGACTGCATAGATTTTGATCCATTTCGATTTGTGTAATGGGCACATCTAGGAATTCTTGGTTCTAATGAGTATTGATGTATTGATATATTATGTGATTCTGTATTACGACATTTGATATTTTAATTTTAAAGTTATTTATGTATTCTCTATTTTAAAACTACTATTGATATTTTCAAGCTTGACAAAAAAAATTAAAATTCGGAACTTAATGTAATGTATTTTGTCACCATCCTATTATTAGCACAACATGTGTATTTCTATCTCATTTATTAATTAAAGAACATTGGAAATCTTAATTTAAAAATGAGCTTTCAACTAAGTTCTCCAATTTCTGTCAATTTCATTGATATTCCACCGAATGTGGCTTTCCAGGCTTACCGAAATAAAATCGAAATCCAACATGTAAATCCTTGATGTAAATCCAATATGTGACTATCACCGGGCTAGGCATCTTTTTTGCCTTGAGAGAACCAGTTTATGGAGCAACCATGGTTGGCTCATATGGAGGCAGTTTCCATAATCCTAATGTACCTGAAGTCTTCGTCAGCATGGTTACACTTCAGTAGAGGGAGATATTTTTAGATTACAGATTGTGCATATGTAGATTATGCATGATGTCCAATAGACATGAAGTTAACTTTTGAATTTGTAGTGCTTATTTGGAGTTCATTGGCCTCTTGGAAAAGTGTTAGAAAATAAACATGCGGAAGCGTAACATGGAAAAAGATAAAGAAGAATAAGAACAATGGGGTTTACGTGTAACCCTACTCCCTAAGGAGCGGGATGAAACCACGGGAGAATGCTCCAAAGGGCTGATGTATCTATTGCACTTTTCTCTCAATGGACTACAGGGGTGTGGGGTTCTATATATAGCACCCACGGAGTCTCCACATCCCATAAGTGGTAGATCTGGTACTAAACTCTGGATGGGGTAAATGGATATCTCCAGGATCCATTCACCCATCCTCCTCATAGATGACGCATACAACAAATACTCCAACACTCCCCCTCAAGCTGGAGCATGCAATGCTCAGTTTGGGCAAACAGAAAGAAGCTCAACTCACACTACAAGTCACTACGGATAATATCAACTCAACACGCACAATTGTTGATGTCGAGGACGTTGCTTCTCATGCCATGCAGGTGAGGAGGATGAACGTGCTGGAGTGTGAGTCTGTTGAATCTTCTCGTCGGAGAGTATGTGCTTTGAACTACGCCTGTCAGAGTCATTGCAATTGGAAATGAGTCTCCTCGTCGGAGTACTCTGCCCTGCCACAACATGTGGACAACTGCTCCATCTCTGAAAAGGGCCGAACTGAAAGGGTCGTGGAAGTGCAGTCCTCGTCGGAGTCCACGGTCGTGGAGAATGGAGTCTGAAAATAGTCTCCTCGTCGGAGAACTAGGTTTCTCCCATCTGGCATAGAGAATGGTACACTACTTTGGAGTACCTATGATACCACATGAAAACCCTTGCCAACATGGCATAGGGAATGGTCCTCTACCCTGGAGTCCCTATGGTTCACATGAAAACTCTGACTGATAAAACAAGAAGAATGATGGGGACCACGACAAAAGATGGCAAACTTGTGCCCATCTGAAAAGACCGCATACTCGTGTGTGTCTGAAACTGTCTCGGAATCTGACGTCGAGTCTGACAAAATATCTGTAGAGTTTGAAAATCGGTTGATCTGGAGAATATCTGAATCTGATCTTTGAATCTGGAACAAGACCTGTGACTCTATACCATACTCCCCCTTTCTCCCATATTGGTCGGAATGATAATCATCGACCAAGTTGGGAGAAGACAAGATAATACATAAATATGGGGAGAAAATAAAACATCACAAATGCCGATATATATATATATCGACTTCTCAAAAAAGTTCCCCTTTTTTTAGAAGTTTGTATGGTTTTTGTAGTGTACTTGCCTTTTTTCCCTTTTTTTTCAAATCAGAATTTTTTTGGAATTGTGTACGGCTTTTGTAGTGTACGAGCCTTCTTTTTTTAAAGCAAACATTTTTTTAACCGCATTGCCCTCTTACCCCCTTTTTTTACATGGCCCCTCACCTACTTTTTTTTGTTTTTAACATAGCAGGCCCATTTTAGGCCAAAACAAGACCACACATCCCTATTTAGGGTTCCCCTGTTGGGGATACCCCACGTAAAATCGCAACAAGGGTTTAACGCCACCGCTAAGGCTCGCACGAGGGTGTCGCTGCCTGGGTTGCACGCCCTGTGCATGCGATGCGCGAGGGAACAAGAGGCTACGTGTGCCGCTAGAGATGGAGGTAGCCGAGCTTGGGGAAGCTGCCTGAAGGGGGTCAGCTTGGAGGATGCAGCCTACCGCACGCTCGCGGGCTACTGGGGATCACGGGAGGGTCGGTGCGGCGTGATCAGGCGCACAAGACTGCGCCGCCGCATGATGAGGCTCTGCCTGAAGCTGTGGCAGAAGAGGAGAGTGCACCTGAAGCGTGGTAGCGTGGCTGGAGAGGAATGGGCTCACGCGAAAGAAGCTCCTTATGGCCTGGAGCCCTATCACTTGTGGGCTTGCCGCTGATGGAGTGGGCGTGTTGCTGGAGCACGAGGCACAGAGCCAGAGATTGGGTTCGCATCCCTTCATGTGGAGATCAAAGATGAAGGGAGGGCCGCTGGCAGGGGGGTTGCGCCATCTGGAATTTTGGGTGGGAGCGCGTGAGGGAGGATGTGCGCGAGGCCACGCACATGATGCTGGAGAGATGAGGAATTGTGACAGGTTGCCTACGTGAGATCGAGTATTCTGGAGATGCGCCCGTGGTACCATGTTACGCACCTCCTGGTGAAGATCTCCGATGGAGAGGCACCAGATCTGGAACACAAACTTTGGTAGAAGACTGCACATACGAAAGGGGCTGCGAGGTTGTGCTTGCTGGAGAAGATCAGGTTGTTGCGGCATCGAGCATTGAGCGCTAGATCTTGGAAATAGTCCCACGAGGGGAGGAACAGACTAGGGTTTCAGAAAACCCAAAATATCAAGTGAAATTTGATGATTTTACAGAATCTTGAATCGCCACACCAATCTTGATATTTGAATACTAGGGTTTCAAAAACCCTGATTTTCCGAACTCAAACGATATTGAATAATAATCTTCAACGAATGAGTTTTCATAATCAACTCCAACAAAACTCGAATCTAAATAAAGAAAAATAAACTCCTCGAGAATCGACCCGCTCTAATACTATGTTAGAAAATAAACATGCGGAAGCGTAACATGGAAAAATATAAAGAAGAATAAGAACGGGATTTACGTGGAACCATACTCCCTAAGGATCGGGATGAAACCACGGGAGAATGCCTCATAGGGTTGATGTGTCTATTGTACTTTTCTCTCAACGGACTACAGGGGTGTGGGGCTCTATATAAAGCACCTACGGAGTCTCCACATCCCACAGGTGGTAGATGTGGTACTAAACTCTGGATGGGGTAAATGGATCTCTCCAGGATCCATTTACCCATCCCCCTCATAGATGACACATACAACGAATACTCCAACAAAAAACAAGAAGCAAATTGTTCTTGCTAGGGCTAGTGTTGAATCTGAATGCGTAGCATGGTGCAAGGAAACACTGAGATGATGGAAGTCAGGTCTGTTCTAACGGATCTATTAACACCCCTGCAACTATTATGCAACAATCAGTTTGCATTGTTCATTGTTAACAATCTAGCATTTCATGAGAGGATCAAACACATCAAGGTGGATTGTCATTATACTAGAGGCATGCCATGTCGGCGACCAGGAATAGATTGCTGACATATTACTAAAGCTCTATGCTCCAAGTTAAGGGAGAGTGTTAGGAAAGAGTCTTTTATGTATTTGTAATTTCCTTTATGTTTAATTTTCCATTGGGTATTTGTCATTTTGTAATGCAACAACTGTTAAGTTATTTTGTCCAATCTCATGTATTTTCTCTTTAGTAATTGAACATGCTTACTGTTGCAATATTCTATTTGAGGATCAAGGCTGACTGCTGTTATTGATCATGATTCTTCAAAATCCAATAACTATGGATACCTAATAATGACTTCTCAAATATAGTCATAATTTAGTCGAAAGTACTGAATATTTTAAAAGAACTAACCGTTTTTATTTGTTTGACATTCTAGGTACTTGTACATCTGTGCGGCAACTGCAAGCGTTTATATTGGAGTGTCAGTTATTTCTGTTGTGGTAACCTATGTCTTTTTTGTGTTATTCTATAGATTTAGAGAGAATTCTTCTTTGCATGGACCTTCTTAAGTCACCTAGCCAACATCTTTTAGGTTGGCTTACGGTTGAGACTTTAATCCATTGCAACAACACACCATCCTTTTATTCCCAATTTCTGTAGTAAACTAGTTTATGTCATTGCCGGTTTCTTTTGTTATGTATTCTTAGGCTATAGGGATGCAAGCTTCCTGAAAAGTCATTAGGCAAGAAATATGACTGAAGATATCTGCTCTGAGCCTGATAAGCTTGACTAAATTGCTCGCAATTGGATATGTAAGATGTCTAACAAATGTTGTTTATGTGGTTTGATATTTCACTAGAACTCAAGATTCTCATATCACCTACCAAATAGAGTCAGATAAGTCATACATGAAATGTGAGGCGTTGTGTCCGTTTTTCGGTCAATATCGACATCGCTCTGAGAAACAATCTGAAGAGGGTCAATCAAACATGCTCCTGTTGGAGGTTTTGCATTGGATCCTGGGAGGAAGAAAAAGATTGGATTGGTATAATTCTCATCTAGATTCTAATTATTCTATTTATGATAGTAGATGTATCAGTGCTAGGATAGTGCGGTGGTTTTTAAAAGAGGTGACATCATTGTTGATACTATATTTGAACATCACATTAGAAATAGGGTATCCTTTATTAGTTTGATTAACAGTATTCATTCTATTTCGTGTCTTTATCATTTATTCCGTGTCATAGTGCTGAATAAAGTAATAAATTAAAAGGGATATAATGAAATTCTATTTCGTGTCTTTATCATTTATTCCGTGTCATAGTGCTGAATAAAGTAATAAATTAAAAGGGATATAATGAAATTCCTTGATTGGATATATGAGGAGAAAGCTCTATTTCATGATGTATCCAACAACCGAATCGGGATCGTAAATGGATTCAAGTGCCATTCTAATCGTCTCTTTCATAATCTTTTCTATAGGAAGAACTATTGTGTACGGTTTAAACTTCGACCATGATTTCTTGAGAGGGGGGAGGCAAAGTTCCTTTTTTGCCCCCCTCAATAATGATATCTGCAGGATCTTTCAACAAGAAGGGGGACCATTACCAAAACAACACCGACCAAGAGGTGGGGCTGTCTTCATTTCGAAGAGCCAAGCGGGGAGTTGGGAAGCTTGAAATCATTGGGGTTATTTGCGTCCAATAAGGAGATCGGGGCACTTGTGCCCCTTATTAGTGGACTATTCGAGAATAGGTCCAATTTCTCCTTACTAGGAAAGACATTGTGAATGAAACATGTGCATCCGGAAACACGTGGTGGCAAATTAATGGGGCATTTATCTTAAGTTTTGCAAAAACATAACTAAGTACTCCCTAACATTATCAAAGCTCAAGATCTTAATAGATGTTTTAAACTATTTGTGTAACATTTTTATAAAATTTTGAATAACCTTAAAAATTTTGAATTTATTATTTAATAAATGGGATTTTTACCCGGCAGACCCTGAAATCTTTTGCAATTACCGCTACGACCTTTGAAACATCGATATTCCTCCCTAGACCTCGTAATCTTGCTCCGTCTTACCCTATAGACCCTACCGTTAAACTGAGATTTTTTAAGTTAACTTGTTTGGGTTTAAGTTGAGTTAATCTAACCCTAGCAAATCCAAGGGCCCTCCTTTTTTCTTCTCTCCCCCTCCTCTCTCGCTCCGACCACCACCTTCATCCCCTCCCCCCAAAGTCTTTCCTCTTCGCCGTAAACCTCCAGATCCCCTCCCGCTCCGACCACCACAGCGCCGTTTTCTACTTCGCCTCCGACGGCCCCCTCCCTGCCGGCTCCCTTCTCCACCGATACTGCACCTGGCGCTCGGTGTCGTCTCTCCCTCCAACGCTTCGTCTGGTTTTTAAGATTTAAGCTTTTTGAGAGAATCGAACGCTTCGTCTCTCCCTCCAGATCTGCCTTTACGTTAACAGAACATAAATGTGATTTATTTCGTATTGAATTAGTATTTTAATGTTCTGGTTTATGGGTTGTTGTTTTTTTACTTTGGCTGTGCCTTTTCCAGATCACCGCCACCGATACTGCACCTGGCGCTCGGTGCCGTTTCCAGATCTGGAGGGAGAGACGAAGAGGTGGGTCGGGGGTGGTGTACAAGGGGGTATTCAGTGACGGCACTACGGTGGCGGTGAAGCGCGTGGAGGAGACGGATCTACTTGACATCGAGGTAGAGTTCCGGAACGAGATGGGTAGGCCACCGATGGCAGCTGAGGCGCGCTAGGGCCGGCGGGGGAGCAGGGGAAGCGACGCCGGGGCTTTGGACGGCACGGTGGGGTAGAGGTTTCGAGGAGGACAACGGGAGGGCCAAATCCAATGGGAAATGGCAATGAATGTAAA